>OX422216.1:542212390-542792545 GCA_949130495.1 Sambucus nigra | reverse complement strand
CTTCAAGTTACATTGGTCCCAGGGGAGGTGTTCGTTCCCCCTACGGGGTCGCTTGGGGGGTGGTTTGGGTTTTCACCCTTTAACGGCTTGCTTTAAAGTTTAAGTGCTGATTTTTGCAAATTACCCTCATATTCCAAAACCGGGAGACCCGGGACTACGCGGTCAGTTCCAACAAGTTACATTGGACCCATGCGAGGTGTTCGTGCCCCCTACGGGGTCGTTTGGGGGGTGATTTGGGTTTTCACCCTTTGATGGCTTGTTTTTAACTAAGTGTGATTTTTTGCAAATTATCGTCATATTCACAAACCAGGAGACCCAAGACTACGCGGTCAGTTCCTACAAGTTACATTGGACCCGTCCGAGGTGTTCGTGCCCCCTACGGGGTCGTTTGGGGGGTGGTTTGGGTTTTCACCCTTTGATGGCTTGTTTTTAACTAAGTGTGATTTTTTGCAAATTATCGTCATATTCACAAACCGGGAGACCCGAGATTACGCGGTCAGTTCCTACAAGTTACATTGGACCCGTCTGAGGTGTTCGTGCCCCCTACGGGGTCGTTTGGGGGGTGGTTTGGGTTTTCGCCTTTAACGGCTTGTTTTTAAGTTTAAAAGCTGATTTTTGCAAGTTATCGTCATATTCACAAACCGAGAGACCCAGGACAACACGATCAGTTCCTACAAGTTATATTGGTCCCGTGGAGGTGTTCGTTCCCCCTACGGGGTCATTTGGTGGGTGGTTTGGGTTATCCCCCTTTGATGGCTTGTTTTTAACTAAGTGTGATTTTTTGCAAATTATCGTCATATTCACAAATCGGGAGACCCGAGACTACGCGGTCAGTTCCTACAAGTTACATTGGACCCGTCCGAGGTGTTCGTGCCCCCTACGGGGTCGTTTGGGGGGTGGTTTGGCTTTTCACCCTTTAACGGCATGTTTTTAAGTTTAAGTGCTGATTTTTGTAAATTATCGTCATATTCGCATACCGGGAGACCCGGGACTACACGGTCAGTTCCTACAAGTTACATTAGACCCCTGCGAGGGGTTCGTGCCCCCTACGGGGTCGTTTGGGGGGTGGTTTGGGTTTTCACCCTTTGACGGCTTGTTTTTAACTAAGTGTGATTTTTGCAAATTATCGTCATATTCACAAACCGGGAGACCCGGGACTATGCGGTCTGTTCCTACAAGTTACATTGGACCCGTGCGAGGTGTTCGTGCCCTCTACGAGGTCGTTTGGGGGGTGGTTTTGGTTTTCACCGTTTAAGGGCTTGTTTTTAAGTTTAAGTGCTAATTTTTGCAAATTATCGTCATATTCACAAACCGGGAGACCCGGGATTACGCGGTCAGTTCCTACAAGTTACATTGGTCCCGTACGAGGTGTTCATGCCTCCTACGGGGTTCGTTTGGGGGGTGGTTTGGGTTTTCACCCTTTGACGGCTTGTTTTTAACTAAGTGTTTTTTTTGCAAATTATCGTCATATTCACAAATCGGGAGACCCGGGACTACGCGGTCAGTTCCTACAAGTTACATTGGACCCGTGCGAGGTGTCCGTGCCCCCTACGGGGTCGTTTGGGGGGTGGTTTTGGTTTTCGCCTTTAACGGCTTGTTTTTAAGTTTAAGTGCTGATTTTTTCAAATTATTGTCATATTCACAAACCGGGAGACCCGGGAGTACGCGGTCAGTTCCTACAAGTTACATTGGTCCCGTGCGAGGTGTCCGTGCCTCCTACGGGGTTGTTTGGGGGGTGGTTTGGGTTATCACCCTTTGACGGCTTGTTTTTAACTAAGTGTGTTTTTTGCAAATTATCGTCATATTCACAAACCGAGAGACCCAGGACTACGCGGTCAGTTCCTACAAGTTACATTGGACTCGTGCGAGGTGTTCGTGCCCCCTACGGGGTCGTTTGGGGGGTGGTTTGGGTTTTCACCCTTTAACGGCATGTTTTTAAGTTTAAGTTGTGATTTTCGCAAATTATCGTCATACTCACAAACCGGGAGACCCGGGACTTCGCAGTCAGTTCCTACAAGTTACTTTGGACTCGTGCGAGGTGTTCGTGCCTCCTACGGGGTCGTTTGGGGGGTGGTTTGGATTTTCACCCTTTGACGGCTTGTTTTTAACTAAATGTGATTTTTGCAAATTATCGTCATATTCCAAAATCGGGAGACCCGGTACTACGCGGTCACTTCCTTCAAGTTACATTGGTCCCAGGGGAGGTGTTCGTTCCCCCTACGGGGTCGCTTGGGGGGTGGTTTGGGTTTTCACCCTTTAACGGCTTGCTTTAAAGTTTAAGTGCTGATTTTTGCAAATTACCCTCATATTCCAAAACCGGGAGACCCGGGACTACGCGGTCAGTTCCAACAAGTTACATTGGACCCATGCGAGGTGTTCGTGCCCCCTACGGGGTCTCTTGCTTGGTGGTTTGGGTTTTCACCCTTTGACGGCTTGTTTTTAACTAAGTGTGATTTTTGCAAATTATCATCATATTCACAAACCGGGAGACCCGGGACTACGCGGTCAGTTCCTACAAGTTACATTGGACCCGTGCGAGGTGTTCGTGCCCCCTACGGGGTCGTTTGGGTGGTGATTTGGATTTTCACCCTTTGACGGCTTGTTTTTAAATAAGTGTGATTTTTGTAAATTATCGTCATATTCAAAAATCGGGAGCCCCGGGACTACGCGATCAGTTCCTACAAGTTACATTGGACCCGTGCGAGGTGTCCGTGCCCCCTACGGGGTCGTTTGGGGGTGGTTTGGGTTTTCACCATTTGACGGCTTGTTTTTAACTAAGTGTGATTTTTGCAAATTATCGTCATATTCACAAATCGGGAGACCCGGGACTACGCAGTCAGTTCCTGCAAGTTACATTGGACTCGTGCGAGGTGTTCGTGCCCTCTACGAGGTCGTTTGGGGGGTGGTTTTGGTTTTCACCGTTTAAGGGCTTGTTTTTAAGTTTAAGTGCTATTTTTTGCAAATTATCGTCATATTCACAAACCGGGAGACCCGGGATTACGCGGTCAGTTTCTACAAGTTACATTGGTCCCGTGCGAGGTGTTCATGCCTCCTACGGGGTTCGCTTGGGGGGTGGTTTGGGTTTTCACCCTTGGACGGCTTGTTTTTAACTAAGTGTTATTTTTGCAAATTATCTTCATATTCACAAACCGGGAGACCCGGGACTACGCGGTCAGTTCGTACAAGTTACATTGGACCCGTACGAGGTGTTCGTGCCCCATACGGGGTCGTTTGGGGGGTGGTTTCGGTTTTCGCCTTTAATGGCTTGTTTTTAAGTTTAAGTGCTGATTTTTTCAAATTATTGTCATATTCACAAACCGAGAGACCCGGGAGTACGCGGTCAGTTCCTACAAGTTACATTGGTCCCGTACGAAGTGTTCGTGCCTCCTACGGGGTCGTTTGGGGGGTGGTTTGGGTTTTCACCCTTTGACGGCTTGTTTTTAACTAAGTGTGTTTTTTGCAAATTATCGTCATATTCACAAACCGGGAGACCCGGGACTACGCGGTCAGTTCCTACAAGTTACATTGGACCCGTGCGAGGTGTTCGTGCCCCCTACGGGGTCGTTTGGGCGGTGGTTTGGGATTTCACCCTTTTAACGGCATGTTTTTAAGTTTAAGTTGTGATTTTTGCAAATTATCGTCATATTCACAAACCGGGAGACCCGGGACTACGCAGTCAGTTCCTACAAGTTACTTTGGACCCGTGCGAGGTGTACGTGCCTCCTACGGGGTCGTTTGGGGGGTGGTTTGGATTTTCACCCTTTGACGACTTGTTTTTAACTAAATGTGATTTTTGCAAATTATCGTCATATTCCCAAACCGGGAGACCCGGTACTACGCGGTCACTTCCTACAAGTTACATTGGTCCCAGGGGAGGTGTTCGTTCCCCCTACGGGGTCGCTTGGGGGGTGGTTTGGGTTTTCACCCTTTAACGGCTTGTTTTAAAGTTTAAGTGCTGATTTTTGCAAATTATCATCATATTCACAAACCGGGAGACCCGGGACTACACGGTCAGTTCCTACAAGTTACATTGGACCCATGCGAGGTGTTCGTGTCCCCTACGGGGTCGTTTGGGTGGTGGTTTGGGTTTTCACCCTTTGACGGCTTATTTTTAACTAAGTGTGATTTTTGCAAATTATCATCATATTCACAAACCGGGAGACCCGGGACTACGCGGTCAGTTCCTACAAGTTACATTGGACCCATGCGAGGTGTTCGTGTCCCCTACGGGGTCGTTTGGGTGGTGATTTGGATTTTTACCCTTTGACGGATTGTTTTTAAATAAGTGTCATTTTTGCAAATTATCATCATATTCACAAATCGGGAGCCCCGTAACTACGCGGTCAGTTCCTACAAGTTACTTTGGACCCGTGCGAGGTGTTCGTGCCCCCTACGGGGTGGTTTGGGTTTTCACCCTTTAACGGCTTGTTTTTAAGTTTAAAAGCTGATTTTTGCAAGTTATCGTCATATTCACAAACCGAGAGACCCAGGACAACACGATCAGTTCCTACAAGTTATATTGGTCCCGTGGAGGTGTTCGTGCCCCCTACGGGGTCGTTTGGTGGGTGGTTTGGGTTATCACCCTTTGATGGCTTGTTTTTAACTAAGTGTGATTTTTTTGCAAATTATCGTCATATTCACAAATCGGGAGACCCGAGACTACGCGGTCAGTTCCTACAAGTTACATTGGACCCGTCCGAGGTGTTCGTGCCCCCTACGGGGTCGTTTGGGGGGTGGTTTGGCTTTTCACCCTTTAACGGCATGTTTTTAAGTTTAAGTGCTGATTTTTGTAAATTATCGTCATATTCGCATACCGGGAGACCCGGGACTACACGGTCAGTTCCTACAATTTACATTAGACCCCTGCGAGGGGTTCGTGCCCCCTACGGGGTCGTTTGGGGGGTGGTTTGGGTTTTCACCCTTTGACGGCTTGTTTTTAACTAAGTGTGATTTTTGCAAATTATCGTCATATTCACAAACCGGGAGACCCGGGACTACACGGTCAGTTCCTACAAGTTACATTGGACCCGTGCGAGGTGTTCGTGCCCTCTACGAGGTCGTTTGGGGGGTGGTTTTGGTTTTCACCATTTAAGGGCTTGTTTTTAAGTTTAAGTGCTAATTTTTGCAAATTATCGTCATATTCACAAACCGGGAGACCCGGGATTACGCAGTCAGTTCCTACAAGTTACATTGGTCCCGTACGAGGTGTTCATGCCTCCTACGGGGTTCGTTTGGGGGGTGGTTTGGGTTTTCACCCTTTGACGGCTTGTTTTTAACTAAGTGTTTTTTTTGCAAATTATCGTCATATTCACAAATCGGGAGACCCGGGACTACGCGGTCAGTACCTACAAGTTACATTGGACCCGTGCGAGGTGTCCGTGCCCCCTACGGGGTCGTTTGGGGGGTGGTTTTGGTTTTCGCCTTTAACGGCTTGTTTTTAAGTTTAAGTGCTGATTTTTTCAAATTATTGTCATATTCACAAACCGGGAGACCCGGGACTACGCGGTCAGTTCCTACAAGTTACATTGGTCCCGTGCGAGGTGTTCGTGCCTCCTACGGGGTCGTTTGGGAGGTGGTTTGGGTTATCACCCTTTGACGGCTTGTTTTTAACTAAGTGTGTTTTTTGCAAATTATCATCATATTCACAAACCGGGAGACCCAGGACTACGCGGTCAGTTCCTACAAGTTACATTGGACTCGTACGAGGTGTTCGTGCCCCCTACGGGGTCGTTTGGGGGGTGGTTTGGGTTTTCACCCTTTAACGGCATGTTTTTAAGTTTAAGTTGTGATTTTCGCAAATTATCGTCATACTCACAAACCGGGAGACCCAGGAACTACGCAGTCAGTTCCTACAAGTTACTTTGGACTCGTGCGAGGTGTTCGTGCCTCCTACGGGGTCGTTTGGGGGGTCGTTTGGATTTTCACCCTTTGACGGCTTGTTTTTAACTAAATGTGATTTTTGCAAATTATCGTCATATTCCCAAATCGGGAGACCCGGTACTACGCGGTCACTTCCTTCAAGTTACATTGGTCCCAGGGGAGGTGTTCGTTCCCCCTACGGGGTCGCTTGGGGGGTGGTTTGGGTTTTCACCCTTTAACGGCTTGCTTTAAAGTTTAAGTGCTGATTTTTGCAAATTACCCTCATATTCCAAAACCGGGAGACCCGGGACTACGCGGTCAGTTCCAACAAGTTACATTGGACCCATGCGAGGTGTTCGTGCCCCCTACGGGGTCGTTTGGGGGGTGATTTGGGTTTTCACCCTTTGATGGCTTGTTTTTAACTAAGTGTGATTTTTTGCAAATTATCGTCATATTCACAAACCAGGAGACCCAAGACTACGCGGTCAGTTCCTACAAGTTACATTGGACCCGTCCGAGGTGTTCGTGCCCCCTACGGGGTCGTTTGGGGGGTGGTTTGGGTTTTCACCCTTTGATGGCTTGTTTTTAACTAAGTGTGATTTTTTGCAAATTATCGTCATATTCACAAACCGGGAGACCCGAGATTACGCGGTCAGTTCCTACAAGTTACATTGGACCCGTCTGAGGTGTTCGTGCCCCCTACGGGGTCGTTTGGGGGGTGGTTTGGGTTTTCGCCTTTAACGGCTTGTTTTTAAGTTTAAAAGCTGATTTTTGCAAGTTATCGTCATATTCACAAACCGAGAGACCCAGGACAACACGATCAGTTCCTACAAGTTATATTGGTCCCGTGGAGGTGTTCGTTCCCCCTACGGGGTCATTTGGTGGGTGGTTTGGGTTATCCCCCTTTGATGGCTTGTTTTTAACTAAGTGTGATTTTTTGCAAATTATCGTCATATTCACAAATCGGGAGACCCGAGACTACGCGGTCAGTTCCTACAAGTTACATTGGACCCGTCCGAGGTGTTCGTGCCCCCTACGGGGTCGTTTGGGGGGTGGTTTGGCTTTTCACCCTTTAACGGCATGTTTTTAAGTTTAAGTGCTGATTTTTGTAAATTATCGTCATATTCGCATACCGGGAGACCCGGGACTACACGGTCAGTTCCTACAAGTTACATTAGACCCCTGCGAGGGGTTCGTGCCCCCTACGGGGTCGTTTGGGGGGTGGTTTGGGTTTTCACCCTTTGACGGCTTGTTTTTAACTAAGTGTGATTTTTGCAAATTATCGTCATATTCACAAACCGGGAGACCCGGGACTATGCGGTCTGTTCCTACAAGTTACATTGGACCCGTGCGAGGTGTTCGTGCCCTCTACGAGGTCGTTTGGGGGGTGGTTTTGGTTTTCACCGTTTAAGGGCTTGTTTTTAAGTTTAAGTGCTAATTTTTGCAAATTATCGTCATATTCACAAACCGGGAGACCCGGGATTACGCGGTCAGTTCCTACAAGTTACATTGGTCCCGTACGAGGTGTTCATGCCTCCTACGGGGTTCGTTTGGGGGGTGGTTTGGGTTTTCACCCTTTGACGGCTTGTTTTTAACTAAGTGTTTTTTTTGCAAATTATCGTCATATTCACAAATCGGGAGACCCGGGACTACGCGGTCAGTTCCTACAAGTTACATTGGACCCGTGCGAGGTGTCCGTGCCCCCTACGGGGTCGTTTGGGGGGTGGTTTTGGTTTTCGCCTTTAACGGCTTGTTTTTAAGTTTAAGTGCTGATTTTTTCAAATTATTGTCATATTCACAAACCGGGAGACCCGGGAGTACGCGGTCAGTTCCTACAAGTTACATTGGTCCCGTGCGAGGTGTCCGTGCCTCCTACGGGGTTGTTTGGGGGGTGGTTTGGGTTATCACCCTTTGACGGCTTGTTTTTAACTAAGTGTGTTTTTTGCAAATTATCGTCATATTCACAAACCGAGAGACCCAGGACTACGCGGTCAGTTCCTACAAGTTACATTGGACTCGTGCGAGGTGTTCGTGCCCCCTACGGGGTCGTTTGGGGGGTGGTTTGGGTTTTCACCCTTTAACGGCATGTTTTTAAGTTTAAGTTGTGATTTTCGCAAATTATCGTCATACTCACAAACCGGGAGACCCGGGACTTCGCAGTCAGTTCCTACAAGTTACTTTGGACTCGTGCGAGGTGTTCGTGCCTCCTACGGGGTCGTTTGGGGGGTGGTTTGGATTTTCACCCTTTGACGGCTTGTTTTTAACTAAATGTGATTTTTGCAAATTATCGTCATATTCCAAAATCGGGAGACCCGGTACTACGCGGTCACTTCCTTCAAGTTACATTGGTCCCAGGGGAGGTGTTCGTTCCCCCTACGGGGTCGCTTGGGGGGTGGTTTGGGTTTTCACCCTTTAACGGCTTGCTTTAAAGTTTAAGTGCTGATTTTTGCAAATTACCCTCATATTCCAAAACCGGGAGACCCGGGACTACGCGGTCAGTTCCAACAAGTTACATTGGACCCATGCGAGGTGTTCGTGCCCCCTACGGGGTCTCTTGCTTGGTGGTTTGGGTTTTCACCCTTTGACGGCTTGTTTTTAACTAAGTGTGATTTTTGCAAATTATCATCATATTCACAAACCGGGAGACCCGGGACTACGCGGTCAGTTCCTACAAGTTACATTGGACCCGTGCGAGGTGTTCGTGCCCCCTACGGGGTCGTTTGGGTGGTGATTTGGATTTTCACCCTTTGACGGCTTGTTTTTAAATAAGTGTGATTTTTGTAAATTATCGTCATATTCAAAAATCGGGAGCCCCGGGACTACGCGATCAGTTCCTACAAGTTACATTGGACCCGTGCGAGGTGTCCGTGCCCCCTACGGGGTCGTTTGGGGGGTGGTTTGGGTTTTCACCATTTGACGGCTTGTTTTTAACTAAGTGTGATTTTTGCAAATTATCGTCATATTCACAAATCGGGAGACCCGGGACTACGCAGTCAGTTCCTGCAAGTTACATTGGACTCGTGCGAGGTGTTCGTGCCCTCTACGAGGTCGTTTGGGGGGTGGTTTTGGTTTTCACCGTTTAAGGGCTTGTTTTTAAGTTTAAGTGCTATTTTTTGCAAATTATCGTCATATTCACAAACCGGGAGACCCGGGATTACGCGGTCAGTTTCTACAAGTTACATTGGTCCCGTGCGAGGTGTTCATGCCTCCTACGGGGTTCGCTTGGGGGGTGGTTTGGGTTTTCACCCTTGGACGGCTTGTTTTTAACTAAGTGTTATTTTTGCAAATTATCTTCATATTCACAAACCGGGAGACCCGGGACTACGCGGTCAGTTCGTACAAGTTACATTGGACCCGTACGAGGTGTTCGTGCCCCATACGGGGTCGTTTGGGGGGTGGTTTCGGTTTTCGCCTTTAATGGCTTGTTTTTAAGTTTAAGTGCTGATTTTTTCAAATTATTGTCATATTCACAAACCGAGAGACCCGGGAGTACGCGGTCAGTTCCTACAAGTTACATTGGTCCCGTACGAGGTGTTCGTGCCTCCTACGGGGTCGTTTGGGGGGTGGTTTGGGTTTTCACCCTTTGACGGCTTGTTTTTAACTAAGTGTGTTTTTTGCAAATTATCGTCATATTCACAAACCGGGAGACCCGGGACTACGCGGTCAGTTCCTACAAGTTACATTGGACCCGTGCGAGGTGTTCGTGCCCCCTACGGGGTCGTTTGGGCGGTGGTTTGGGATTTCACCCTTTTAACGGCATGTTTTTAAGTTTAAGTTGTGATTTTTGCAAATTATCGTCATATTCACAAACCGGGAGACCCGGGACTACGCAGTCAGTTCCTACAAGTTACTTTGGACCCGTGCGAGGTGTACGTGCCTCCTACGGGGTCGTTTGGGGGGTGGTTTGGATTTTCACCCTTTGACGACTTGTTTTTAACTAAATGTGATTTTTGCAAATTATCGTCATATTCCCAAACCGGGAGACCCGGTACTACGCGGTCACTTCCTACAAGTTACATTGGTCCCAGGGGAGGTGTTCGTTCCCCCTACGGGGTCGCTTGGGGGGTGGTTTGGGTTTTCACCCTTTAACGGCTTGTTTTAAAGTTTAAGTGCTGATTTTTGCAAATTATCATCATATTCACAAACCGGGAGACCCGGGACTACACGGTCAGTTCCTACAAGTTACATTGGACCCATGCGAGGTGTTCGTGTCCCCTACGGGGTCGTTTGGGTGGTGGTTTGGGTTTTCACCCTTTGACGGCTTATTTTTAACTAAGTGTGATTTTTGCAAATTATCATCATATTCACAAACCGGGAGACCCGGGACTACGCGGTCAGTTCCTACAAGTTACATTGGACCCATGCGAGGTGTTCGTGTCCCCTACGGGGTCGTTTGGGTGGTGATTTGGATTTTTACCCTTTGACGGATTGTTTTTAAATAAGTGTCATTTTTGCAAATTATCATCATATTCACAAATCGGGAGCCCCGTAACTACGCGGTCAGTTCCTACAAGTTACTTTGGACCCGTGCGAGGTGTTCGTGCCCCCTACGGGGTGGTTTGGGTTTTCACCCTTTAACGGCTTGTTTTTAAGTTTAAGTGCTGATTTTTGCAAATTATCGTCATATTCACAAATCGGGAGACCCGGGACAACGCGGTCAGTTCCAACAAGTTACATTGGTCCCGTGCGAGGTGTTCGTACCCCCTACGGGGTCATTTGGGGGGTGGTTTCGGTTTTCACCCTTTGACGGCTTGTTTTTAACTAAGTGTGATTTTTGTAAATTATCGTCATATTCACAAACCGGGAGACCCAAGACTACGCGATCTGTTCCTACAAGTTACATTGGACCCGTGCGAGGTGTTCGTGCCCCCTACGGGGTGGTTTGGGGGGTGGTTTGGGTTTTCACCCTTATATAGCTTATTTTTAACTAAGTGTGATTTTTTGCAAATTATCGTCATATTCACAAATAGGGAGACCCGGGACTACGCGGTCAGTTCCTTCAAGTTACATTGGACCCGTCCGAGGTGTTCGTGCCCCCTACGGGGTCGTTTGGGGGGTGGTTTGGGTTTTCGCATTTAACGGCTTGTTTTTAAGTTTAAAAGCTAATTTTTGCAAATTATCGTCATATTCACAAACCGGGAGACCCAAGACAACGCGGGCAGTTCCTACAAGTTACATTGGTCCCGTGCGAGGTTTTCGTGCCCCCTACGGGGTCGTTTGGGGGGTGGTTTGGGTTTTCACCCCTTGATGGCTTGTTTTTAACTAAGTGTGTTTTTTGCAAATTATCGTCATATTCACAAACCGGGAGACCCGGGACTACGCGGTCAGTTCCTACAAGTTACATTGGACCCGTGCGAGGTGTTCGTACCCCCTACGAGGTCGTTTGGGGGGTGGTTTGGGTTTTCACCCTTTAACGGCATGTTTTTAAGTTTAAGTTGTGATTTTTGCAAATTATCGTCATATTCACAACCGGGAGACCCGGGACTACGCAGTCAGTTCCTACAAGTTACTTTGGACCCGTGCGAGGTGTTCGTGCCTCCTACGGGGTCGTTTGGGGGGTGGTTTGGATATTCACCCTTTGACGGCTTGTTTTTAACTAAATGTGATTTTTGCAAATTATCGTCATATTCCAAAACCGGGAGACCCGATACTATGCGTTCACTTCCTACAAGTTACATTGGTCCCAGGGGAGGTGTTCGTTCCCCCTACGGGGTCGCTTGGGGCGTGGTTTGGGTTTTAACCCTTTAACGGCTTGTTTTTAAGTTTAAGTGCTGATTTTTGCAAATTATCTTTATATTCACAAACCGGGAGACCCGGGACAACGCTGTCAGTACCTACAAGTTACATTGGTCACGTGCGAGGTGTTCGTGCCCCCTACGGGGTCGTTTGGGTGGTGGTTTCGGTTTTCACCCTTTGACGGCTTATTTTTAACTAAGTGTAATTTTTCCAAATTATCATCATATTCACAAACTAGGACACCCGGGACTACGCGATCAGTTTCTACAAGTTACATTGGACCCGTGCGAGGTGTTCGTGCCCCCTACGGGGTCGTTTGGGGGGTGGTTTGGGTTTTCACCCTTTGATGGCTTGTTTTTAACTAAGTGTTATTTTTTCCAAATTATCGTCATATTCACAAACCGGGAGACCCGGGACTACGCGGTCTGTTCCTACAAGTTACATTGGACCCGTCCGAGGTGTTCGTGCCCCCTACGGGGTCGTTTGGGAGGTGGTTTAGATTTTCACCCTTTAACCGCATGTTTTTAAGTTTAAGAGCTGATTTTTGCAAATTATCGTAATATTCGCATACCGGGAGACCCGGGACTACGCAGTCAGTTCCTACAAGTTACAATGGACCCATGCGAGGTGTTCGTGCCCCCTACGGGGTCGTTTGGGTGGTGGTTTGGGTTTTCACCCTTTGACGGCTTGTTTTTAACTAAGTGTGATTTTGGCAAATTATCATCATATTCACAAACCGGGAGACCCGGGACTACGCGGTCAGTTCCTAAAAGTTACATTGGACCCGTGCGAGGTGTTCGTGCCCCCTACGGGGTCGTTTGGGTGGTGATTTGGATTTTCACCCTTTGACGGCTTGTTTTTAAATAAGTGTGATTTTTGCAAATTATCGTCATATTCACAAATCGGGAGCCCCGGGACTACGCGGTCAGTTCCTACAAGTTACATTGGACCTGTGCGAGGTGTTCGTGCCCCCTACGGGGTCGTTTGGGGGGTGGTTTGGGTTTTCACCCTTTAACGGCTTGTTTTTAAGTTTAAGTGCTGATTTTTGCAAATTATCGTCATATTCACAAATCGGGAGACCCGGGACAACGTGGTCAGTTCCAACAAGTTACATTGGTTCCGTGCGAGGTGTTCGTGCCCCCTACGGGGTCGTTTGTGGGGTGGTTTCGGTTTTCACCCTTTGACGGGTTGTTTTTAACTAAGTGTGATTTTTGCAAATTATCGTCATATTCACAAACCGGGAGACCCAAGATTACGCGGTCAGTTCCTACAAGTTACATTGGACCCGTGCGAGGTGTTCGTGCCCCCTACGGGGTGGTTTGGGGGGTGGTTTGGGTTTTCACCCTTTGATGGATTGTTTTTAACTAAGTGTGATTTTTTGCAAATTATCGTCATATTCTCAAACCGGGAGACCCGGGACTACGCGATCAGTTCCTTCAAGTTACATTGGACCCGTCCGAGGTGTTTGTACCCCCTACGGGGTCGTTTGGGGGGTGGTTTGGGTTTTCGCATTTAACGGCTTGTTTCTAAGTTTAAAAGATGATTTTTGTAAATTATCGTCATATTCACAAACCGGGAGACCCAGGACAACGCGTTCAGTTCCTACAAGTTATATTGGTCCCGTGCGAGGTGTTCGTGTCCCCTACGGGGTCGTTTGGGGGGTGGTTTGGGTTTTCACCCTTTGATGGCTTGTTTTTAACTAAGTGTGATTTTTTGCAAATTATTGTCATATTCACAAACCGGGAGACCCGAGACTACGCGGTCAGTTCCTACAAGTTACATTGGACCCGTCCGAGGTGTTCGTGCCCCCTACGGGGTCGTTTGGACGGTGGTTTGGCTTTTCACCCTTTAACGGCATGTTTTTAAATTTTAGTGCTGATTTTTGCAAATTATCGTCATATTCGTATACCGGGACTACGCGGTCAGTTCCTACAAGTTACATTGGACCCATGCGAGGTGTTCGTGCCCCCTACGGGGTCGTTTGGGGGGTGGTTTCGGTTTTCACCCTTTGACGGCTTGTTTTTAAGTTTAAGTGCTGATTTTTGCAAATTATCGTCATATTCACAAATCGGGAGCCCCGGGACTACGCGGTCAGTTCCAACAAGTTACATTGGTCCCGTGCGAGGTGTTCGTGCCCCCTACGGGGTCGTTTGTGGGGTGGTTTCGGTTTTCACCCTTTGACGGGTTGTTTTTAACTAAGTGTGATTTTTGCAAATTATCGTCATATTCACAAACCGGGAGACCCAAGATTACGCGGTCAGTTCCTACAAGTTACATTGGACCCGTGCGAGGTGTTCGTGCCCCCTACGGGGTGGTTTGGGGGGTGGTTTGGGTTTTCACCCTTTGATGGATTGTTTTTAACTAAGTGTGATTTTTTGCAAATTATCGTCATATTCTCAAACCGGGAGACCCGGGACTACGCGATCAGTTCCTTCAAGTTACATTGGACCCGTCCGAGGTGTTTGTACCCCCTACGGGGTCGTTTGGGGGGTGGTTTGGGTTTTCGCATTTAACGGCTTGTTTCTAAGTTTAAAAGCTGATTTTTGTAAATTATCGTCATATTCACAAACCGGGAGACCCAGGACAACGCGTTCAGTTCCTACAAGTTATATTGGTCCCGTGCGAGGTGTTCGTGTCCCCTACGGGGTCGTTTGGGGGGTGGTTTGGGTTTTCACCCTTTGATGGCTTGTTTTTAACTAAGTGTGATTTTTTGCAAATTATTATCATATTCACAAACCGGGAGACCCGAGACTACGCGGTCAGTTCCTACAAGTTACATTGGACCCGTCCGAGGTGTTCGTTCCCCCTACGGGGTCGTTTGGACGGTGGTTTGGCTTTTCACCCTTTAACGGCATGTTTTTAAATTTTAGTGCTGATTTTTGCAAATTATCGTCATATTCGTATACCGGGACTACGCGGTCAGTTCCTACAAGTTACATTGGACCCATGCGAGGTGTTCGTGCCCCCTACGGGGTCGTTTGGGGGGTGGTTTGGGTTTTCACCCTTTGACGGCTTGTTTTTAACTAAGTGTGATTTTTGCAAATTATCGTCATATTCACAAACCGGGAGACCCGGGACTACGCGGTCAGTTCCTAAAAGTTACATTGGACCCGTGCGAGGTGTTCGTGCCCTCTACGGGGTCGTTTGGGGGGTGGTTTTGGTTTTCACCCTTTGACGGCTTGTTTTTAACTAAGTGTGATTTTTGCAAATTATCGTCATATTCACAAACCGGGAGACCCAAGACTACGCGGTCAGTTCCTAAAACTTACATTGGACCCGTGCGAGGTGTTCGTGCCCCCTACGGGGTCGTTTGGGGGGTGGTTTGGGTTTTCACCCTTTGACGGCTTGTTTTTAACTAAGTGTGATTTTTGCAAATTATCGTCATATTCACAAACTGGGAAACCTGGGACTACGCAGTCAGTTCCTACATGTTACATTGAACCCGTGCGAGGTGTTCGTGCCCTCTACGGGGCCGTTTGGGGGGTGGGTTTGGGTTTCACCGTTTAAGGGCTTGTTTTTAAGTTTAAGGGCTGATATTTGAAAATTATCGTCATATTCACAAACCGGGAGACCCGGGACTACGCAGTCAGTTCCTACATGTTACATTGGACCCGTGCGAGGTGTTCGTGCCCTCTACGGGGTTCGTTTGGTGGGTGGTTTTGGTTTTCATCGTTTAAGGGCTTTGTTTTAAGTTTAAGTTCTGATTTTTGCAAATTATCGTGATATTCACAAACCGGGAGACCCGGGATTACCCGGTCAGTTCCTACAAGTTACATTGGTCCCGTGCGAGGTGTTCATGCCTCGTACGGGGTTCGTTTGGGGGGTGGTTTGGGTTTTCACCCTTTGACGGCTTGTTTTTAACTAAGTGTTATTTTTTGAAATTATCATCATATTCACAAACCGGGAGACCGGGACTACGCGGTCAGTTCCTACAAGTTAAATTGGACCCGTGCAAGGTGTTCGTGCCCCCTACGGGGTCGTTTGGGAGGTAATATCGGTTTTTGCCTTTAACGGATTGTTTTTAAGTATAAGTGTTGATTTTTTCAAATTATCATCTTATTCACAAACCGGGAGACCCAGGACTACGCGATCAGTTCCTACAAGTTACATTGGTCCCGTGCGAGGTGTTCGTGCCTCCTACGGGGTCGTTTGGAGGGTGGTTTGGGTTTTCACCCATTGACGGTTTGTGTTTAACTAAGTGTGTTTTTTGCAAATTATCGTCATATTCACAAACCGGGAGACCCGGAACTACGCGGTCAGTTCCTACAAGTTACATTGGACCCGTGCGAGGTGTTCGTTCCCTCTACGGGGTCGTTTGGGGGGTGGTTTTGGTTTTCACCGTTTAAGGGCTTGTTTTTAAGTTTAAGTGCTGATTTTTGCAAATTATCGTCATATTCACAAACCGGGAGACCCGGGACTACACGGTCAGTTCCTACAAGTTACATTTGTCCAGTGCGAGGTGTTCATGCCTCCTACGGGGTTCGTTTGGGGGTGGTTTGGGTTTTCACCCTTTGACGGCTTGTTTTTAACTAAGTGTTATTTTTGCAAATTATCATCATATTCACAAACCGGGAGACCCGGGACTACGCGGTCAGTTCCAGAAGTTACATTGGACCCGTGCGAGGTGTTCGTGCCCCCTACGGGGTCGTTTGGGGGGTGGTTTCGATTTTCGCCTTTAACGCCTTGTTTTTAAGTATAAGTGCTGATTTTTTCAAATTATCGACATATTCACAAACCGGGAGACCCGGGACTACGCGGTCAGTTCCTACAAGTTACATTGGACCCGTGCGAGGTGTTCGTGCCCCCTACGGGGTCGTTTGGGGTGTGGTTTGGGTTTTCACCCTTTAACGGCATGTTTTTATGTTTAAGTGCTGAATTTTGCAAATTATCGTCATATTCACAAACCGGGAGACCCGGGACTACGCGGTCAGTTCCTACAAGTTACATTGGACCTGTGCGAGGTGTTCGTGCCTCCTACGGGGTCGTTTGGGCGGTGGTTTGGGTTTTCACCCTTTGAAGGCTTGTTTTTAACTAAATGTTATTTTTGCAAATTATCGTCATATTCCAAAACCGGGAGACCTGGGACTACGCGGTCAGCTCCTACAAGTTACATTGGTCCCATGGGAGGTGTTCGTTCCCCCTACGGGGTCGTTTGGGGGGTGGTTTGGGTTTTACCCCATTAACGGCTTATTTTTAAGTTTAAGTGTTGATTTTTGCAAATTATCGTCATATTCACAAACCGGGAGACCTGAGACAACGCGGTTATTTCTTACAAGTTACATTGGACCCGTGCGAGGTGTTCGTGCCCCCTACGGGGTCGTTTGGGTGGTGATTTGGGTTTTCACCCTTTGACGGCTTGTTTTTAACTAAGTGTGATTTTTGCAAATTATCATTATATTCACAAACCGGGAGACCCGGGACTATGCGGTCAGTTCCTACAAGTTACATAGGACCGTGCGAGGTGTTCGTGCCCTCTACGGGGTCGTTTAGGGGGTGGTTTGGGTTTTCACCCTTTGATGGCTTGTTTTTAACTAAGTGTGATTTTTTGCAAATTATCGTCATATTCACAAACCGGGAGACCCAAGACTACGCGATCAGTTCCTACAAGTTACATTGGACCCGTGCGAGGTGTTCGTGCCCCCTACGGGGTCGTTTGGGGGGTGGTTTGGGTTTTCGCCTTTAACGGATTGTTTTTAAGTTTAAGTGCTGATTTTTGCAAATTATCGTCATATTCACAAACCGGGAGACCCCGGACTACGCGGTCAGTTCCTAGAAGTTACATTGGTCCCGTGCGAGGTGTTCGTTCCTCCTACGGGGTCGTTTGGGGGGTGGTTTGGGTTTTCACCCTTTGACGGCTTGTTTTTAACTAAGTGTGTTTTTTGAAAATTATCGTCATATTCACAAACCGGGAGACCCGGGACTACGCGGTCAGTTCCTACAACTTACATTGGACCCGTGCGAGGTGTTCGTGCCCCTACGGGGTCGTTTGGGGGGTGGTTTGGGTTTTCGCCTTTAACGGCTTGTTTTTAAGTTTAAGTGCTGATTTTTGCAAATTATCGTCATATTCACAAACCCGGAGACCCGGGACTACGCGGTCAGTTCCTACAAGTTAAATTGGACCCGTGCGAGGTGTTCGTTCCCCCTACGGGGTCGTTTGGGTGGTGATTTCGGTTTTCACCCTTTGGCGGCTTGTTTTTAACTAAGTTTGATTTTTGCAAATTATCGTCATATTCACAAACCGGGAGCCCCGGGACTACGCGGTCAGTTCATACAAGTTACATTGGACCCGTGAGAGGTGTTCGTGCCCCCTACGGGGTCGTTTGGCGGGTGGTTTGGGTCGTCACCCTTTAATGGCTTGTTTTTACGTTTAAGCGCTGATTTTAGCAAATTATCATCATATTCACAAACCAGAAGACCCGGGACAACGCGGTCAGTTCCTACAAATTACATTGGTCCCTTACGAGGTGTTTGTGCCCCCTATGGGGTCGTTTGGGGGGTGGTTTCGGTTTTCACCCTTTGACGGCTTGTTTTTAACTAAGTGTGATTTTTGCAAATTATCGTCATATTCACAAACCGAGAGACCCGGGTCTACGCTGTCAGCTCCTATAAGTTACATTGGACACGTCCGAGGTGTTCGTGCCCCCTACGGGGTCGTTTGGGGGGTGGTTTGGGTTTTCACCCTTTGATGGCTTGTTTTTAACTAAGTGTAATTTTTTGCAAATTATCGTCATATTCACAAACCGGGAGACCCGGGACTACGCGGTCAGTCCCTACATGTTACATTGGACCCGTCTGAGGTGTTCATGCCCCCTACGGGGTCGTTTGGGGGGTGGTTTCGGTTTTCACCTTTAACGGCTTGTTTTTAAGTTTAAGTGCTCATTTTTTCAAATTATCGTCATATTCAAAAATCGGGAGACCAGGGACTACGCGGTCAGTTCCTACAAGTTACATTGGTCCCGTGCGAGGTGTTCGTGCCTCCCACGGGGTCGTTTGGGGGGTGGTTTGGGTTTTCACCCTTTGACGGCTTGTTTTTAACTAAGTGTGTTTTTTGCAAATTACCGTCATATTCACAAACCGGGAGACCCGAGACTACGCGGTCAGTTCCTACAAGTTACATTGGTCCCGTGCGAGGTGTCCGTGCCCCCTACGGGGTCGTTTGGCGGGTGGTTTGGGTTTTCACCCTTTAACGACTTGTTTTTAAGTTTAACTACTGATTTTTGCAAATAATCATCATATTCACAAACCGGGAGACCCGGGACAACACGGTCAGTTCCTACAAGTTACATTGGTCACGTGCGAGGTGTTCGTGCCCCCTACGGGGTCGTTTGGGGAGTGGTTTGGGTTTTCACCCTTTGATGGCTTGTTTTTAACTAAGTGTGATTTTTTGCAAATTATCGTCATATTCACAAATCGGGAGACCCGGGACTACGCGGTCAGTTCCCACAAGTTACATTGGACCCGTGCGACGTGTTCGTTCCCCCTACGGGGTCGTTTGGGGGGTGGTTTGGGTTTTTGCCTTTAACGGCTTGTTTTTTTGTTTAAGTACTGATTTTTGCAAATTATCATCATATTCACAAACCGGGAGACCCGGGACTACGCGGTCAGTTCCTACAAGTTAAATTGGTCCCGTGCGAGATGTTCGTGCCTCCTACGGGGGCGTTTGGGGGGTGGTTTGGGTTTTCACCCTTTGATGGCTTGTTTTTAACTAAGTGTGTTTTTTGCAAATTATCGTCATATTCACAAACCGGGAGACCCGAGACTACGCGGTCAGTTCCTACAAGTTACATTGGACCTGTGCGAGGTGTTCGTGCCCCCTACGGTGTCGTTTGGGGGGTGGTTTGGGTTTTCACCCTTTAACGGCATGTTTTTATGTTTAAGTCCTGATTTTTGCAAATTATCATTATATTCACAAACCGGGAGACCCGGGACTACGCGGTCAGTTCCTACAAGTTACATTGGACCCGTGCGAGGTGTTCGTGCCTCCTACGGGGTCGTTTGGGGGGTGGTTTGGGTTTTCACCCTTTGACGGCTTATTTTTAACTAAATGTGATTTTTGCAAATTATTTTCATATTCCCAAACCAGGAGACCGGGGAATACGCGATCAGTTCCTACAAGTTACATTGGTCCCGTGGGAGGTGTTCGTGCCCCCTACGGGGTCGTTTGGGGGGTGGTTTGGGTTTTCCCCCTTTAATGGCTTGTTTTTAAGTTTAAGTGCAGATTTTTGCAAATAATCATCATATTCGCAGACCGGGAGACCCGGGACTACACGGTCAGTTCCTAAAAGTTACATTCGACCCATGCGAGGTGTTCGTGCCTCCTACGGGGTCGTTTGGGGGGTGGTTTGGGTTTTCAGCCTTTGACGGTTTATTTTTAACAAAGTGTGATTTTTGCAAATTATCGTCATAATCACAAACCGGGAGACTCGGGACTACGCGGTCAGTTCCTACAAGTTACATTGGACCCGTGCGAGGTGTTCGTGTCCTCTACGGGGTCGTTTGGGTGGTGGTTTTGGTTTTCACCGTTTAAGGGCTTGTTTTTAAGTTTAATTTCTTATTTTTGCAAATTATCGTCATATTCACAAACCGGGACACCCGGGATTATGCGGTCAGTTCCTACACGTTACATTGGTCCCGTACGAGGTGTGCATGCCTCCTACGGGGTTCGTTTGGGGGGTGGTTTGGGTTTTTCACCCTTTGACGGCTTGTTTTTAACTAACTGTTATTTTTGCAAATTATCGTCATATTCACAAACCGAGAGACCCGGGACTACGCTGTCAGTTCCTACAAGTTACATTGGACCCGTGCGAGATGTTCGTGCCCCCTACGGGGTCGTTTGGGGTGTGGTTTGGGTTTTCGCCTTTAACGGCTTGTTTTTAAGTTTAAGTGCTGATTTTTGTAAATTATCGTCATACTCACAATCCGGGAGACCCGGGACTACGCGGTCAGTTCCTACAAGTTACATTGGTCCCGTGCGAGGTGTTCGTTCCTCCTACGGGGTCGTTTGGGTGGTGGTTTGGGTTTTCACCCTTTGACGGCTTGTTTTTAACTAAGTGTGTTTTTTACAAATTATAGTCATATTCACAAACCGAGAGACCCGGGACTACGCGGTCAGTTCCTACAAGTTACATTGGACCCGTGCGAGGTGTTCGTGCCCCCTACGGGGTCGTTTCAGGGGTGGTTTGGATTTTCACCCTTTAACGGCATGTTTTTATGTTTAAGTGCTGATTTTTGCGAATTATCGTCATATTCACAAACCGGGAGACCCGGGACTACGCGGTCAGTTCCTACAAGGTACATTGGACCCGTGCGAGGTGTTCGTGCCTCCTACGGGGTCGTTTGGGGGGTGGTTTTTGTTTTCACCCTTTGACGGCTTGTTTTTAACTAAATGTGATCTTTACAAATTATCGTCATATTCCCAAACCGGGAGACCCGGGACTACGCGGTTACTTCCTACAAGTTACATTGGTCCCGTGGGAGGTGTTCGTGCCCCCTACGGGGTCGTTTGGGGGGTGGTTTGGGTTTTCACCCTTTAACGGCTTGTTTTTAAGTTTAAGTGTTGATTTTTGCAAATTATCGTCATATTCACAAACCGGGAGACCCGAGACTACGCGGTTAGTTCCTACAAGTTACATTGGACCCGGGCGAGGTGTTCGTCCCCCTACGGGGTCGTTTGGGTGGTGATTTTGGTTTTCACCCTTTGACGGCTTGTTTTTAACTAAGTGTGATTTTTACAAATTATCGTCATATTCACAAACCGGGAGACCCGGGACTACGCTGTCAGTTCCTACAAGTTACATTGGACCCGTACGAGGTGTTCGTGCCCCCTAAGGGGTCGTTTGGGGGGTGGTTTGGGTTTTCACCCTTTAACGACTTGTTTTTAAGTTTAAGTGCTGATTTTTGCAAATTATCATCATATTCACAAACCGGGAGACCCGGGACTACGCGGTCAGTTCCTACAAGTTACATTGGTCCCGTACGAGGTGTTCGTGCCCCCTACGGGGTCGTTTGGGGGGTGGTTTCGGTTTTCACCCTTTGACGGCTTGTTTTTAACTAAGTGTGATTTTTTCAAATTATCATCATATTCATTAACCAGGAGACCCTGGACTACGCGGTCTGTTCCTACAAGTTACATTGGAACCACGCGAGGTGTTCTTGCCTCCTACGGGGTCGTTTGGGGGGTGGTTTGGGTTTTCACCCTTTGACGGCTTGTTTTTAAGTTTAAGTGCTGATTTTTGCAAATTATTGTCATATTCACAAGCCGGGAGACCCGGGACTACGCGGTCAGTTCCTACAAGTTACATTGGACCCGTCAGAGGTGTTCGTGCCCCCTACAGGGTTGTTTGGGGGGTGGTTTGGGTTTTCACCCTTTAACGGCATGTTTTTAAGTTTAAGTGCTGATTTTTGCAAATTATTGTCTTATTCGCATACCGGGAGACCCGGAACTACGCGTACAGTTCCTACAAGTTATATTGGACCCATGCGAGGTGTTCGTGCCCCCTACGGGGTCGTTTGGGGGCTGGTTTGGGTTTTCACCCTTTGACGGCTTGTTTTTAATTACGTGTGATTTTTTCAAATTATCGTCATATTCACAAACCGGGAGACCCGGGACTACGCGATCAGTTCCTACAAGTTACATTGGAACCGTGCGAGGTGTTCGTGCTCCTTACGGGGTCGTTTGTGGGGTGGTCTGGGTATTCACCCTTTAAGGGTTTG
Source organism: Sambucus nigra (assembly GCA_949130495.1). Taxonomy (NCBI): domain Eukaryota; kingdom Viridiplantae; phylum Streptophyta; class Magnoliopsida; order Dipsacales; family Adoxaceae; genus Sambucus; species Sambucus nigra. The sequence goes on along the minus strand of OX422216.1, from coordinate 542,770,237 downwards.
TTTTTAAGTTTAAGTGCTGATTTTTACAAATTATCATCATATTCACAAACTGGGAGACCCGGGACAACGCGGTCAGTTCCTACAAGTTACATTGGTCCCGTGCGAGGTGTTCATTCCTCCTACGGGGTTCGTTTGGGGGTTGGTTTGGGTTTTCACCCTTTGACGGCTTGTTTTTAACTAAGTATGATTTTTGCAAATTATCATCATATTCACAAACCGGGAGACCCGGGACTACGCGGTCAGTTCCTACAAGTTACATTGGACCCGTGCGAGGTGTTCGTGCCCTCTACGGGGTCGTTTGGGGGGTGGTTTGGGTTTTCACCCTTTGACGGCTTGTTTTTAACTAAGTGTGTTTTTTGCAAATTATCGTCATATTCACAAATCGGGAGACCCGGGACTACGCGGTCAGTTCCTACAAGTTACATTGGACCCGTACGAGGTGTTCGTGCCCCCTACGGGGTCGTTTGGGGGGTGGTTTGGGTTTTCACCCTTTAACGGCATGTTTTTATGTTTAAGTGGTGATTTTTGCAAATTATCGTCATACTCACAAATCGGGAGACCCAGGACTACGCAGTTAGTTCCTACAAGTTACATTGGACCCGTGCGAGGTGTTCGTGCCTCCTACGGGGTCGTTTGGGGGGTGGTTTGGATTTTCACCCTTTGACGGCTTATTTTTAACTAAATGTGATTTTTGCAAATTATCGTCATATTCCAAAACCGGGAGACGCGGTACTACGCGGTCACTTCCTACAAGTTACATTGGACCCGTGCGAGGTGTTCGTGCCCCCTACGGTGTCGTTTTGGGGGTGGTTTCGGTTTTCCCCTTTAACGGCTTGTTTTTAAGTTTAAGTGCTGATTTTTGTAAATTATCATCATTTTCACAAACCAGTAGACCCGGGACTGCGCGGTCAGTTCCTACAAGTTACATTGGTCCCGTGCGAGGTGTTCGTGCCTCCTACGGGGTCGTTTGGGGGGTGGTATGGGTTTTCACCCTTTGACGGCTTGTTTTCAACTAAGTGTGTTTTTTGCAAATTATCGTCATATTCACAAACCGAGACACCCGGGACTACGCGGTCAGTTCCTACAAGTTACATTGGACCCGTGCGAGGTGTTCGTGCCCCCTACGGGGTCGTTTGGGGGGTGGTTTGGGTTTTCACCCTTTAACGGCTTGTTTTTAAGTTTAAGTACTGATTTTTGCAAATTATCGTCATATTCACAATCCGGGAGACCCGAGACTACGCGGTTAGTTCCTACAAGTTACATTGGACATGTGAGAGGTGTTCGTGCCCCCTACGGGGTCGTTTGGGTGGTGATTTGGGTTTTCACCCATTGACGGCTTATTTTTAACTAAATGTGATTTTTGCAAATTATTTTCATATTCCCAAACCAGGAGACCGGGGAATACGCGATCAGTTCCTACAAGTTACATTGGTCCCGTGGGAGGTGTTCGTGCCCCCTACGGGGTCGTTTGGGGGGTGGTTTGGGTTTTCCCCCTTTAAGGGCTTGTTTTTAAGTTTAAGTGCAGATTTTTGCAAATAATCATCATATTCGCAGACCGGGAGACCCGGGACAACGCGGTCAGTTCCTACAATATACATTGGTCCCGTGCGAGGTGTTCGTGCCCCCTGCGGGGTCGTTTGGGGGGTGGTTTGGGTTTTCACCATTTGATGGCTTGTTTTTAACTAAGTGTGTTTTTTGAAAATTATCGTCATAATCACAAATCGGGAGACCCGGGACTAAGCGGTCAGTTCCTACAGTTACATTGGACCCGTGCGAGGTGTTCGTGCCCCCTACGGGGTCGTTTGAGGAGTGGTTTGTATTTTCACCCTTTAACGGCATGTTTTTAAGTTTAAGTTGTGATTTTTGATAATTATCGTCATATTCACAAACCGGGAGACCCGGGACTACGCAGTCAGTTCCTACAAGTTGCTTTGGACCCGTGCGAGGTGTTCGTACCTCCTACGGGGTCGTTTGGGGGGTGGTTTGGATTTTCACCCTTTGACGGCTTGTTTTTAACTAAATGTCATTTTTGCAAATTATCGTCATATTCCAAAACTGGGAGACCCGGTACTACGCGGTCACTTCCTACAAGTTACATTGGTCCCAGGGGAGGTGTTCGTTCCCCCTACAAGGTCGCTTGGGGGGTGGTTTGGGTTTTCACCCTTTAACGGCTTGTTTTTAAGTTTAAGTGCTGATTTTTGGAAATTATCGTCATATTCACAAACCGGGAGACCTGGGACAACGCGGTCAGTAGCTACAAGTTACATTGGTCCCGTGCGAGGAGTTCGTGCCCCCTACGGGGTCGTTTGGGGGGTGGTTTCGGTTTTCACCCTTTGACGGCTTGTTTTTAACTAAGTGTGATTTTTCCAAATTATCGTCATATTCACAAACTGGGAGACCCGGGACTACGCGATCAGTTCCTACAAGTTACATTGGACCCGTGCAAGGTGTCCGTGGCCCCTACGGGGTCATTTGGAGGGTGGTTTGGGTTTTCACCCTTTGATGGATTGTTTTTAACTAAGTGTTATTTTTTCCAAATTATCGTCATATTCACAAACCTGGAGACCCGGGACTACGCGGTCAGTTCCTACAAGTTACATTGGACCCGTCCGAGGTGTTCGTACCCCCTACGGGGTCGTTTGGGGGGTGGTTTGGATTTTCACCCTTTAACGGCATGTTTTTAAGTTTAAGAGCTGATTTTTGCAAATTATCGTCATATTCGCATACCGGGAGACCCGGGACTACGCGGTCAGTTCCTACAAGTTACATTGGACCCATGCGAGGTGTTCGTGCCCCCTACGGGGTCGTTTGGGTGGTGGTTTGGGTTTTCACCCTTTGACGGCTTGTTTTTAACTAAGTGTGATTTTTGCAAATTATCATCATATTCACAAACAGGGAGACCCGGGACTACGCGGCCTGTTCCTACTAGTTACATTGGACCCGTACGAGGTGTTCGTTCCCCCTACGGGGTCGTTTGGGTGGTGATTTGGATTTTCACCCTTCGACGGCTTGTTTTTAAATAAGTGTGATTTTTGCAAATTATCGTCATATTCACAAATCGGGAGCCCCGGGACTATGCGGTCAGTTCCTACAAGTTACATTGGACCCGTGCGAGGTGTTCATGCCCCCTACGGGGTCGTTTGGGGGGTGGTTTGGGTTTTCACCCTTTAACGGCTTGTTTTTAAGTTTAAGTGCTGATTTTTGCAAATTATCGTCATATTTACAAATTGGGAGACCCGGGACAACGTGGTCAGTTCCAACAAGTTACATTGGTCCCGTGCGAGGTGTTCGTGCCCCCTACAGGGTCGTTTGGGGGGTGGTTTCGGTTTTCACCCTTTGACGGATTGTTTTTAATTAAGTGTGATTTTTGCAAATTATCGTCATATTCACAAATCGGGAGACCCAAGATTACGCGGTCAGTTCCTACAAGTTACATTGGACCCGTGCGAGGTGTTCGTGCCCCCTACGGGGTCGTTTGGGGGGTGGTTTGGGTTTTCACCCTTTGATGGCTTGTTTTTAACTAAGTGTGGTTTTTGCAAATTATCGTCATATTCACAAATCGGGAGACCCGGGACTACACGGTTAGTTCCTACAAGTTACATTGGACCCGTACGAGGTGTTCGTGCCCCCTACGGGGTCGTTTGAGGGGTGGTTTGGATTTTCACCCTTTAACGGCATGTTTTTAAGTTTAAGTTGCGATTTTTGCAAATTATCGTCATATTCACAAACCGGGAGACCCGGGACTACGCAGTCAGTTCCTACAAGTTACTTTGGACCCGTGCGAGGTGTTCGTGCCTCCTACGGGGTCGTTTGGGGGGTGGTTTGGATCTTCACCCTTTGACGGCTTGTTTTTAACTAAATGTGATTTTTGCAAATTATCGTCATATTCCAAAACCGGGAGACCCGGTACTACGCGGTCACTTCCTACAAGTTACATTGGTCCCAGGGGAGGTGTTCGTTCCACCTACGGCGTCGCTTGGGGGTGGTTTGGGTTTTCACCCTTTAACGGCTTGTTTTTAAGTTTAAGTGCTGATTTTTGCAAATTATCGTCATATTCACAAACCGGGAGACCCGGGACAACGCGGTCAGTACCTACAAGTTACATTGGTCCCGTGCGAGGAGTTCGTGCCCCCTACGGGGTCGTTTGGGGGGTGGTTTCGGTTTTCACCCTCTGACGGCTTGTTTTTAACTAAGTGTGATTTTTCCAAATTATCGTCATATTCACAAACTGGGAGACCCGGGACTACGCGATCAGTTCCTACAAGTTACATTGGACCCGTGCAAGGTCTCCGTGCCCCCTACGGGGTGGTTTGGGTTTTCACCCTTTGATGGCTTGTTTTTAACTAAGTGTTATTTTTTCCTAATTATCGTCATATTCACAAACCTGGAGACCCGGGACTACGCGGTCAGTTCCTACAAGTTACATTGGACCCGTCCGAGGTGTTCGTGCCCCCTACGGGGTCGTTTGGGGGGTGGTTTGGATTTTCACCCTTTAACGGCATGTTTTTAAGTTTAAGAGCTGATTTTTGCAAATTATCGTCATATTCGCATACCGGGAGACCCGGGACTACGCGGTCAGTTCCTACAAGTTACATTGGACCCATGCGAGGTGTTCGTGCCCCCTACGGGGTCGTTTGGGTGGTGGTTTGGGTTTTCACCCTTTGACGGCTTGTTTTTAACTAAGTGTGATTTTTGCAAATTATCATCATATTCACAAACAGGGAGACCTGGGACTACGCGGCCAGTTCCTACAAGTTACATTGGACCCGTACGAGGTGTTCGTGCCCCCTATGGGGTCGTTTGGGTGGTGATTTGGATTTTCACCCTTTGACGGCTTGTTTTTAAATAAGTGTGATTTTTGCAAATTATCATCATATTCACAAATCGGGAGCCCCGGGACTACGCGGTCAGTTCCTACAAGTTACATTGGACCCGTGCGAGGTGTTCGTGCCCCCTACGGGGTCGTTTGGGGGGTGGTTTGGGTTTTCACCCTTTAACGGCTTGTTTTTAAGTTTAAGTGCTGATTTTTGCAAATTATCGTCATATTCACAAATCGGGAGACCCGGGACAATGTGGTCAGTTCCAAAAAGTTACATTGGTCCCGTGCGAGGTGTTCGTGCCCCCTACGGGGTCGTTTGGGGGGTGGTTTCGGTTTTCACCCTTTGACGGGTTGTTTTTAAATAAGTGTGATTTTTGCAAATTATCGTCATATTCACAAATCGGGAGACCCAAGATTACGCGGTCAGTTCCTACAAGTTACATTGGACCCGTGCGAGGTGTTCGTGCCCCCTACGGGGTGGTTTGGGGGTGGTTTGGTTTTTCACCCTTTGATGGCTTGTTTTTAACTAAGTGTGATTTTTTGCAAATTATCGTCATATTCACAAACCGGGAGACCCGGGACTACGCGATCAGTTCCTTCAAGTTACATTGGACCCGTCCGAGGTGTTCGTACCCCCTACGGGGTCGTTTGGGGGGTGGTTTGGGTTTTCGCATTTAATGGCTTGTTTTTAAGTTTAAAAGCTGATTTTTGCAAATTATCGTCATATTCACAAACCGGGAGACCCAGGACAACGCGGTCAGTTCCTACAAGTTACATTGGTCCCGTGCGAGGTGTTCGTGCCCCATACGGGGTCGTTTGGGGGGTGGTTTGGGTTTTCACCCTTTGATGGATTGTTTTTAACTAAGTGTGATTTTTTGCAAATTATTGTCATATTCACAAACCGGGAGACCCGAGACTACGCGGTCAATTCCTACAAGTTACATTGGACCCGTCCGAGGTGTTCGTGCCCCCTACGGGGTCGTTTGGGCGGTGGTTTGGCTTTTCACCTTTTAACGGCATGTTTTTAAGTTTAAGTGCTGATTTTTGCAAATTATCGTCATATTCGTATACCGGGCGACCCGGGACTACGCGGTCAGTTCGTACAAGTTACATTGGACCCATGCGAGGTGTTCGTGCCCCCTACGGGGTCGTTTGGGGGGTGGTTTGGGTTTTCACCCTTTGACGGCTTGTTTTTAACTAAGTGTGATTTTTGCAAATTATCGTCATATTCACAAACCGGGAGACCCGGGCCTACGCGGTCAGTTCCTAAAAGTTACATTGGACCCGTGCGAGGTGTTCGTGCCCTCTACGGGGTAGTTTGGGGGGTGGTTTTGGTTTTCACCCTTTGACGGCTTGTTTTTAACTCAGTGTGATTTTTGCAAATTATCATCATATTCACAAACCGGGAGACCCAAGACTACGCGGTCAGTTCCTACAAGTTACATTGGACCCGTACGAGGTGTTCGTGCCCCCTACGGGGTCGTTTGGGTGGTGATTTGGGTTTTCACCCTTTGACGGCTTGTTTTTAACTAAGTGTGATTTTTGCAAATTATCATCATATTCACAAACCGGGAGACCCGGGACTATGCAGTCAGTTCCTACATGTTACATTGGACCCGTGCGAGGTGTTCGTGCCCTCTACGGGGTCGTTTGGGGGGTGGGTTTGGTTTTCACCGTTTAAGGGCTTGTTTTTAAGTTTAAGTGCTGATATTTGCAAATTATCGTCATATTCACAAACCGGGAGACCCGGGACTACGCAGTCAGTTCCTACATGTTACATTGGACCCGTGCGAGGTGTTCGTGCCCTCTACGGGGTTCGTTTGGGGGGTGGTTTTGGTTTTCATCGTTTAAGGGCCTTGTTTTAAGTTTAAGTTCTGATTTTTACAAATTATCGTCATATTCACAAACCGGGAGACCCGGGATTATGCGGTCAGTTTCTACAAGTTACATTGGTCCCGTGCGAGGTGTTCATGCCTCGTACGGGGTTCGTTTAGGGGGTGGTTTGGGTTTTCACCCTTTGACGGCTTGTTTTTAACTAAGTGTTATTTTTTCAAATTATCATCATATTCACAAACCGGGAGACCCGGGAATACGCGGTCAGTTCCTACAAGTTACATTGGACCCGTGCAAGGTGTTCGTGCCCCCTACGGGGTTCGTTTGGGGGGTGGTTTGGGTTTTCACCCACTGACGGCTTGTGTTTAACTAAGTGTGTTTTTTGCAAATTATCGTCATATTCACAAACCGGGAGACCCGGAACTACGCGGTCAGTTCCTACAAGTTACATTGGACCCGTGCGAGGTGTTTGCGCCCTCTACGTGGTCGTTTGGGTGGTGCTTTTGGTTTTCACCGTTTAAGGGCTTGTTTTTAAGTTTAAGTGCCGATTTTTGCAAATTATCGTCATATTCACAAACCGGGAGACCCGGGACTACGCGGTCAGTTCCTACAAGTTACATTGGACCCGTGCGAGGTGTCCGTGCCCCCTACGGGGTCGTTTGGGGGGTGGTTTCGATTTTCGCCTTTAACGGCTTATTTTTAAGTTTAAGTGCTGATTTTTTCTAATTATCGACATATTCACAAACCGGGAGACCCGGGACTACGCGGTCAGTTCCTACAAGTTACATTGGACCCGTGCGAGGTGTTCGTGCCCCCTACGGGGTCGTTTGGGGGGGGGGTTGGGTTTTCACCCTTTAACGGCATGTTTTAATGTTTAAGTGCTGATTTTTGCAAATTATCGTCATATTCACAAACCGGGAGACCCGGGACTACGCGGTCAGTTCCTACAAGTTACATTGGACATGTGCGAGGTGTTCGTGCCTCCTACGGGGTCGTTTGGGGGGTGGTTTGGGTTTTCACCCTTTGAAGGCTTGTTTTTAACTAAATGTGTTTTTTGCAAACTATCGTCATATTCTAAAACCGGGAGACCCGGGACTACGCGGTCAGCTCCTACAAGTTACATTGGTCCCATGGGAGGTGTTCGTTCTCCCTACGGGGTCGTTTGGGGGGTGGTTTGGGTTTTACCCCTTTAACGGCTTGTTTCTAAGTTTAAGTGTTGATTTTTGCAAATTATCGTCATATTCACAAACCGGGAGACCTGAGACAACGCGGTTATTTCTTACAAGTTACATTGGACCCGTGCGAGGTGTTCGTGCCCCCTACGGGGTCGTTTGGGTGGTGATTTGGGTTTTCACCCTTTGACGGCTTGTTTTTAACTAAGTGTCATATTCACAAACTGGGAGACCCGGGACTACGCGGTCAGTTCCTACAAGTTACATTGGACCGTCCGAGGTGTTCGTGCCCCCTACGGGGTCGTTTGGGGGGTGGTTTGGATTTTCACCCTTTAACGGCATGTTTTTAAGTTTAAGAGCTGATTTTTGCAAATTATCGTCATATTCGCATACCGGGAGACCCGGGACTACGCGGTCAGTTCCTACAAGTTACATTGGACCCATGCGAGGTGTTCGTGCCCCCTACGGGGTCGTTTGGGTGGTGGTTTGGGTTTTCACCCTTTGACGGCTTGTTTTTAACTAAGTGTGATTTTTCCAAATTATCGTCATATTCACAAACTGGGAGACCCGGGACTACGCGATCAGTTCCTACAAGTTACATTGGACCCGTGCAAGGTCTCCGTGCCCCCTACGGGGTGGTTTGGGTTTTCACCCTTTGATGGCTTGTTTTTAACTAAGTGTTATTTTTTCCTAATTATCGTCATATTCACAAACCTGGAGACCCGGGACTACGCGGTCAGTTCCTACAAGTTACATTGGACCCGTCCGAGGTGTTCGTGCCCCCTACGGGGTCGTTTGGGGGGTGGTTTGGATTTTCACCCTTTAACGGCATGTTTTTAAGTTTAAGAGCTGATTTTTGCAAATTATCGTCATATTCGCATACCGGGAGACCCGGGACTACGCGGTCAGTTCCTACAAGTTACATTGGACCCATGCGAGGTGTTCGTGCCCCCTACGGGGTCGTTTGGGTGGTGGTTTGGGTTTTCACCCTTTGACGGCTTGTTTTTAACTAAGTGTGATTTTTGCAAATTATCATCATATTCACAAACAGGGAGACCTGGGACTACGCGGCCAGTTCCTACAAGTTACATTGGACCCGTACGAGGTGTTCGTGCCCCCTATGGGGTCGTTTGGGTGGTGATTTGGATTTTCACCCTTTGACGGCTTGTTTTTAAATAAGTGTGATTTTTGCAAATTATCATCATATTCACAAATCGGGAGCCCCGGGACTACGCGGTCAGTTCCTACAAGTTACATTGGACCCGTGCGAGGTGTTCGTGCCCCCTACGGGGTCGTTTGGGGGGTGGTTTGGGTTTTCACCCTTTAACGGCTTGTTTTTAAGTTTAAGTGCTGATTTTTGCAAATTATCGTCATATTCACAAATCGGGAGACCCGGGACAATGTGGTCAGTTCCAAAAAGTTACATTGGTCCCGTGCGAGGTGTTCGTGCCCCCTACGGGGTCGTTTGGGGGGTGGTTTCGGTTTTCACCCTTTGACGGGTTGTTTTTAAATAAGTGTGATTTTTGCAAATTATCGTCATATTCACAAATCGGGAGACCCAAGATTACGCGGTCAGTTCCTACAAGTTACATTGGACCCGTGCGAGGTGTTCGTGCCCCCTACGGGGTGGTTTGGGGGTGGTTTGGTTTTTCACCCTTTGATGGCTTGTTTTTAACTAAGTGTGATTTTTTGCAAATTATCGTCATATTCACAAACCGGGAGACCCGGGACTACGCGATCAGTTCCTTCAAGTTACATTGGACCCGTCCGAGGTGTTCGTACCCCCTACGGGGTCGTTTGGGGGGTGGTTTGGGTTTTCGCATTTAATGGCTTGTTTTTAAGTTTAAAAGCTGATTTTTGCAAATTATCGTCATATTCACAAACCGGGAGACCCAGGACAACGCGGTCAGTTCCTACAAGTTACATTGGTCCCGTGCGAGGTGTTCGTGCCCCATACGGGGTCGTTTGGGGGGTGGTTTGGGTTTTCACCCTTTGATGGATTGTTTTTAACTAAGTGTGATTTTTTGCAAATTATTGTCATATTCACAAACCGGGAGACCCGAGACTACGCGGTCAATTCCTACAAGTTACATTGGACCCGTCCGAGGTGTTCGTGCCCCCTACGGGGTCGTTTGGGCGGTGGTTTGGCTTTTCACCTTTTAACGGCATGTTTTTAAGTTTAAGTGCTGATTTTTGCAAATTATCGTCATATTCGTATACCGGGCGACCCGGGACTACGCGGTCAGTTCGTACAAGTTACATTGGACCCATGCGAGGTGTTCGTGCCCCCTACGGGGTCGTTTGGGGGGTGGTTTGGGTTTTCACCCTTTGACGGCTTGTTTTTAACTAAGTGTGATTTTTGCAAATTATCGTCATATTCACAAACCGGGAGACCCGGGCCTACGCGGTCAGTTCCTAAAAGTTACATTGGACCCGTGCGAGGTGTTCGTGCCCTCTACGGGGTAGTTTGGGGGGTGGTTTTGGTTTTCACCCTTTGACGGCTTGTTTTTAACTCAGTGTGATTTTTGCAAATTATCATCATATTCACAAACCGGGAGACCCAAGACTACGCGGTCAGTTCCTACAAGTTACATTGGACCCGTACGAGGTGTTCGTGCCCCCTACGGGGTCGTTTGGGTGGTGATTTGGGTTTTCACCCTTTGACGGCTTGTTTTTAACTAAGTGTGATTTTTGCAAATTATCATCATATTCACAAACCGGGAGACCCGGGACTATGCAGTCAGTTCCTACATGTTACATTGGACCCGTGCGAGGTGTTCGTGCCCTCTACGGGGTCGTTTGGGGGGTGGGTTTGGTTTTCACCGTTTAAGGGCTTGTTTTTAAGTTTAAGTGCTGATATTTGCAAATTATCGTCATATTCACAAACCGGGAGACCCGGGACTACGCAGTCAGTTCCTACATGTTACATTGGACCCGTGCGAGGTGTTCGTGCCCTCTACGGGGTTCGTTTGGGGGGTGGTTTTGGTTTTCATCGTTTAAGGGCCTTGTTTTAAGTTTAAGTTCTGATTTTTACAAATTATCGTCATATTCACAAACCGGGAGACCCGGGATTATGCGGTCAGTTTCTACAAGTTACATTGGTCCCGTGCGAGGTGTTCATGCCTCGTACGGGGTTCGTTTAGGGGGTGGTTTGGGTTTTCACCCTTTGACGGCTTGTTTTTAACTAAGTGTTATTTTTTCAAATTATCATCATATTCACAAACCGGGAGACCCGGGAATACGCGGTCAGTTCCTACAAGTTACATTGGACCCGTGCAAGGTGTTCGTGCCCCCTACGGGGTTCGTTTGGGGGGTGGTTTGGGTTTTCACCCACTGACGGCTTGTGTTTAACTAAGTGTGTTTTTTGCAAATTATCGTCATATTCACAAACCGGGAGACCCGGAACTACGCGGTCAGTTCCTACAAGTTACATTGGACCCGTGCGAGGTGTTTGCGCCCTCTACGTGGTCGTTTGGGTGGTGCTTTTGGTTTTCACCGTTTAAGGGCTTGTTTTTAAGTTTAAGTGCCGATTTTTGCAAATTATCGTCATATTCACAAACCGGGAGACCCGGGACTACGCGGTCAGTTCCTACAAGTTACATTGGACCCGTGCGAGGTGTCCGTGCCCCCTACGGGGTCGTTTGGGGGGTGGTTTCGATTTTCGCCTTTAACGGCTTATTTTTAAGTTTAAGTGCTGATTTTTTCTAATTATCGACATATTCACAAACCGGGAGACCCGGGACTACGCGGTCAGTTCCTACAAGTTACATTGGACCCGTGCGAGGTGTTCGTGCCCCCTACGGGGTCGTTTGGGGGGGGGGGTTGGGTTTTCACCCTTTAACGGCATGTTTTAATGTTTAAGTGCTGATTTTTGCAAATTATCGTCATATTCACAAACCGGGAGACCCGGGACTACGCGGTCAGTTCCTACAAGTTACATTGGACATGTGCGAGGTGTTCGTGCCTCCTACGGGGTCGTTTGGGGGGTGGTTTGGGTTTTCACCCTTTGAAGGCTTGTTTTTAACTAAATGTGTTTTTTGCAAACTATCGTCATATTCTAAAACCGGGAGACCCGGGACTACGCGGTCAGCTCCTACAAGTTACATTGGTCCCATGGGAGGTGTTCGTTCTCCCTACGGGGTCGTTTGGGGGGTGGTTTGGGTTTTACCCCTTTAACGGCTTGTTTCTAAGTTTAAGTGTTGATTTTTGCAAATTATCGTCATATTCACAAACCGGGAGACCTGAGACAACGCGGTTATTTCTTACAAGTTACATTGGACCCGTGCGAGGTGTTCGTGCCCCCTACGGGGTCGTTTGGGTGGTGATTTGGGTTTTCACCCTTTGACGGCTTGTTTTTAACTAAGTGTCATATTCACAAACTGGGAGACCCGGGACTACGCGGTCAGTTCCTACAAGTTACATTGGACCGTGCGAGGTGTTCGTGCCCTGTACGGGGTCGTTAAGGGGGTGGTTTTGGTTTTCACAGTTTAAAGGCTTGTTTTTCAGTTAAGTGCTGATTTTTGCAAATTATCGTCATATTCACAAACCGGGAGACCCGGGATTACGTGGTTAGTTCCTACAAGTTACATTGGTCCCGTGCGAGGTGTTCATGCCTCCTACGGGGTTCGTTTGGGGGGTGGTTTGGGTTTTCACCCTTTGATGGCTTGTTTTTAACTAAGTGTGATTTTTTGCAAATTATCGTCATATTCACAAACCGGGAGACCCGTTACTACGCGATCAGTTCCTACAAGTCACATTGGACCCGTGCGAGGTGTTCGTGCCCCCTACGGGGTCGTTTCTGGGGTCGTTTGGGTTTTTGCCTTTAACGGCATGTTTTTAAGTTTAAGTGCTGATTTTTGCAAATTATCGTCATATTCACAAACCGGGAGACCCCGGACTACACGGTCAGTTCCTACAAGTTACATTGGTCCCGTCCGAGGTGTTCGTGCCCCCTACGGGGTCGTTTGGGGGGTGGTTTCGGTTTTCGCCTTTAATGGCTTGTTTTTAAGTTTAAGTGCTGATTTTTTCAAATTATTGTCATATTCACAAACCGAGAGACCCGGGAGTACGCGGTCAGTTCCTACAAGTTACATTGGTCCCGTACGAGGTGTTCGTGCCTCCTACGGGGTCGTTTGGGGGGTGGTTTGGGTTTTCACCCTTTGATGGCTTGTTTTTAACTAAGGGTGATTTTTTGCAAATTATCGTCATATTCACAAACCGGGAGACCCGTTACAACGCGATCAGTTCCTACAAGTCACATTGGACCCGTGCGAGGTGTTCGTGCCCCCTACGGGGTCGTTTCAGGGGTCGTTTGGGTTTTCGCCTTTAACGGCATGTTTTTAAGTTTAAGTGCTGATTTTTGCAAATTATCGTCATATTCACAAACCGGGAGACCCCGGACTACACGGTCAGTTCCTACAAGTTACATTGGTCCCGTGCGAGGTGTTCGTTACTCCTACGGGGTCGTTTGGGGGGTGGTTTGGGTTTTCACCCTTTAACGACTTGTTTTTAAGTTTAACTACTAATTTTTGCAAATTATCGTCATATTCACAAACCAGGAGACCCGGGACAACGCGGTCAGTTCCTACAAGTTACATTGGTCCCGTGCGAGGTGTTCGTGCCCCCTACGGGGTCGTTTGGCGGGTGGTTTCGGTTTTCACCCTTTGACGGCTTGTTTTTAACTAAGTGTGATTTTTGCAAATTATCGTCATATTCACAAACCGAGAGACCCGGAACTACGCGGTCAATTCCTACTAGTTACATTGGAACCGTGCGAGGTGTTCGTGCCCCCTACGGGGTCGTTTGGGGAGTGGTTTGGGTTTTCACCCTTTGATGGCTTGTTTTTAACTAAGTGTGATTTTTTGCAAATTATCGTCATATTCACAAACCGGGAGACCCGGGACTACGCGGTCAGTTCCTATAAGTTACATTGGACCCGTGCGACGTGTTCGAGCCCCCTACGGGGTTGTTTGGGGGGTGGTTTGGGTTTTTGCCTTTAACGGCTTGTTTTTAAGTTTAAGTGCTGATTTTTGCAAATTATCATCATATTCACAAGTCGGGAGACCCGGGACTACGCGATAAGTTCCTACAAGTTACATTGGACCCTTGCAAGGTGTTCGTGCCCTCTACGGGGTCGTTTGGGGGGTGGGTTTGGTTTTCACCGTTTAAGGGCTTGTTTTTAAGTTTAAGTGCCGATTTTTGCAAATTATCGTCATATTCACAAACCGGGAGACCCGGGACTACGCGGTCAGTTCCTACAAGTTACATTGGACCCGTGCGAGGTGTCCGTGCCCCCTACGGGGTCGTTTGGGGGGTGGTTTCGATTTTCTCCTTTAACTGCTTATTTTTAAGTTTAAGTGCTGATTTTTTCTAATTATCGACATATTCACAAACCGGGAGACCCGGGACTACGCGGTCAGTTCCTACAAGTTACATTGGACCCGTGCGAGGTGTTCGTGCCCCCTACGGGGTCGTTTGGGGGGGGGGGGTTGGGTTTTCACCCTTTAACGGCATGTTTTAATGTTTAAGTGCTGATTTTTGCAAATTATCATCATATTCACAAACCGGGAGACCCGGGACTATGCGGTCAGTTCCTACAAGTAAAATTGGTCCCGTGCGAGATGTTCGTGCCTCCTACGGGGTCGTTTGGGGGGTGGTTTGGGTTTTCACCCTTTGACGGCTTGTTATTAACTAAGTGTGTTTTTTGCAAATTATCGTCATATTCATAAACCGGGAGACCCGGGACTACGCGGTCAGTTCCTACAACTGACATTGGACCCGTGCGAGGTGTTCGTGCCCCTACGGGGTCGTTTGGGGGATGGTTTGGGTTTTCGCCTTTAACGGCTTGTTTTTAAGTTTAAGTGCTGATTTTTGCAAATTATCATCATATTCACAAACCCGGAGACCCGGGACTACGCGATCAGTTCCTACAAGTTACATTGGACCCGTGCGAGGTGTTCGTTCCCCCTACGGGGTCGTTTGGGTGGTGATTTGGGTTTTCACCCTTTGACGGCCTGTTTTTAACTAAGTGTGATTTTTGCAAATTTACGTCATATTCACAAACCGGGAGCCCCGGGACTACGCGGTCAGTTCGTACAAGTTACATTGGACCCGTGCCAGGTGTTCGTACCCCCTACGGGGTCGTTTGGCGGGTGGTTTGGGTTGTCACCCTTTAACGGCTTGTTTTTACGTTTAAGCGCTGATTTTTGCAAATTATCGTCATATTCACAAACCAGGAGACTCGGGACAACGCGGTCAGTTCCTACAAATTACATCGGTCCCGTACGAGGTGTTCGAGCCCCCTACGGGGTCGTTTGGGGGGTGGTTTCGGTTTTCACCCTTTGACGGCTTGTTTTTAACTAAGTGTGATTTTTACAAATTATCGTCATATTCACAAACCGGGAGACCCGGGACTACGCGGCTAGTTCCTACTAGTTACATTGGACCCGTGCGAGGTGTTCGTTCCCCCTACGGGGTCGTTTGGGTGGTGATTTGGATTTTCACCCTTCGACGGCTTGTTTTTAAATAAGTGTGATTTTTGCAAATTATCGTCATATTCACAAATCGGGAGCCCCGAGACTACGCGGTCAGTTCCTACAAGTTACATTGGACCCGTGCGAGGTGTTCGTGCCCCGTACGGGGTCGTTTGGGGGGTGGTTTGGGTTTTCACCCTTTAACGGCTTGTTTTTAAGTTTAAGTGCTGATTTTTGCAAATTATCGTCATATTTACAAATTGGGAGACCCGGGACAACGTGGTCAGTTCCAACAAGTTACATTGGTCCCGTGCGAGGTGTTCGTGCCCCCTACAGGGTCGTTTGGGGGGTGGTTTCGGTTTTCACCCTTTGACGGATTGTTTTTAATTAAGTGTGATTTTTGCAAATTATCGTCATATTCACAAATCGGGAGACCCAAGATTACGCGGTCAGTTCCTACAAGTTACATTGGACCCGTGCGAGGTGTTCGTGCCCCCTACGGGGTCGTTTGGGGGGTGGTTTGGGTTTTCACCCTTTGATGGCTTGTTTTTAACTATGTGTGGTTTTTGCAAATTATCGTCATATTCACAAATCGGGAGACCCGGGACTACGCGGTCAGTTCCTACAAGTTACATTGGACCCGTGCGAGGTGTTCGTGCCCCCTACGGGGTCGTTTGAGGGGTGGTTTGGATTTTCACCCTTTAACGGCATGTTTTTAAGTTTAAGTTGCGATTTTTGCAAATTATAGTCATATTCACAAACCGGGAGACCCGGGACTACGCAGTCAGTTCCTACAAGTTACTTTGGACCCGTGCGAGGTGTTCGTGCCTCCTACGGGGTCGTTTGGGGGGTGGTTTGGATCTTCACCCTTTGACGGCTTGTTTTTAACTAAATGTGATTTTTGCAAATTATCGTCATATTCCAAAACCGGGAGACCCGGTACTACGCGGTCACTTCCTGCAAGTTACATTGGTCCCAGGGGAGGTGTTCGTTCCCCCTACGGCGTCGCTTGGGGGTGGTTTGGGTTTTCACCCTTTAACGGCTTGTTTTTAAGTTTAAGTGCTGATTTTTGCAAATTATCGTCATATTCACAAACCGGGAGACCCGGGACAACGCGGTCAGTACCAACAAGTTACATTGGTCCCGTGCGAGGAGTTCGTGCCCCCTACGGGGTCGTTTGGGTGGTGGTTTCGGTTTTCATCCTCTGACGGCTTGTTTTTAACTAAGTGTGATTTTTCCAAATTATCGTCATATTCACAAACTGGGAGACCCGGGACTACGCGATCAGTTCCTACAAGTTACATTGGACCCGTGCAAGGTCTCCGTGCCCCCTACGGGGTCGTTTGGGGGGTGGTTTGGGTTTTCACCCTTTGATGGCTTGTTTTTAACTAAGTGTTATATTTTCCTAATTATCGTCATATTCACAAACCTGGAGACCCGGGACTACGCGGTCAGTTCCTACAAGTTACATTGGACCCGTCCGAGGTGTTCGTGCCCCCTACGGGGTCGTTTGGGGGGTGGTTTGGATTTTCACCCTTTAACGGCATGTGTTTAAGTTTAAGAGCTGATTTTTGCAAATTATCGTCATATTCGCATACCGGGAGACCCGGGACTACGCGGTCAGTTCCTACAAGTTACATTGGACCCATGCGAGGTGTTCGTGCCCCCTACGGGGTCGTTTTGGTGGTGGTTTGGGTTTTCACCCTTTGACGGCTTGTTTTTAACTAAGTGTGATTTTTGCAAATTATCATCATATTCACAAACAGGGAGACCTGGGACTACGCGGCCAGTTCCTACAAGTTACATTGGACCCGTACGAGGTGTTCGTGCCCCCTACGGGGTCGTTTGGGTGGTGATTTGGATTTTCACCCTTTGACGGCTTGTTTTTAAATAAGTGTGATTTTTGCAAATTATCGTCATATTCACAAATCGGGAGCCCCGGGACTACGCGGTCAGTTCCTACAAGTTACATTGGACCCGTGCGAGGTGTTCGTGCCCCCTACGGGGTCGTTTGGGGGGTGGTTTGGGTTTTCACCCTTTAACGGCTTGTTTTTAAGTTTAAGTGCTGATTTTTGCAAATTATCGTCATATTCACAAATCGGGAGACCCGAGACAACGTGGTCAGTTCCAAAAAGTTACATTGGTCCCGTGCGAGGTGTTCGTGCCCCCTACGGGGTCGTTTGGGGGGTGGTTTCGGTTTTCACCCTTTGACGGGTTGTTTTTAAATAAGTGTGATTTTTGCAAATTATCGTCATATTCACAAATCGGGAGACCCAAGATTACGCGGTCAGTTCCTACAAGTTACATTGGACCCGTGCGAGGTGTTCGTGCCCCCTACGGGGTGGTTTGGGTGTGGTTTGGTTTTTCACCCTTTGATGGCTTGTTTTTAACTAAGTGTGATTTTTTGCAAATTATCGTCATATTCACAAACCGGGAGACCCGGGACTACGCGATCAGTTCCTTCAAGTTACATTGGACCCGTCCGAGGTGTTCGTACCCCCTACGGGGTCGTTTGGGGGGTGGTTTGGGTTTTCGCATTTAACGGCTTGTTTTTAAGTTTAAAAGCTGATTTTTGCAAATTATCGTCATATTCACAAACCGGGAGACCCAGGACAACGCGGTCAGTTCCTACAAGTTACATTGGTCCCGTGCGAGGTGTTCGTGCCCCCTACGGGGTCGTTTGCGGGGTGGTTTGGGTTTTCACCCTTTGATGGCTTGTTTTTAACTAAGTGTGATTTTTTGCAAATTATTGTCATATTCACAAACCGGGAGACCCGAGACTACGCGGTCAATTCCTACAATTTACATTGGACCCGTCCGAGGTGTTCGTGCCCCCTACGGGGTCGTTTGGGCGGTGGTTTTGCTTTTCACCCTTTAACGGCATGTTTTTAAGTTTAAGTGCTGATTTTTGCAAATTATCGTCATATTCGTATACCGGGCGACCCGGGACTACGCGGTCAGTTCGTACAAGTTACATTGGACCCATGCGAGGTGTTCGTGCCCCCTACGGGGTCGTTTGTGGGGTGGTTTGGGTTTTCACCCTTTGACGGCTTGTTTTTAACTAAGTGTGATTTTTGCAAATTATCGTCATATTCACAAACCGGGAGACCCGGGCCTACGCCGTCAGTTCCTAAAAGTTACATTGGACCCGTGCGAGGTGTTCGTGCCCTCTACGGGGTAGTTTGGGGGGTGGTTTTGGTTTTCACCCTTTGACGGCTTGTTTTTAACTCAGTGTGATTTTTGCAAATTATCATCATATTCACAAACCGGGAGATCCAAGACTACGCGGTCAGTTCCTACAAGTTACATTGGACCCGTGCGAGGTGTTCGTGCCCCCTACGGGGTCGTTTGGGTGGTGATTTGGGTTTTCACCCTTTGACGGCTTGTTTTTAACTAAGTGTGATTTTTGCAAATTATCATCATATTCACAAACCGGGAGACCCGGGACTACGCAGTCAGTTCCTACATGTTACATTGGACCCGTGCGAGGTGTTCGTGCCCTCTACGGGGTCGTTTGGGGGGTGGGTTTGGTTTTCACCGTTTAAGGGCTTGTTTTTAAGTTTAAGTGCTGATATTTGCAAATTATCGTCATATTCACAAACCGGGAGACCCGGGACTACGCAGTCAGTTCCTACATGTTACATTGGACCCGTGCGAGGTGTTCGTGCCCTCTACGGGGTTCGTTTGGGGGGTGGTTTTGGTTTTCATCGTTTAAGGGCCTTGTTTTAAGTTTAAGTTCTGATTTTTGCAAATTATCGTCATATTCACAAACCGGGAGACCCGGGATTATGCGGTCAGTTTCTACAAGTTACATTGGTCCCGTGCGAGGTGTTCATGCCTCGTACGGGGTTCGTTTGGGGGGTGGTTTGGGTTTTCACCCTTTGACGGCTTGTTTTTAACTAAGTGTTATTTTTTCAAATTATCATCATATTCACAAACCGGGAGACCCGGGACTACGCGGTCAGTTCCTACAAGTTACATTGGACCCGTGCAAGGTGTTCGTGCCCCCTACGGGGTTCGTTTGGGGGGTGGTTTGGGTTTTCACCCATTGACGGCTTGTGTTTAACTAAGTGTGTTTTTTGCAAATTATCGTCATATTCACAAACCGGGAGACCCGGAACTACGCGGTCAGTTCCTACAAGTTACATTGGACCCGTGCGAGGTGTTTGCGCCCTCTACGTGGTCGTTTGGGTGGTGGTTTTGGTTTTCACCGTTTAAGGGCTTGTTTTTAAGTTTAAGTGCCGATTTTTGCAAATTATCGTCATATTCACAAACCGGGAGACCCGGGACTACGCGGTCAGTTCCTACAAGTTACATTGGACCCGTGCGAGGTGTCCGTGCCCCCTACGGGGTCGTTTGGGGGGTGGTTTCGATTTTCGCCTTTAACGGCTTATTTTTAAGTTTAAGTGCTGATTTTTTCCAATTATCGACATATTCACAAACCGGGAGACCCGGGACTACGCGGTCAGTTCCTACAAGTTACATTGGACCCGTGCGAGGTGTTCGTGCCCCCTACGGGGTCGTTTGGGGGGGGGGGGGGGTTGGGTTTTCACCCTTTAACGGCATGTTTTAATGTTTAAGTGCTGATTTTTGCAAATTATCGTCATAATCACAAACCGGGAGACCCGGGACTACGCGGTCAGTTCCTACAAGTTACATTGGACCTGTGCGAGGTGTTCGTGCCTCCTACGGGGTCGTTTGGGGGGTGGTTTGGGTTTTCACCCTTTGAAGGCTTGTTTTTAACTAAATGTGTTTTTTGCAAACAATCGTCATATTCTAAAACCGGGAGACCCGGGACTACGCGGTCAGCTCCTACAAGTTACAATGGTCCCATGGGAGGTGTTCGTTCTCCCTACGGGGTCGTTTGGTGGGTGGTTTGGGTTTTACCCCTTTAACGGCTTGTTTTTAAGTTTAAGTGTTGATTTTTGCAAATTATCGTCATATTCACAAACCGGGAGACCTGAGACAACGCGGTTATTTCTTACAAGTTACATTGGACCCGTGCGAGGTGTTCGTGCCCCCTACGGGGTCGTTTGGGTGGTGATTTGGGTTTTCACCCTTTGACGGCTTGTTTTTAACTAAGTGTCATATTCACAAACCAGGAGACCCGGGACTACGCGGTCAGTTCCTACAAGTTACATTGGACCGTGCGAGGTGTTCGTGCCCTGTACGGGGTCGTTAAGGGGGTGGTTTTGGTTTTCACCGTTTAAAGGCTTGTTTTTCAGTTAAGTGCTGATTTTTGCAAATTATCGTCATATTCACAAACCGGGAGACCCGGGATTACGTGGTTAGTTCCTACAAGTTACATTGGTCCCGTGCGAGGTGTTCATGCCTCCTACGGGGTTCGTTTGGGGGGTGGTTTGGGTTTTCACCCTTTGATGGCTTGTTTTTAACTAAGTGTGATTTTTTGCAAATTATCGTCATATTCACAAACCGGGAGACCCGTTACTACGCGATCAGTTCCTACAAGTCACATTGGACCCGTGCGAGGTGTTCGTGCCCCCTACGGGGTCGTTTCTGGGGTCGTTTGGGTTTTCGCCTTTAACGGCATGTTTTTAAGTTTAAGTGCTGATTTTTGCAAATTATCGTCATATTCACAAACCGGGAGACCCCGGACTACACGGTCAGTTCCTACAAGTTACATTGGTCCCGTGCGAGGTGTTCGTTACTCCTACGGGGTCGTTTGGGGGGTGGTTTGGGTTTTCACCCTTTAACGACTTGTTTTTAAGTTTAACTGCTGATTTTTGCAAATTATCGTCATATTCACAAACCAGGAGACCCGAGACAACGCGGTCAGTTCCTACAAGTTATATTGGTCCCGTGCGAGGTGTTCGTGCCCCCTACGGGGTCGTTTGGGGGGTGGTTTCGGTTTTCACCCTTTGACGGCTTGTTTTTAACTAAGTGTGATTTTTGCAAATTATCGTCATATTCACAAACCGAGAGACCCGGGACTACGCGGTCAATTCCTACTAGTTACATTGGAACCGTGCGAGGTGTCCGTGCCCCCTACGGGGTCGTTTGGGGAGTGGTTTGGGTTTTCACCCTTTGATGGCTTGTTTTTAACTAAGTGTGATTTTTTGCAAATTATTGTCATATTCACAAACCGGGAGACCCGGGACTACGCGGTCAGTTCCTATAAGTTACATTGGACCCGTGCGACGTGTTCGAGCCCCCTACGGGGTTGTTTGGAGGGTGGTTTGGGTTTTTGCCTTTAACGGCTTGTTTTTAAGTTTAAGTGCTGATTTTTGCAAATTATCATCATATTCACAAACCGGGAGACCCGGGACTATGCGGTCAGTTCCTACAAGTAAAATTGGTCCCGTGCGAGATGTTCGTGCCTCCTACGGGGTCGTTTGGGGGGTGGTTTGGGTTTTCACCCTTTGACGGCTTGTTATTAACTAAGTGTGTTTTTTGCAAATTATCGTCATATTCACAAACCGGGAGACCCGGGACTACGCGGTCAGTTCCTACAACTGACATTGGACCCGTGCGAGGTGTTCGTGCCCCTACGGGGTCGTTTGGGGGGTGGTTTGGGTTTTCGCCTTTAACGGCTTGTTTTTAAGTTTAAGTGCTGATTTTTGCAAATTATCATCATATTCACAAACCCGGAGACCCGGGACTACGCGATCAGTTCCTACAAGTTACATTGGACCCGTGCGAGGTGTTCGTTCCCCCTACGGGGTCGTTTGGGTGGTGATTTGGGTTTTCACCCTTTGACGGCCTGTTTTTAACTAAGTGTGATTTTTGCAAATTTACGTCATATTCACAAACCGGGAGCCCCGGGACTACGCGGTCAGTTCGTACAAGTTACATTGGACCCGTGCCAGGTGTTCGTACCCCCTACGGGGTCGTTTGGCGGGTGGTTTGGGTTGTCACCCTTTAACGGCTTGTTTTTACGTTTAAGCGCTGATTTTTGCAAATTATCGTCATATTCACAAACCAGGAGACTCGGGACAACGCGGTCAGTTCCTACAAATTACATCGGTCCCGTACGAGGTGTTCGTGCCCCCTTCGGGGTCGTTTGGGGGGTGGTTTCGGTTTTCACCCTTTGACGGCTTGTTTTTAACTAAGTGTGATTTTTGCTAATTATCGTCATATTCACAAACCGGGAGACCCGGGACTACGCGATCAGCTCCTATAAGTTACATTGGACACGTCCGAGGTGTTTGTGCCCCCTACGGGGTCGTTTCGGGGGTGGTTTGGGTTTTCACCCTTTGATGGCTTGTTTTTAACTAAGTGTGATTTTTTACAAATTATCGTCATATTCACAAACCGGGAGACCCGGGACTACGCGGTCAGTTCCTACATGTTACATTGGACCCGTCCGAGGTGTTCGTGCCCCCTACGGGGTCGTTTGGGGGGTGGTTTGGGTTTTCACCTTTAACGGCTAGTTTTTATGTTTAAGTGCTGATTTTTTCAAATTATCGTCATATTCACAAATCGGGAGATCAGGGACTACGCGGTCAGTTCCTACAAGTTACATTGGTCCCGTGCGAGGTGTTCGTGCCTCCCACGGGATCGTTTGGGGGGTGGTTTGGGTTTTCACCCTTTGACGGCTTGTTTTTAACTAACTGTGTTTTTTGCAAATTATCGTCATATTCACGAACCGGGAGACCCGAGACTATGCGGTCAGTTCCTACAAATTACATTGGTCCCGTGCGAGGTGTTCGTGCTCCCTACGGGGTCGTTTGGCGGGTGGTTTGGGTTTTCACCCTTTAACGACTTGTTTTCAAGTTTAACTGCTGATTTTTGCAAATTATCGTCATATTCACAAACCAGGAGACCCGGGACAACGCGGTCAGTTCCTACAAGTTACATTGGTCCCGTGCGAGGTGTTCGTGCCCCCTACGGGGTCGTTTGGGGGGTGGTTTCGGTTTTCACCCTTTGACGGCTTATTTTTAACTAAGTGTGATTTTTGCAAATTATCGTCATATTCACAAACCGAGAGACCCGGGACTACGCGGTCAATTCCTACTAGTTACATTGGAACCGTGCGAGGTGTTCGTGCCCCCTACGGGGTCGTTTGGGGAGTGGTTTGGGTTTTCACCCTTTGATGGCTTGTTTTTAACTAAGTGTGATTTTTTGCATATTATCGTCATATTCACAAACCGGGAGATCCGGGACTACGCGGTCAGTTCCTGTAAGTTACATTGGACCCGTGCGACGTGTTCGAGCCCCCTACGGGGTTGTTTGGGGGGTGGTTTGGGTTTTTTGCCTTTAACGCCTTGTTTTTAAGTTTATGTGCTGATTTTTGCAAATTATCATCATATTCACAAACCGGGAGACCCGGGACTACGCGATCAATTCCTACAAGTTAAATTGGTCCCGTGCGAGATGTTCGTGCCTCCTACCGGGTCGTTTGGGGGGTGGTTTGGGTTTTCACCCTTTGACGACTTGTTTTTAACTAAGTGTGTTTTTTGCAAATTATCGTCATATTCACAAACCGGGAGACCCAAGACTACGCGGTCAGTTCCTACAAGTTACATTGGACCTGTGCGAGGTGTTCGTGCCCCCTACGGTGTCGTTTGGGGGGTGGTTTGGGTTTTCACCCTTTAACGGCATGTTTTTTATGTTTAAGTCCCGATTTTTGCAAATTATCATTATATTCACATATCGGGAGACCCGGGACTACGCGGTCAGTTCCTACAAGTTACATTGGACCCGTGCGAGGTGTTCGTGCCTCCTACGGGGTCGTTTGGGGGGTGGTTTGGGTTTTCACCCTTTGACAGCTTATTTTTAACTAAATGTGATTTTTGCAAATTATCTTCATATTCCCAAACTAGGAGACCGGGGAATACGCGATCAGTTCCTACAAGTTACATTGGTCCCGTGGGAGGTGTTCGTGCCCCCTACGGGGTCGTTTGGGGGGTGGTTTGGGTTTTCCCCCTTTAAAGGCCTGTTTTTAAGTTTAAGTGCAGATTTTTGCAAATCATCATAATATTCGCAGACCGGGAGACCCGGGACTACGAGGTCAGTTCCTACTAGTTACATTGGACCCATGCGAGGTGCTCGTGCA
Organism: Sambucus nigra; assembly: GCA_949130495.1. Lineage (NCBI taxonomy): Eukaryota > Viridiplantae > Streptophyta > Magnoliopsida > Dipsacales > Adoxaceae > Sambucus > Sambucus nigra. The sequence continues at coordinate 542,745,925 of OX422216.1, read as the reverse complement.
CCCTACGGGGTCGTTTGGGGGGTGGTTTGGGTTTTCAGCCTTTGACGGCTTATTTTTAACTAAGTGTGATTTTTGCAAATTGTCGTCATAATCACAAACCTGGAGACTCGGGACTACGCAGTCAGTTCCTATAAGTTACATTGGACCCGTGCGAGGTGTTCGTGCCCTCTACGGGGTCGTTTGGGGGGTGGTTTTGGTTCTCACCGTTTAAGGGCTTGTTTTTAAGTTTAATTTCTGATTTTTGCAAATTATCGTCATATTCACAAACCGGGAGACCCGGGATTACGCGGTCAGTTCCTACACGTTACATTGGTCCCGTGCGAGGTGTTCATGCCTCATACGGGGTTCGTTTGGGGGGTGGTTTGGATTTTCACCCTTTGACGGCTTTTTTTTAACTAAATGTGATTTTTGCAAATTATCGTCATATTCCAAAACCGGGAGACCCGGTACTACGCGGTCACTTTCTACAAGTTACATTGGACCCGTGCGAGATTTTCGTGCCCCCTACGGGGTCGTTTGGGGTGTGGTTTGGGTTTTCGCCTTTAACGGCTTGTTTTTAAGTTTAAGTGCTGATTTTTGTAAATTATCGTCATACTCACGAACCGGGAGACCCGGGACTACGCGGTCAGTTCCTACAAGTTACATTGGTCCCGTGCGAGGTGTTCGTTCCTCCTACGGGGTCGTTTGGGGGGTGGTTTGGGTTTTCACCCTTTGACGGCTTGTTTTTAACTAAGTGTGTTTTTTGCAAATTATCGTCATATTCACAAACCGGGACACCCGGGACTACGCGGTCAGTTCCTACAAGTTACATTGGACCCGTGCGAGGTGTTCGTGCCCCCTACGGGGTCGTTTGAGGGGTGGTTAGGGTTTTCACCCTTTAACGGCATGTTTTTATGTTTAAGTGCTGATTTTTGCGAATTATCGTCATATTCACAAACCGGGAGACCCGGGACTACGCGGTGAGTTCCTACAAGTTACATTGGACCCGTGCGAGGTGTTCGTGCCTCCTACGGGGTCGTTTGGGGGGTGGTTTTTGTTTTCACCCTTTGACGGCTTGTTTTTAACTAAATGTGATTTTTACAAATTATCGTCATATTCCCAAACCGGGAGACCCGGGACTACGCGGTTACTTCCTACAAGTTACATTGGTCCCGTGGGAGGTGTTCGTGCCCCCTACGGGGTCGTTTGGGGGGTGGTTTGGGTTTTCACCATTTAACGGCTTGTTTTTAAGTTTAAGTGTTGATTTTTGCAAATTATCGTCATATTCACAAACCGGGAGACCCGAGACTACGCGGTTAGTTCCTACAAGTTACATTGGACCCGTGCGAGGTGTTCGTCCCCCTACGGGGTCGTTTGGGTGGTGATTTGGGTTTTCACCCTTTGATGGCTTGTTTTTAACTAAGTGTGATTTTTACAAATTATCGTCATATTCACAAACCGGGAGACCCGGGACTACGCGGTCAGTTCCTACAAGTTACATTGGACCCGTACGAGGTGTTCGTACCCTCTAAGGGGTCGTTTGGGGGGGGGTTGGGTTTTCACCCTTTAACGACTTGTTTTTAAGTTTAAGTGCTGATTTTTGCAAATTATCATCATATTCACAAACCGAGAGACCCGGGACAACGCGGTCAGTTCCTACAAGTTACATTGGTCCCGTACGAGGTGTTCGTGCCCCCTACGGGGTCGTTTGGGGGGTGGTTTCGGTTTTCACCCTTTGACGGCTTGTTTTTAACTAAGTGTGATTTTTTCAACTTATCATCATATTCATAAACCGGGAGACCCTGGACTACGCGGTCAGTCCCTACAAGTTACATTGGACCCGTGCGAGGTGTTCGTGCCTCCTACGGGGTCGTTTGGGGGGTGGTTTGGGTTTTCACCCTTTGACGGCTTGTTTTTAAGTTTAAGTGCTGATTTTTGCAAATTATTGTCATATTCACAAGCCGGGAGACCCGGGACTACGCGGTCAGTTCCTACAAGTTACATTGAACCCGTCAGAGGTGTTCGTGCCCCCTACGGGGTCGTTTGGGGGGTGGTTTGGGTTTTCACCCTTTAACGGCATGTTTTTAAGTTTAAGTGTTGATTTTTGCAAATTATCGTCATATTCGCATACCGGGAGACCCGGAACTACACGGTCAGTTCCTACAAGTTATATTGGACCCATACGAGGTGTTCGTGCCCCCTACGGGGTCGTTTGGGGGCTGGTTTAGGTTTTCACCCTTTGACGGCTTGTTTTTAATTAAGTGTGATTTTTTCAAATTATCGTCATATTCACAAACCGGGAGACCCGGGACTACGCGATCCGTTCCTACAAGTTACATTGGAGCCGTGCGAGGTGTTCGTGCTCCCTACGGGGTCGTTTGTGGGGTGGTCTGGGTTTTCACCCTTTAAGGGTTTATTTTTAAGTTTAAGTGCTGATTTTTACAAATTATCGTCATATTCAGAAACCGGGAGACCCGGGACAACGCGGTCAGTTCCTACAAGTTACATTGGTCCCGTGCGAGGTGTTCATTCCTCCTACGGGGTTCGTTTGGGGGCTGGTTTGTATTTTCACCCTTTGACGGCTTGTTTTTAACTAAGTATTATTTTTGCAAATTATCGTCATATTCACAAATTGGGGGACCCGGGACTACGCGGTCAGTTCCTACAAGTTACATTGGACCCGTGCGAGGTGTTCGTGCCCTCTACGGGGTCGTTTGGGGGGTGGTTTGGGTTTTCACCCTTTGACGGCTTGTTTTTAAGTTTAAGTGCTGATTTTTGCAAATTATTGTCATATTCACAAGCCGGGAGACCCGGGACTACGCGGTCAGTTCCTACAAGTTACATTGGACCCGTCAGAGGTGTTCGTGCCCCCTACGGGGTCGTTTGGATGGTGGTTTGGGTTTTCACCCTTTAACGGCATGTTTTTAAGTTTAAGTGCTGATTTTTGCAAATTATCGTCATATTCGCATACCGGGAGACCCGGAACTACACGGTCAGTTCCTACAAGTTATATTGGACCCATACGAGGTGTTCGTGCCCCCTACGGGGTCGTTTGGGGGCTGGTTTAGGTTTTCACCCTTTGACGGCTTGTTTTTAATTAAGTGTGATTTTTTCAAATTATCGTCATATTCACAAACCGGGAGACCCGGGACTACGCGATCCGTTCCAACAAGTTACATTGGAGCCGTGCGAGGTGTTCGTGCTCCCTACGGGGTCGTTTGTGGGGTGGTCTGGGTTTTCACCCTTTAAGGGTTTATTTTTAAGTTTAAGTGCTGATTTTTACAAATTATCATCATATTCAGAAACCGGGAGACCCGGGACAACGCGGTCAGTTCCTACAAGTTACATTGGTCCCGTGCGAGGTGTTCATTCCTCCTACGGGGTTCGTTTGGGGGCTGGTTTGTATTTTCACCCTTTGACGGCTTGTTTTTAACTAAGTATTATTTTTCCTAATTATCGTCATATTCACAAATCGGGAGACCCGGGACTACGCGGTCAGTTCCTACAAGTTACATTGGACCCGTGCGAGGTGTTCGTGCCCTCTACGGGGTCGTTTGGGGGGTGGTTTGGGTTTTCACCCCTTTGACGGCTTGTTTTTAACTAAGTGTGTTTTCTGCAAATTATCGTCATATTCACAAACCGGGAGACCCGGGACTACGCGATCAGTTCCTACAAGTTACATTGGACCCGTACGAGGTGTTCGTGCCCCCTACGGGGTCGTTTGGGGGGTGGTTTGGGTTTTCACCCTTTAACGGCATGTTTTTATGTTTAAGTGGTGATTTTTGCAAATTATCGTCCTATTCGCATACCGGGAGACCCAGGACTACGCAGTCAGTTCCTACAAGTTACATTGGACCCGTGCGAGGTGTTCGTGCCTCCTACGGGGTCGTTTGGGGGGTGGTTTGGATTTTCACCATTTGACGGCTTATTTTTAACTAAATGTGATTTTTGCAAATTATCGTCATATTCCAAAACCGGGAGACCCGGTACTACGCGGTCACTTCCTACAAGTTACATTGGACCCGTGCGAGGTGTTCGTTCCCCCTACGGGGTCGTTTTGGGGGTGGTTTGGGTTTTCGCCTTTAACGGCTTGTTTTTAAGTTTAAGTGCTGATTTCAGTAAAGTATCGTTATATTCACAAACCGGGAGACCCAGGACTGCGCGGTCAGTTCCTACAAGTTACATTTGTCCCGTGCGAGGTGTTCGTGCCTCCTACGGGGTCGTTTGGGGGGTGGTTTCTGTTTTCACCCTTTGACGGCTTGTTTTCAACTAAGTGTGTTTTTTGCAAATTATCGTCATATTCACAAATCGGGCCACCCGGGACTACGCGGTCAGTTCCTACAAGTTACATTGGACCCGTGCGAGGTGTTCGTGCCCCCTACGGGGTCGTTTGGGGGGTGGTTTGGGTTTTCACCCTTTAACGGCTTGTTTTTAAGTTTAAGTACTGATTTTTGCAAATTATCGTCATATTCATAAACCGGGAGACCCGAGACTACGCGGTTAGTTCCTACAAGTTACATTGGACCCGTGCGCGGTGTTCGTCCCCCTACGGGGTCGTTTGGGTGGTGATTTGGGTTTTCACCCTTTGACGGCTTGTTTTTAACTAAGTTTGATTTTTACAAATTATCGTCATATTCACAAACCGGGAGACCCGGGACTACGCGGTCAGTTCCTACAAGTTACATTGGACCCGTACGAGGTGTTCGTGCCCCCTAAGGGGTCGTTTGGGGGGTGGTCTGGGTTTTCACCCTTTAACGACTTCTTTTTAAGTTTAAGTGCTGATTTTTGAAAATTATCGTCATATTCACAAACCGGGAGACCCGGGACAACGCGGTCAGTTCCTACAAGTTACATTGGTCCCGTACGAGGTGTTCGTGCCCCCTACGGGGTCGTTTGGTGGGTGGTTTCGGTTTTCACCCTTTGACGGCTTGTTTTTAACTAAGTGTGATTTTTTCAAATTATCATCATATTCATAAACCGGGAGGCCCTGGACTACGCGGTCAGTTCCTACAAGTTACATTGGACCCGTGCGAGGTGTTCGTGCCTTCTACGGGGTCGTTTGGGGGGTGGTTTGGGTTTTCACCCTTTGACGGCTTGTTTTTAAGTTTAAGTGCTGATTTTTGCAAATTATTGTCATATTCACAAGCCGGGAGACCCGGGACTACGCGGTCAGTTCCTACAAGTTACATTGGACCCGTCAGAGGTGTTCGTTCCCCCTACGGGGTCGTTTGGGGGGTGGTTTTGGTTTTCACCCTTTAACGGCATGTTTTTAAGTTTAAGTGCTGATTTTTGCAAATTATCGTCATATTCGCATACCGGGATACCCGGAACTACGCGGTCAGTTACTACAAGTTATATTGGACCCATGCGAGGTGTTCGTGCCCCCTACGGGGTCGTTTGTGGGATGGTTTGGGTTTTCACCCTTTGACGGCTTGTTTTTAATTAAGTGTGATTTTTTCAAATTATCGTCATATTCACAAACCGGGAGACCCGGGACTACGCGATCAGTTCCTACAAGTTACATTGGACCCGTGCGAGGTGTTCGTGCTCCCTACGGGGTCGTTTGTGGGGTGGTCTGGGTTTTCACCCTTTAAGGGTTTGTTTTTAAGTTTAAGTGCTGATTTTTACAAATTATCATCATATTCACAAACCGGGAGACCCGGGACAACGCGGTCAGTTCCTACAAGTTACATTGGTCCCGTTCGAGGTGTTCATTCCTCCTACGGGGTTCGTTTGGGGGTTGGTTTGGGTTTTCACCCTTTGACGGCTTATTTTTAACTAAGTATGATTTTTGCCAATTATCGTCATATTCACAAACCGGGAGACCCGGGACTACGCGGTCAGTTCCTACAAGTTACATTGGACCCGTGCGAGGTGTTCGTGCCCTCTACGGGGTCGTTTGGGGGGTGGTTTGGGTTTTCACCCTTTGACGGCTTGTTTTTAACTAAGTGTGTTTTTTGCAAATTATCATCATATTCAGAAACCGGGAGACCCGGGACTACGCGGTCAGTTCCTACAAGTTACATTGGACCCGTACGAGGTGTTCGTGCCCCCTACGGGGTCGTTTGGGGGTGGTTTCGGTTTTCACCCTTTAACGGCATGTTTTTATGTTTAAGGGGCGACTTTTGCAAATTATCATCATATTCACAAACCGGGAGACCCAGGACTACGCAGTCAGTTCCTACAAGTTACATTGGACCTGTGCGAGGTGTCTGTGCCTCCTACGGAGTCGTTTGGGGGGTGGTTTGGATTTTCAGCCTTTGACGGCTTGTTTTTAACTAAATGTGATTTTTGCTTATTTATCGTCATATCCCAAAACCGGGAGACCCGGTACTACGCGGTCACTTCCTAAAAGTTACATTGGACCCGTGCGAGGTGTTCGTGCCCCCTACGGGGTCGTTTTGGGGGTGGTTTGGGTTTTCGCCTTTAACGGCTTGTTTTTAAGTTTAAGTGCTGATTTTTGTAAATTATCGTCATATTCACAAACCGGGAGACCCGGGACTGCGCGGTCAGTTCCTACAAGTTACATTGGTCCCGTGCGAGGTGTTCGTGCCTCCTACGGGGTCGTTTGGGGGGTGGTATGGGTTTTCACCCTTTGACGGCTTGTTTTTAACTAAATATGATTTTTGCATATTTATCGTCATATCCCAAAACCGGGAGACCCGGTACTACGCGGTCACTTCCTAAAAGTTACATTGGACCCGTGCGAGGTGTTCGTGCCCCCTACGGGGTCGTTTTGGGGGTGGTTTGGGTTTTCACCCTTTAACGGCTTGTTTTTAAGTCTAAGTGCTGATTTTTGCAAATTATCGTCATATTCACAAATCGGGAGACCCGGGACAACGCGATCAGTTCCAACAAGTTACATTGGTCCCGTGCGAGGTGTTCATGCCTCCTACGGGGTTCGTTTGGGGACTGGTTTGTATTTTCACCCTTTGACGGCTTGTTTTTAACTAAGTATTATTTTTGCAAATTATCGTCATATTCACAAATTGGGGGACCCGGGACTACGCGGTCAGTTCCTACAAGTTACATTGGACCCGTGCGAGGTGTTCGTGCCCTCTACGGGGTCGTTTGGGGGGTGGTTTGGGTTTTCACCCTTTGACGGCTTGTTTTTAAGTTTAAGTGCTGATTTTTGCAAATTATTGTCATATTCACAAGCCGGGAGACCCGGGACTACGCGGTCAGTTCCTAGAAGTTACATTGGACCCGTCAGAGGTGTTCGTGCCCCCTACGGGGTCGTTTGGGGGGTGGTTTGGGTTTTCACCCTTTAACGGCATGTTTTTAAGTTTAAGTGCTGATTTTTGCAAATTATCGTCATATTCGCATACCGGGAGACCCGGAACTACACGGTCAGTTCCTACAAGTTATATTGGACCCATACGAGGTGTTCGTGCCCCCTACGGGGTCGTTTGGGGGCTGGTTTAGGTTTTCACCCTTTGACGGCTTGTTTTTAATTAAGTGTGATTTTTTCAAATTATCGTCATATTCACAAACCGGGAGACCCGGGACTACGCGATCCGTTCCTACAAGTTACATTGGAGCCGTGCGAGGTGTTCGTGCTCCCTACGGGGTCGTTTGTGGGGTGGTCTGGGTTTTCACCCTTTAAGGGTTTATTTTTAAGTTTAAGTGCTGATTTTTACAAATTATCGTCATATTCAGAAACCGGGAGACCCGGTACAACGCGGTCAGTTCCTACAAGTTACATTGGTCCCGTGCGAGGTGTTCATTCCTCCTACGGGGTTCGTTTGGGGGCTGGTTTGTATTTTCACCCTCTGACGGCTTGTTTTTAACTAAGTATTATTTTTGCAAATTATCGTCATATTCACAAATCGGGAGACCCGGGACTACGCGGTCAGTTCCTACAAGTTACATTGGACCCGTGCGAGGTGTTCGTGCCCTCTACGGGGTCGTTTGGGGGGTGGTTTGGGTTTTCACCCTTTGACGGCTTGTGTTTAACTAAGTGTGTTTTCTGCAAATTATCGTCATATTCACAAACCGGGAGACCCGGGACTACGCGATCAGTTCCTACAAGTTACATTGGACCCGTACGAGGTGTTCGTGCCCCCTACGGGGTCGTTTGGGGGGTGGTTTGGGTTTTCACCCTTTAACGGCATGTTTTTATGTTTAAGTGGTGATTTTTGCAAATTATCGTCATACTCACAAACCGGGAGACCCAGGACTACGCAGTCAGTTCCTACAAGTTACATTGGACCCGTGCGAGGTGTTCGTGCCTCCTACGGGGTCGTTTGGGGGGTGGTTTGGATTTTCACCATTTGACGGCTTATTTTTAACTAAATGTGATTTTTGCAAATTATCGTCATATTCCAAAACCGGGAGACCCGGTACTACGCGGTCACTTCCTACAAGTTACATTGGACCCGTGCGAGGTGTTCGTTCCCCCTATGGGGTCGTTTTGGGGGTGGTTTGGGTTTTCGCCTTTAACGGCTTGTTTTTAAGTTTAAGTGCTGATTTCAGTAAAGTATCGTTATATTCACAAACCGGGAGACCCAGGACTGCGCGGTCAGTTCCTACAAGTTACATTGGTCCCGTGCGAGGTGTTCGTGCCTCCTACGGGGTCGTTTGGGGGGTGGTTTCTGTTTTCACCCTTTGACGGCTTGTTTTCAACTAAGTGTGTTTTTTGCAAATTATCGTCATATTCACAAATCGGGCCACCCGGGACTACGCGGTCAGTTCCTACAAGTTACATTGGACCCGTGCGAGGTGTTCGTGCCCCCTACGGGGTCGTTTGGGGGGTGGTTTGGGTTTTCACCCTTTAACGGCTTGTTTTTAAGTTTAAGTACTGATTTTTGCAAATTATCGTCATATTCATAAACCGGGAGACCCGAGACTACGCGGTTAGTTCCTACAAGTTACATTGGACCCGTGCGCGGTGTTCGTCCCCCTACGGGGTCGTTTGGGTGGTGATTTGGGTTTTCACCCTTTGACGGCTTGTTTTTAACTAAGTTTGATTTTTACAAATTATCGTCATATTCACAAACCGGGAGACCCGGGACTATGCGGTCAGTTCCTACAAGTTACATTGGACCCGTACGAGGTGTTCGTGCCCCCTAAGGGGTCGTTTGGGGGGTGGTCTGGGTTTTCACCCTTTAACGACTTCTTTTTAAGTTTAAGTGCTGATTTTTGAAAATTATCGTCATATTCACAAACCGGGAGACCCGGGACAACGCGGTCAGTTCCTACAAGTTACATTGGTCCCGTACGAGGTGTTCGTGCCCCCTACGGGGTCGTTTGGTGGGTGGTTTCGGTTTTCACCCTTTGACGGGTTGTTTTTAACTAAGTGTGATTTTTTCAAATTATCATCATATTCATAAACCGGGAGGCCCTGGACTACGCGGTCAGTTCCTACAAGTTACATTGGACCCGTGCGAGGTGTTCGTGCCTTCTACGGGGTCGTTTGGGGGGTGGTTTGGGTTTTCACCCTTTGACAGCTTGTTTTTAAGTTTAAGTGCTGATTTTTGCAAATTATCGTCATATTCGCATACCGGGATACCCGGAACTACGCGGTCAGTTACTACAAGTTATATTGGACCCATGCGAGGTGTTCGTGCCCCCTACGGGGTCGTTTGTGGGATGGTTTGGGTTTTCACCCTTTGACGGCTTGTTTTTAATTAAGTGTGATTTTTTCAAATTATCGTCATATTCACAAACCGGGAGACCCGGGACTACGCGATCAGTTCCTACAAGTTACATTGGACCCGTGCGAGGTGTTCGTGCTCCCTACGGGGCCGTTTGTGGGGTGGTCTGGGTTTTCACCCTTTAAGGGTTTGTTTTTAAGTTTAAGTGCTGATTTTTACAAATTATCATCATATTCACAAACCGGGAGACCCGGGACTACGCGGTCAGTTCCTACAAGTTACATTGGTCCCGTTCGAGGTGTTCATTCCTCCTACGGGGTTCGTTTGGGGGTTGGTTTGGGTTTTCACCCTTTGACGGCTTGTTTTTAACTAAGTATGATTTTTGCCAATTATCGTCATATTCACAAACCGGGAGACCCGGGACTACGCGGTCAGTTCCTACAAGTTACATTGGACCCGTGCGAGGTGTTCGTGCCCTCTACGGGGTCGTTTGGGGGGTGGTTTGGGTTTTCACCCTTTGACGGCTTGTTTTTAACTAAGTGTGTTTTTTGCAAATTATCATCATATTCACAAACCGGGAGACCCGGGACTACGCGGTCAGTTCCTACAAGTTACATTGGACCCGTACGAGGTGTTCGTGCCCCCTACGGGGTCGTTTGGGGGGTGGTTTCGGTTTTCACCCTTTAACGGCATGTTTTTATGTTTAAGGGGCGACTTTTGCAAATTATCATCATATTCACAAACCGGGAGACCCAGGACTACGCAGTCAGTTCCTACAAGTTACATTGGACCTGTGCGAGGTGTCCGTGCCTCCTACGGAGTCGTTTGGGGGGTGGTTTGGATTTTCACCCTTTGACGGCTTGTTTTTAACTAAATGTGATTTTTGCATATTTATCGTCATATCCCAAAACCGGGAGACCCGGTACTACGCGGTCACTTCCTAAAAGTTACATTGGACCCGTGCGAGGTGTTCGTGCCTCCTACGGGGTCGTTTTGGGGGTGGTTTGGGTTTTCGCCTTTAACGGCTTGTTTTTAAGTTTAAGTGCTGATTTTTGTAAATTATCGTCATATTCACAAACCGGGAGACCCGGGACTGCGCGGTCAGTTCCTACAAGTTACATTGGTCCTGTGCGAGGTGTTCGTGCCTCCTACGGGGTCGTTTGGGGGGTGGTATGGGTTTTCACCCTTTGACGGCTTGTTTTCAACTAAGTGTGTTTTTTGCAAATTATCGTCATATTCACAAACCGGGACACCCGGGACTACGCGGTCAGTTCCTACAACTTACATTGGACCCGTGCGAGGTGTTCGTGCCCCCTACGGGCTCGTTTGGGGGGTGGTTTGGGTTTTCACCCTTTAACGGCTTGTTTTTAAGTTTATGTACTGATTATTGCAAATTATCATCATATTCACAAACCGGGAGACCCGAGACTACGCGGTTAGTTCCTACAAGTTACATTGGACCCGTGCGAGGTGTTCGTGCCCCCTACGGGGTCGTTTGGGTGGTGATTTGGGTTTTCATCCATTGACGGCTTATTTTTAACTAAGTGTGATTTTTACAAGTTTTCGTCATATTCATAAACCGGGAGACGCGGGACTACGCGGTCAGTTCCTACAAGTTACATTGGACCCGTGCGAGGTGTTCGTGCCCCCTAAGGGGTCGTTTGGGGGGTGGTTTGGGTTTTCACCCTTTAACGGCTTGTTTTTAAGTTTATGTACTGATTTTTGCAAATTATCGTCATATTCACAAACTGGGAGACCCGGGACAACGCGGTCAGTTCCTACAAGTTACATTGGTCCCGTACGAGGTGTTCGTGCCCCCTATGGGGTCGTTTGGGGGGTGGTTTCGGTTTTCATCCTTTGACGGCTTGTTTTTAACTAAGTGTGATTTTTGCAAATTATCGTCATATTCACAAACCGGGAGACCCGGGGCTACGCGGTCAGTACCTACAAGTTACATTGGACCCGTGCGAGGTGTTCGTGCCCTCTACGGGGTCGTTTGGGGGGTGGTTTTGGTTTTCACCGTTTAAGGGTTTGTTTTTAAGTTTAAGTGCTGATTTTACAAATTATAGTCATATTCACAAACTGGGAGACCCGGGACTACGCGGTCAGTTCCTACAAGTTACATTGGACCCGTGCGTGGTGTTCGTGCCTCCTACGGGGTCGTTTGGTGGGTGGTTTGGGTTTTCACCCTTTGACGGCTTGTTGTTAAGTTTAAGTGCTGATTTTTGCAAATTATTGTCATATTCACAAGACGGGAGACCCGGGACTACGCGGTCAGTTCCTACAAGTTACATTGGACCCGTCTGAGGTGTTCGTGCCCCCTACGGGGTCGTTTGGGGAGTGGTTTGGGTTTTCACCCTTTAACAGCATGTTTTTAAGTTTAAGTGCTGATTTTTGCAAATTATCATCTTATTCGCATACCGGGAGACCCGGGACTACGCGGTAAGTTTCTACAAGTTATATTGGACCCATGCGAGGTGTTCGTGCCCCCTACGGGGTCGTTTGGGGGCTGGTTTGGGTTTTCACCCTTTGACGGCTTGTTTTCAATTAAGTGTGATTTTTTCAAATTATCGTCATATTCATAAATCGGGAGACCCGGGACTACGCGATCAGTTCCTACAAGTTACATTGGACCCGTGCGAGGTGTTCGTGGTCCCTACGGGGTCGTTTGTGGGGTGGTCTTGGTTTTCACCCTTTAAGGGCTTGTTTTTAAGTTTAAGTGCTGCTTTTTACAAATTATCGTCATATTCACAAATCGGGAGACCCGGGACTACTCGATCAGTTCCTACAAGTTACATTGGACCCGTGCGAGGTGTTCGTGCCCTCTACGGGGTCGTTTGGGGGGTGGTTTTGGTTTTCACCGTTTAAGGGCTTATTTTAAAGTTTAAGTTCTGATATTTGCAAATTTTCGTCATATTCACGAACTGGGAGACCCAGGACTACGCGGTCAGTTCCTACAAGTTACATTGGTCCCGTACGAGGACTCCGTGCCTCTTACGGGGTCGTTTGGGGGGTGATTTGGGTTTTCACCTTTTGACGGTTTGTTTTTAATTAAGTGTGATTTTTTGCAAATTATCATCATATTCACAAACCGGGAGACCCGGGACTACGCGGTTAGTTCCTACAAGTTACATTGAACCCGTGCGAGGTGTTCGTGCCTCCTACGGGGTCGTTTGGGGGGTGGTTTGGGTTTTCACCGTTTAACGGCTTATTTTAAAGTTTAAGTTCTAATTTTTGCAAATTATCGTCATATTCACGAACTGGGAGACCCAGGACTACGCGGTCAGTTCCTACAAGTTACATTGGTCCCGTGCGAGGACTCCGTGCCTCCTACGGGGTCGTTTGGGGGGTCGTTTGGGTTTTCACCCTTTGACGGTTTGTTTTTAATGAAGTGTGATTTTTTGCAAATTATCATCATATTCACAAACCGGGAGACCCGGGACTACGCGGTCAGTTCCTAAAAGTTACATTGGACCCGTCCGAGGTGTTCGTGCCCCCTACGGGGTTGTTTGGGGGTGGTTTTGGTTTTCACCCTTTGACGGCTTGTTTTTAACTAAGTGTGATTTTTTCAAATTATCATCATATTCATAAACCGGGAGACCCTGGACTACGCGGTCAGTTCCTACAAGTTACATTGGACCCGTGCGAGGTGTTTGTGCCTCCTACGGGGTCATTTGGGGGGTGGTTTGGGTTTTCACTGTTTAACGGCTTATTTTAAAGTTTAAGTTCTGATTTTTGCAAATTATCGTCATATTCACGAACTGGGAGACCCAGGACTACGCGGTCAGTTCCTACAAGTTACATTGGTCCCGTGCGAGGACTCCGTGCCTCCTACGGGGTCGTTTGGGGGGGGGGGGGGGGTTGGGTTTTCACCCTTTGACGGTTTGTTTTTAATTAAGTGTGATTTTTTGCAAATTATCGTCATATTCACAAACCGGGAGGACCCGGGACTACGCGGTCAGTTCCTACAAGTTACATTGGACCCGTCCGAGGTGTTCGTGCCCCCTACGGGGTTGTTTGGGGGTGGTTTTGGTTTTCACCCTTTAACGGCATGTTTTTAAGTTTAAGTGCTGATTTTTGCAAATTATCGTCATATTCACAAACCGGGAGACCCGGGACTACGCGGTCAGTTCGTACAAGTTACATTGGACCCGTACGGGGTTTTCGTGCCTCCTATGGGGTCGTTTGGGGGTGGTTTGGGTTTTCACCCTTTGTCGGCTTGTTTTTAACTAAGTGTGCAAACCGGGAGACCCGGGACGACACGGTCATTTCCTACAAGTTACATTGGTCCCGCGCGAGGTGTTCATGCCTCCTACGGAGTCGTTTGGGTTTTCACCCTTTGACGGCTTGTTTTTAACTAAGTGTGATTTTTGTAAATTATAGTCATATTCACAAATCGGGAGACCCGGGACTACGCGGTCAGTTCCTGCAAGTTACATTGGACCCGTGCGAGGTGTTCGTTCCCCCTACGGGGTCGTTTGGGGGGTGGTTTGGGTTTTCACCCTTTGACGGCTTGTTTTTAACTAAGTGTGATTTTAGCAAATTATAGTCAAATTCAGAAACCGGGAGACCCGGGACTACGCGGTCAGTTCCTACAAGTTACATTGGACCCGTGCGAGGTGTCCATGCCCCCTATGGGGTCGTTTGGTGGATGGTTTGGGTTTTGACCTTTTAACGGCATGTTTGTAAGTTTAAGTGATGATTTTTGCAAATTATCGTCTTATTCACAAATCGGGAGACCCGGGACTACGCGGTCAGTTCCTACAAGTTACATTGGACCCGTGCGAGGTGTTCGTGCCCTCTACGGGGTCGTTTGGGGGGTGGTTTGGGTTTTCACCCTTTGACGGCTTGTTTTTAACTAAGTGTGTTTTTTGTAAATTATCGTCATATTCACAAACCGGGAGACCGGGAGTACGCGGTCAGTTCCTACAAGTTACATTGGACCCGTACGAGGTGTTCGTGCCCCCTACGAAGTCGTTTGGGGGGTGGTTTGGGTTTTCACCTTTTAATGGCATGTTTTTATGTTTAAGTGATGTTTTTTGCAAATTATCGTCATATTCACAAACCGGGAGACCCAGGACTACGCGGTCAGTTCCTACAAGTTACATTGGACCCGTGCGAGGTGTTTGTGCCCCCTACGGGGTCGTTTGAGGGGTTGTTTGGGTTTTCACCCTTTGACGGCTTGTTTTTAACTAAGTGTGATTTTTGCAAATTATCGTCATATTCACAAACCGGGAGACCCGGGATTACGCGGTCAGTTCCTACAAGTTACATTGGACCCGTGCGAGGTGTTCATGCCCCCTACGGGGTTGTTTGAGCGGTGGTTTGGGTTTTCACCCTTTAAGGGCTTGCTTTTAAGTTTAGGTGCTGATTTTTGCAAATTATCATCATATTCACAAACCGGTAGACCCGGGACTACGCAGTCAGTTCCTACAAGTTACATTGGACCCGTACGAGGTGTCCGTGCCCCCTACGGGGTCGTTTGGGGGGTGGTTTGGGTTTTCACCCTTTGACGGCTTATTTTTAACTAAGTGTGATTTTTGCAAATTATCGTCATATTCACAAATCGGGAGACCCGGGAGTACGCTGTCAGTTCCTACAAGTTACATTGGACCCGTGCGAGGTGTTCGTGCCCCCTATGGGGGTCGTTTGGTGGAAGGTTTGGGTTTTGACCCTTTAACGGCATGTTTTTGAGTTTAAGTGTTGATTTTTGCAAATTATCATCATATTCACAAACCAGGAGACCCGGGACTACGCGGTCAGTTCCTACAAGTTACATTGAACCCGTGCGAGGTGTTCGTGCCCTCTACGGGGTCGTTTGGGGGGTGGTTTGGGTTTTGACCCTTTGACGGCTTGTTTTTAACTAAGTGTGTTTTTTGTAAATTATCGTCATATTCACAAACCGGGAGACCCGGGAGTACGCGGTCAGTTCCTACAAGTTACATTGGACCCGTACGAGGTGTTCGTGCCCCCTACGGGGTCGTTTGTGGGGTGGTTTGGGTTTTCACCTTTTAACGGCATGTTTTTATGTTTAAGTGATGATTTTTGCAAATTATCGTCATATTCACAAACCGGGAGACCCAGGACTACGCGGTCAGTTCCTACAAGTTACATTGGACCCGTGCGAGGTGTTCGTGCCTCCTACGGGGTCGTTTGGGGGGTGGTTTGGATTTTCACCCTTTGACGGCTTGTTTTTAACTAAATGTGATTTTTGCATATTTATCATCATATTCCAAAACCGGGAGACCCGGTACTACGCGGTCATTTCCTACAAGTTACATTGGACCCGTGTGAGGTGTTCGTGCCCCCTACGGGGTCGTTTTGGGGGTGGTTTGGGTTTTCGCCTTTAACGGCTTGTTTTTAAGTTTAAGTGCTGATTTTTGTAAATTATCGTCATATTGACAAACCGGGAGACCCGGGACTGCGCGGTCAGTTCCTACAAGTTACATTGGTCCCCGGCGAGGTGTTCGTGCCTCCTACGGGGTCGTTTGGGGGGTGGTATGGGTTTTCACCCTTTGACGGCTTGTTTTCAACTAAGTGTGTTTTTTGCAAATTATCGTCATATTCACAAACCGGGACACCCGAGACTACGCAGTCAGTTCCTTCAAGTTACATTGGACCCGTGCGAGGTGTTCGTGCCCCCTACGGGGTCGTTTGGGGGGTGGTTTGGGTTTTCACCCTTTAACGGCTTGTTTTTAAGTTTAAGTACTGATTTTTTCAAATTATCGTCATATTCACAAACCGGGAGACCCGAGACTACGCGGTTAGTTCCTACAAGTTACATTGGACCCGTGCGAGGTGTTCGTGCCTCCTACGGGGTCGTTTGGGGGTGGTTTGGGTTTTCACCCTTTGACGGCTTGTTTTTAACTAAGTGTGCAAACCGGGAGACCCGGGACGACACGATCATTTCCTATAAGTTACATTGGTCCCGCGCGAGGTGTTCATGCCTCCTACGGAGTCGTTTGGGTTCTCACCCTTTGACGGCTTGTTTTTAACTAAGTGTGATTTTTACAAATTATCGTCATATTCACAAACCGGGAGACCCGGGACTACGCGGTCAGTTCCTACAAGTTACATTGGACCCGTGCGAGGTGTTCGTGCCCCCTAAGGGGTCGTTTGGGGGGTGGTTTGGGTTTTCACCCTTTAACGGCTTGTTTTTAAGTTTAAGTACTGATTTTTGCAAATTATCGTCATATTCACAAACCGGGAGACCCGGGACAACGCGGTCAGTTCCTACAAGTTACATTGGACCCGTGCGAGGTGTTCGTGCCCCCTACGGGGTCGTTTGGGTGGTGATTTGGGTTTTCATCCATTGACGGCTTATTTTAAACTAAGTGTGATTTTTACAAGTTTTCGTCATATTCATAAACCGGGAGACGCGGGACTACGCGGTCAGTTCCTACAAGTTACATTGGACCCGTGCGAGGTGTTCGTGCCCCCTAAGGGGTCGTTTGGGGGGTGGTTTGCGTTTTCACCCTTTAACGGCTTGTTTTTAAGTTTATGTACTGATTTTTGCAAATTATCGTCATATTCACAAACTGGGAGACCCGGGACAACGCGGTCAGTTCCTACAAGTTACATTGGTCCCGTACGAGGTGTTCGTGCCCCCTATGGGGTCGTTTGGGGGGTGGTTTCGGTTTTCATCCTTTGACGGCTTGTTTTTAACTAAGTGTGATTTTTGAAAATTATCGTCATATTCACAAACCGGGAGACCCGGGGCTACGCGGTCAGTACCTACAAGTTACATTGGACCCGTGCGAGGTGTTCGTGCCCTCTACGGGGTCGTTTGGGGGGTGGTTTTGGTTTTCACCGTTTAAGGGCTTGTTTTTAAGTTTAAGTGCTGATTTTACAAATTATAGTCATATTCACAAACCGGGAGACCCGGGACTACGCGGTCAGTTCCTACAAGTTACATTGGACCCGTGCGTGGTGTTCGTGCCTCCTACGGGGTCGTTTGGTGGGTGGTTTGGGTTTTCACCCTTTGACGGCTTGTTGTTAAGTTTAAGTGCTGATTTTTGCAAATTATTGTCATATTCACAAGACGGGAGACCCGGGACTACGCGGTCAGTTCCAACAAGTTACATTGGACCCGTCTGAGGTGTTCGTGCCCCCTACGGGGTCGTTTGGGGAGTGGTTTGGGTTTTCACCCTTTAACAGCATGTTTTTAAGTTTAAGTGCTGATTTTTGCAAATTATCATCTTATTCGCATACCGGGAGACCCGGGACTACGCGGTAAGTTCCTACAAGTTATATTGGACCCATGCGAGGTGTTCGTGCCCCCTACGGGGTAGTTTGGGGGCTGGTTTGGGTTTTCACCCTTTGACGGCTTGTTTTCAATTAAGTGTGATTTTTTCAAATTATCGTCATATTCATAAACCGGGAGACCCGGGACTACGCGATCAGTTCCTACAAGTTACATTGGACCCGTGCGAGGTGTTCGTGGTCCCTACGGGGTCGTTTGTGGGGTGGTCTTGGTTTTCACCCTTTAAGGGCTTGTTTTTAAGTTTAAGTGCTGCATTTTACAAATTATCGTCATATTCACAAATCGGGAGACCCGGGACTACTTGGTCAGTTCCTACAAGTTACATTGGACCCGTGCGAGGTGTTCGTGCCCTCTACGGGGTCGTTTGGGAGGTGGTTTTGGTTTTCACCGTTTAAGGGCTTATTTTAAAGTTTAAGTTCTGATATTTGCAAATTTTCGTCATATTCACGAACTGGGAGACCCAGGACTACGCGGTCAGTTCCTACAAGTTACATTGGTCCCGTACGAGGACTCCGTGCCTCCTACGGGGTCGTTTGGGGGGTGGTTTGGGTTTTCACCTTTTGACGGTTTGTTTTTAATTAAGTGTGATTTTTTGCAAATTATCATCATATTCACAAACCGGGAGACCCGGGACTACGCGGTTAGTTCCTACAAGTTACATTGAACCCGTGCGAGGTGTTCGTGCCTCCTACGGGGTCGTTTGGGGGGTGGTTTGGGTTTTCACCGTTTAACGGCTTATTTTAAAGTTTAAGTTCTAATTTTTGCAAATCATCGTCATATTCACGAACTGGGAGACCCAGGACTACGCGGTCAGTTCCTACAAGTTACATTGGTCCCGTGCGAGGACTCCGTGCCTCCTACGGGGTCGTTTGGGGGGTCGTTTGGGTTTTCACCCTTTGACGGTTTGTTTTTAATGAAGTGTGATTTTTTGCAAATTATCATCATATTCACAAACCGGGAGACCCGGGACTACGCGGTCAGTTCCTAAAAGTTACATTGGACCCGTCCGAGGTGTTCGTGCCCCCTACGGGGTTGTTTGGGGGTGGTTTTGGTTTTCACCCTTTGACGGCTTGTTTTTAACTAAGTGTGATTTTTTCAAATTATCATCATATTCATAAACCGGGAGACCCTGGACTACGCGGTCAGTTCCTACAAGTTACATTGGACCCGTGCGAGGTGTTTGTGCCTCCTACGGGGTCATTTGGGGGGTGGTTTGGGTTTTCACTGTTTAACGGCTTATTTTAAAGTTTAAGTTCTGATTTTTGCAAATTATCGTCATATTCACGAACTGGGAGACCCAGGACTACGCGGTCAGTTCCTACAAGTTACATTGGTCCCGTGCGAGGACTCCGTGCCTCCTACGGGGTCGTTTGGGGGGTGGTTTGGGTTTTCACCCTTTGACGGTTTGTTTTTAATTAAGTGTGATTTTTTGCAAATTATCGTCATATTCACAAACCGGGAGACCCGGGACTACGCGGTCAGTTCCTACAAGTTACATTGGACCCGTCCGAGGTGTTCGTGCCCCCTACGGGGTTGTTTGGGGGTGGTTTTGGTTTTCACCCTTTAACGGCATGTTTTTAAGTTTAAGTGCTGATTTTTGCAAATTATCGTCATATTCACAAACCGGGAGACCCGGGACTACGCGGTCAGTTCGTACAAGTTACATTGGACCCGTACGGGGTTTTCGTGCCTCCTATGGGGTCGTTTGGGGGTGGTTTGGGTTTTCACCCTTTGTCGGCTTGTTTTTAACTAAGTGTGCAAACCGGGAGACCCGGGACGACACGGTCATTTCCTACAAGTTACATTGGTCCCGCACGAGGTGTTCATGCCTCCTACGGAGTCGTTTGGGTTTTCACCCTTTGACGGCTTGTTTTTAACTAAGTGTGATTTTTGTAAATTATAGTCATATTCACAAATCGGGAGACCCGGGACTACGCGGTCAGTTCCTACAAGTTACATTGGACCCGTACGAGGTGTTCGTGCCCCCTACGGGGTCGTTTGTGGGGTGGTTTGGGTTTTCACCTTTTAACGGCATGTTTTTATGTTTAAGTGATGATTTTTGCAAATTATCGTCATATTCACAAACCGGGAGACCCAGGACTACGCGGTCAGTTCCTACAAGTTACATTGGACCCGTGCGAGGTGTTCGTGCCTCCTACGGGGTCGTTTGGGGGGTGGTTTGGATTTTCACCCTTTGACGGCTTGTTTTTAACTAAATGTGATTTTTGCATATTTATCATCATATTCCAAAACCGGGAGACCCGGTACTACGCGGTCATTTCCTACAAGTTACATTGGACCCGTGTGAGGTGTTCGTGCCCCCTACGGGGTCGTTTTGGGGGTGGTTTGGGTTTTCGCCTTTAACGGCTTGTTTTTAAGTTTAAGTGCTGATTTTTGTAAATTATCGTCATATTGACAAACCGGGAGACCCGGGACTGCGCGGTCAGTTCCTACAAGTTACATTGGTCCCCGGCGAGGTGTTCGTGCCTCCTACGGGGTCGTTTGGGGGGTGGTATGGGTTTTCACCCTTTGACGGCTTGTTTTCAACTAAGTGTGTTTTTTGCAAATTATCGTCATATTCACAAACCGGGACACCCGAGACTACGCAGTCAGTTCCTTCAAGTTACATTGGACCCGTGCGAGGTGTTCGTGCCCCCTACGGGGTCGTTTGGGGGGTGGTTTGGGTTTTCACCCTTTAACGGCTTGTTTTTAAGTTTAAGTACTGATTTTTTCAAATTATCGTCATATTCACAAACCGGGAGACCCGAGACTACGCGGTTAGTTCCTACAAGTTACATTGGACCCGTGCGAGGTGTTCGTGCCTCCTACGGGGTCGTTTGGGGGTGGTTTGGGTTTTCACCCTTTGACGGCTTGTTTTTAACTAAGTGTGCAAACCGGGAGACCCGGGACGACACGATCATTTCCTATAAGTTACATTGGTCCCGCGCGAGGTGTTCATGCCTCCTACGGAGTCGTTTGGGTTCTCACCCTTTGACGGCTTGTTTTTAACTAAGTGTGATTTTTACAAATTATCGTCATATTCACAAACCGGGAGACCCGGGACTACGCGGTCAGTTCCTACAAGTTACATTGGACCCGTGCGAGGTGTTCGTGCCCCCTAAGGGGTCGTTTGGGGGGTGGTTTGGGTTTTCACCCTTTAACGGCTTGTTTTTAAGTTTAAGTACTGATTTTTGCAAATTATCGTCATATTCACAAACCGGGAGACCCGGGACAACGCGGTCAGTTCCTACAAGTTACATTGGACCCGTGCGAGGTGTTCGTGCCCCCTACGGGGTCGTTTGGGTGGTGATTTGGGTTTTCATCCATTGACGGCTTATTTTAAACTAAGTGTGATTTTTACAAGTTTTCGTCATATTCATAAACCGGGAGACGCGGGACTACGCGGTCAGTTCCTACAAGTTACATTGGACCCGTGCGAGGTGTTCGTGCCCCCTAAGGGGTCGTTTGGGGGGTGGTTTGCGTTTTCACCCTTTAACGGCTTGTTTTTAAGTTTATGTACTGATTTTTGCAAATTATCGTCATATTCACAAACTGGGAGACCCGGGACAACGCGGTCAGTTCCTACAAGTTACATTGGTCCCGTACGAGGTGTTCGTGCCCCCTATGGGGTCGTTTGGGGGGTGGTTTCGGTTTTCATCCTTTGACGGCTTGTTTTTAACTAAGTGTGATTTTTGAAAATTATCGTCATATTCACAAACCGGGAGACCCGGGGCTACGCGGTCAGTACCTACAAGTTACATTGGACCCGTGCGAGGTGTTCGTGCCCTCTACGGGGTCGTTTGGGGGGTGGTTTTGGTTTTCACCGTTTAAGGGCTTGTTTTTAAGTTTAAGTGCTGATTTTACAAATTATAGTCATATTCACAAACCGGGAGACCCGGGACTACGCGGTCAGTTCCTACAAGTTACATTGGACCCGTGCGTGGTGTTCGTGCCTCCTACGGGGTCGTTTGGTGGGTGGTTTGGGTTTTCACCCTTTGACGGCTTGTTGTTAAGTTTAAGTGCTGATTTTTGCAAATTATTGTCATATTCACAAGACGGGAGACCCGGGACTACGCGGTCAGTTCCAACAAGTTACATTGGACCCGTCTGAGGTGTTCGTGCCCCCTACGGGGTCGTTTGGGGAGTGGTTTGGGTTTTCACCCTTTAACAGCATGTTTTTAAGTTTAAGTGCTGATTTTTGCAAATTATCATCTTATTCGCATACCGGGAGACCCGGGACTACGCGGTAAGTTCCTACAAGTTATATTGGACCCATGCGAGGTGTTCGTGCCCCCTACGGGGTAGTTTGGGGGCTGGTTTGGGTTTTCACCCTTTGACGGCTTGTTTTCAATTAAGTGTGATTTTTTCAAATTATCGTCATATTCATAAACCGGGAGACCCGGGACTACGCGATCAGTTCCTACAAGTTACATTGGACCCGTGCGAGGTGTTCGTGGTCCCTACGGGGTCGTTTGTGGGGTGGTCTTGGTTTTCACCCTTTAAGGGCTTGTTTTTAAGTTTAAGTGCTGCATTTTACAAATTATCGTCATATTCACAAATCGGGAGACCCGGGACTACTTGGTCAGTTCCTACAAGTTACATTGGACCCGTGCGAGGTGTTCGTGCCCTCTACGGGGTCGTTTGGGAGGTGGTTTTGGTTTTCACCGTTTAAGGGCTTATTTTAAAGTTTAAGTTCTGATATTTGCAAATTTTCGTCATATTCACGAACTGGGAGACCCAGGACTACGCGGTCAGTTCCTACAAGTTACATTGGTCCCGTACGAGGACTCCGTGCCTCCTACGGGGTCGTTTGGGGGGTGGTTTGGGTTTTCACCTTTTGACGGTTTGTTTTTAATTAAGTGTGATTTTTTGCAAATTATCATCATATTCACAAACCGGGAGACCCGGGACTACGCGGTTAGTTCCTACAAGTTACATTGAACCCGTGCGAGGTGTTCGTGCCTCCTACGGGGTCGTTTGGGGGGTGGTTTGGGTTTTCACCGTTTAACGGCTTATTTTAAAGTTTAAGTTCTAATTTTTGCAAATCATCGTCATATTCACGAACTGGGAGACCCAGGACTACGCGGTCAGTTCCTACAAGTTACATTGGTCCCGTGCGAGGACTCCGTGCCTCCTACGGGGTCGTTTGGGGGGTCGTTTGGGTTTTCACCCTTTGACGGTTTGTTTTTAATGAAGTGTGATTTTTTGCAAATTATCATCATATTCACAAACCGGGAGACCCGGGACTACGCGGTCAGTTCCTAAAAGTTACATTGGACCCGTCCGAGGTGTTCGTGCCCCCTACGGGGTTGTTTGGGGGTGGTTTTGGTTTTCACCCTTTGACGGCTTGTTTTTAACTAAGTGTGATTTTTTCAAATTATCATCATATTCATAAACCGGGAGACCCTGGACTACGCGGTCAGTTCCTACAAGTTACATTGGACCCGTGCGAGGTGTTTGTGCCTCCTACGGGGTCATTTGGGGGGTGGTTTGGGTTTTCACTGTTTAACGGCTTATTTTAAAGTTTAAGTTCTGATTTTTGCAAATTATCGTCATATTCACGAACTGGGAGACCCAGGACTACGCGGTCAGTTCCTACAAGTTACATTGGTCCCGTGCGAGGACTCCGTGCCTCCTACGGGGTCGTTTGGGGGGTGGTTTGGGTTTTCACCCTTTGACGGTTTGTTTTTAATTAAGTGTGATTTTTTGCAAATTATCGTCATATTCACAAACCGGGAGACCCGGGACTACGCGGTCAGTTCCTACAAGTTACATTGGACCCGTCCGAGGTGTTCGTGCCCCCTACGGGGTTGTTTGGGGGTGGTTTTGGTTTTCACCCTTTAACGGCATGTTTTTAAGTTTAAGTGCTGATTTTTGCAAATTATCGTCATATTCACAAACCGGGAGACCCGGGACTACGCGGTCAGTTCGTACAAGTTACATTGGACCCGTACGGGGTTTTCGTGCCTCCTATGGGGTCGTTTGGGGGTGGTTTGGGTTTTCACCCTTTGTCGGCTTGTTTTTAACTAAGTGTGCAAACCGGGAGACCCGGGACGACACGGTCATTTCCTACAAGTTACATTGGTCCCGCACGAGGTGTTCATGCCTCCTACGGAGTCGTTTGGGTTTTCACCCTTTGACGGCTTGTTTTTAACTAAGTGTGATTTTTGTAAATTATAGTCATATTCACAAATCGGGAGACCCGGGACTACGCGGTCAGTTCCTGCAAGTTACATTGGACCCGTGCGAGGTGTTCGTTCCCCCTACGGGGTCGTTTGGGGGGTGGTTTGGGTTTTCACCCTTTGACGGCTTGTTTTTAACTAAGTGTGATTTTAGCAAATTATAGTCAAATTCAGAAACCGGGAGACCCGGGACTACGCGGTCAGTTCCTACAAGTTACATTGGACCCGTGCGAGGCGTCCATGCCCCCTATGGGGTCGTTTGGTGGATGGTTTGGGTTTTGACCTTTTAACGGCATGTTTGTAAGTTTAAGTGATGATTTTTGCAAATTATCGTCTTATTCACAAATCGGGAGACCCGGGACTACGCGGTCAGTTCCTACAAGTTACATTGGACCCGTGCGAGGTGTTCGTGCCCTCTACGGGGTCGTTTGGGGGGTGGTTTGGGTTTTCACCCTTTGACGGCTTGTTTTTAACTAAGTGAGTTTTTTGTAAATTATCGTCATATTCACAAACCGGGAGACCGGGAGTACGCGGTCAGTTCCTACAAGTTACATTGGACCCGTACGAGGTGTTCGTGCCCCCTACGGGGTCGTTTGGGGGGTGGTTTGGGTTTTCACCTTTTAACGGCATGTTTTTATGTTTAAGTGATGTTTTTTGCAAATTATCGTCATATTCACAAACCGGGAGACCCAGGACTACGCGGTCAGTTCCTACAAGTTACATTGGACCCGTGCGAGGTGTTTGTGCCCCCTACGGGGTCGTTTGAGGGGTTGTTTGGGTTTTCACCCTTTGACGGCTTGTTTTTAACTAAGTGTGATTTTTGCAAATTATCGTCATATTCACAAACCGGGAGACCCGGGATTACGCGGTCAGTTCCTACAAGTTACATTGGACCCGTGCGAGGTGTTCATGCCCCCTACGGGGTTGTTTGAGCGGTGGTTTGGGTTTTCACCCTTTAAGGGCTTGCTTTTAAGTTTAGGTGCTGATTTTTGCAAATTATCGTCATATTCACAAACCGGTAGACCCGGGACTACGCAGTCAGTTCCTACAAGTTACATTGGACCCGTACGAGGTGTCCGTGCCCCCTACGGGGTCGTTTGGGGGGTGGTTTGGGTTTTCACCCTTTGACGGCTTATTTTTAACTAAGTGTGATTTTTGCAAATTATCGTCATATTCATAAATCGGGAGACCCGGGAGTACGCTGTCAGTTCCTACAAGTTACATTGGACCCGTGCGAGGTGTTCGTGCCCCCTACGGGGGTCGTTTGGTGGAAGGTTTGGGTTTTGACCCTTTAACGGCATGTTTTTAAGTTTAAGTGTTGATTTTTGCAAATTATCATCATATTCACAAACCGGGAGACCCGGGACTACGCGGTCAGTTCCTACAAGTTACATTGAACCCGTGCGAGGTGTTCGTGCCCTCTACGGGGTCGTTTGGGGGGTGGTTTGGGTTTTGACCCTTTGACGGCTTGTTTTTAACTAAGTGTGTTTTTTGTAAATTATCGTCATATTCACAAACCGGGAGACCCGGGAGTACGCGGTCAGTTCCTACAAGTTACATTGGACCCGTACGAGGTGTTCGTGCCCCCTACGGGGTCGTTTGTGGGGTGGTTTGGGTTTTCACCTTTTAACGGCATGTTTTTATGTTTAAGTGATGATTTTTGCAAATTATCGTCATATTCACAAACCGGGAGACCCAGGACTACGCGGTCAGTTCCTACAAGTTACATTGGACCCGTGCGAGGTGTTCGTGCCTCCTACGGGGTCGTTTGGGGGGTGGTTTGGATTTTCACCCTTTGACGGCTTGTTTTTAACTAAATGTGATTTTTGCATATTTATCATCATATTCCAAAACCGGGAGACCCGGTACTACGCGGTCATTTCCTACAAGTTACATTGGACCCGTGCGAGGTGTTCGTGCCCCCTACGGGGTCGTTTTGGGGGTGGTTTGGGTTTTCGCCTTTAACGGCTTGTTTTTAAGTTTAAGTGCTGATTTTTGTAAATTATCGTCATATTGACAAACCGGGAGACCCGGGACTGCGCGGTCAGTTCCTACAAGTTACATTGGTCCCCGGCGAGGTGTTCGTGCCTCCTACGGGGTCGTTTGCGGGGTGGTATGGGTTTTCACCCTTTGACGGCTTGTTTTCAACTAAGTGTGTTTTTTGCAAATTATCGTCATATTCACAAACCGGGAGACCCGGGACTACGCGGTCAGTTCCTACAAGTTACATTGGACCCGTGCGAGGTGTTCGTGCCCCCTAAGGGGTCGTTTGGGGGGTGGTTTGGGTTTTCACCCTTTAACGGCTTGTTTTTAAGTTTAAGTACTGATTTTTTCAAATTATCGTCATATTCACAAACCGGGAGACCCGAGACTACGCGGTTAGTTCCTACAAGTTACATTGGACCCGTGCGAGGTGTTCGTGCCTCGTACGGGGTCGTTTGGGGGTGGTTTGGGTTTTCACCCTTTGACGGCTTGTTTTTAACTAAGTGTGCAAACCGGGAGACCCGGGACGACACGATCATTTCCTACAAGTTACATTGGTCCCGCGCGAGGTGTTCATGCCTCCTACGGAGTCGTTTGGGTTTTCACCCTTTGACGGCTTGTTTTTAACTAAGTGTGATTTTTACAAATTATCGTCATATTCACAAACCGGGAGACCCGGGACTACGCGGTCAGTTCCTACAAGTTACATTGGACCCGTGCGAGGTGTTCGTGCCCCCTAAGGGGTCGTTTGGGGGGTGGTTTGGGTTTTCACCCTTTAACGGCTTGTTTTTAAGTTTAAGTACTGATTTTTACAAATTATCGTCATATTCACAAACCGGGAGACCCGGGACAACGCAGTCAGTTCCTACAAGTTACATTGGTCCCGTGCGAGGTGTTCGTGCCCCCTATGGGGTCATTTGGGGGGTGGTTTCGGTTTTCACCCTTTGACGGCTTGTTTTTAACTAAGTGTGATTTTTTCAAATTATCTTCATATTCAAAAACCGGGAGACCCGGGACTACGCGGTCAGTACCTACAAGTTACATTGGACCCGTGCGAGGTGTTCGTGCCCACTACAGGGTCGTTTGGGGGGTGGTTTTGGTTTTCACCGTTTAAGGACTTGTTTTTAAGTTTATGTGCTGATTTTACAAATTATAGTCATATTCAAAAATTGGGAGACCCGGGACTACGCGGTCAGTTGCTACAAGTTACATTGGACCCGTGCGTGGTGTTCGTGCCTCCTACGGGGTCGTTTGGTGGGTGGTTTGGGTTTTCACCCTTTGACGGCTTGTTTTTAAGTTTAAGTGCTGATTTTTTCAAATTATTGTCATATTCACAAGACGGGAGACCCGGGACTACGCGGTCAGTTCCTACAAGTTACATTGGACCCGTATGAGGTGTTCGTGCCCCCTACGGGGTCGTTTGGGGGGTGGTTTAGGTTTTCACCCTTTAACGGCATGTTTTTAAGTTTAAGTGCTGATTTTTTCAAATTATCATCTTATTCGCATACCGGGAGACCCGGGACTACGCGGTCAGTTCCTACAAGTTATATTGGACCCATGCGAGGTGTTCGTGCCCCCTACGGTGTCGTTTGGGGGCTGGTTTGGGTTTCACCCTTTGACGGCTTGTTTTCAATTAATTGTGATTTTTTCAAATTATCGTCATATTCATAAACTGGGAGACCCGGGACTACGCGATCAGTTCCTACAAGTTACATTGGACCCGTGCGAGGTGTTCGTGGTCCCTACGGGGTCGTTTGTGGGGTGGTCTGGGTTTTCACCCTTTAAGGGCTTGTTTTTAAGTTTAAGTGCTGATTTTTTCAAATTATCGTCATATTCACAAACCGGGAGACCTGGGACAACGCGGGCAGTTCCTACAAGCTACATTGGTCCCGTGCGAGGTGTTCATTCCTCCTACGGGGTTCGTTTGGGGGGTGGTTTGGGTTTTCACCCTTTGACGGCTTATTTTTAACTAAGTATGATTTTTGCAAATTATCGGCATATTCACAAACCGGGAGACCCGGGACTACGCGGTCAGTTCCTGAAAGTTACATTGGACCCGTGCGAGGTGTTCGTGCCTCCTACGGGGTCGTTTGGGGGGTGGTTTGGGTTTTCATCTTTTAACGGCTTATTTTAAAGTTTAAGTTCTGATTTTTGCAAATTATCGTCATATTCACGAACTGGGAGACCCAAGACTACGTGGTCAGTTCCTACAAGTTACATTGGTCCCGTGCGAGGACTCCGTGCCTCCTACGGGGTCGTTTGGGGGGTGGTTTGGGTTTTCACCCTTTGACGGTTTGTTTTTAATTAAGTGTGATTTTTTTGCAAATTATCGTCATATTCACAAACCGGGAGACCCGGGACTACCTGGTCAGTTCCTATAAGTTAAATTGGACGCGTCCGAGGTGTTCGTGCCCCCTACGGGGTTGTTTGGGGGTGGTTTTGGTTTTCACCCTTTAACGGCATGTTTTTAAGTTTAAGTGCTGATTTTTGCAAATTATCGTCATATTCACAAACCGGGAGACCCGGGACTACACGGTCAGTTCCTACAAGTTACATTGGACCCGTACGAGGTGTTCGTGCCTCCTACGGGGTAATTTGGGGGTGGTTTGGGTTTTCACCCTTTGACGGCTTGTTTTTAACTAAGTGTGCAAACCGGGAGACCCGGGACGACACGGTCATTTCCTACAAGTTACATTGGTCCCGCGCGAGGTGTTCATGCCTCCTACGGGGTCGTTTGGGTTTTCACCCTTTGACGGCTTGTTTTTAACTAAGTGTGATTTTTACAAATTATCGTCATATTCACAAACCGGGAGACCCGGGACTACGCGGTCAGTTCCTACAAGTTACATTGGACCCGTGCGAGGTGTTCGTGCCCCCTAAGGGGTCGTTTGGGGGGTGGTTTGGGTTTTCACCCTTTAACGGCTTGTTTTTAAGTTTAAGTACTGATTTTTGCAAATTATCGTCATATTCACAAACCGGGAGACCCGGGACAACGCAGTCAGTTCCTACAAGTTACATTGGTCCCGTGCGAGGTGTTCGTGCCCCCTATGGGGTCATTTGGGGGGTGGTTTCGGTTTTCACCCTTTGACGGCTTGTTTTTAACTAAGTGTGATTTTTTCAAATTATCGTCATATTCAAAAACCGGGAGACCCGGGACTACGCGGTCAGTACCTACAAGTTACATTGGACCCGTGCGAGGTGTTCGTGCCCACTACGGGGTCGTTTGGGGGGTGGTTTTGGTTTTCACCGTTTAAGGACTTGTTTTTAAGTTTATGTGCTGATTTTACAAATTATAGTCATATTCAAAAATTGGGAGACCCGGGACTACGCGGTCAGTTGCTACAAGTTACATTGGACCCGTGCGTGGTGTTCGTGCCTCCTACGGGGTCGTTTGGTGGGTGGTTTGGGTTTTCACCCTTTGACGGCTTGTTTTTAAGTTTAAGTGCTGATTTTTTCAAATTATTGTCATATTCACAAGACGGGAGACCCGGGACTACGCGGTCAGTTCCTACAAGTTACATTGGACCCGTATGAGGTGTTCGTGCCCCCTACGGGGTCGTTTGGGGGGTGGTTTAGGTTTTCACCCTTTAACGGCATGTTTTTAAGTTTAAGTGCTGATTTTTTCAAATTATCATCTTATTCGCATACCGGGAGACCCGGGACTACGCGGTCAGTTCCTACAAGTTATATTGGACCCATGCGAGGTGTTCGTGCCCCCTACGGTGTCGTTTGGGGGCTGGTTTGGGTTTCACCCTTTGACGGCTTGTTTTCAATTAATTGTGATTTTTTCAAATTATCGTCATATTCATAAACTGGGAGACCCGGGACTACGCGATCAGTTCCTACAAGTTACATTGGACCCGTGCGAGGTGTTCGTGGTCCCTACGGGGTCGTTTGTGGGGTGGTCTGGGTTTTCACCCTTTAAGGGCTTGTTTTTAAGTTTAAGTGCTGATTTTTTCAAATTATCGTCATATTCACAAACCGGGAGACCTGGGACAACGCGGGCAGTTCCTACAAGCTACATTGGTCCCGTGCGAGGTGTTCTTTCCTCCTACGGGGTTCGTTTGGGGGGTGGTTTGGGTTTTCACCCTTTGACGGCTTATTTTTAACTAAGTATGATTTTTGCAAATTATCGGCATATTCACAAACCGGGAGACCCGGGACTACGCGGTCAGTTCCTGAAAGTTACATTGGACCCGTGCGAGGTGTTCGTGCCTCCTACGGGGTCGTTTGGGGGGTGGTTTGGGTTTTCATCTTTTAACGGCTTATTTTAAAGTTTAAGTTCTGATTTTTGCAAATTATCGTCATATTCACGAACTGGGAGACCCAAGACTACGTGGTCAGTTCCTACAAGTTACATTGGTCCCGTGCGAGGACTCCGTGCCTCCTACGGGGTCGTTTGGGGGGTGGTTTGGGTTTTCACCCTTTGACGGTTTGTTTTTAATTAAGTGTGATTTTTTTGCAAATTATCGTCATATTCACAAACCGGGAGACCCGGGACTACCTGGTCAGTTCCTATAAGTTAAATTGGACCCGTCCGAGGTGTTCGTGCCCCCTACGGGGTTGTTTGGGGGTGGTTTTGGTTTTCACCCTTTAACGGCATGTTTTTAAGTTTAAGTGCTGATTTTTGCAAATTATCGTCATATTCACAAACCGGGAGACCCGGGACTACACGGTCAGTTCCTACAAGTTACATTGGACCCGTACGAGGTGTTCGTGCCTCCTACGGGGTAATTTGGGGGTGGTTTGGGTTTTCACCCTTTGACGGCTTGTTTTTAACTAAGTGTGCAAACCGGGAGACCCGGGACGACACGGTCATTTCCTACAAGTTACATTGGTCCCGCGCGAGGTGTTCATGCCTCCTACGGGGTCGTTTGGGTTTTCACCCTTTGACGGCTTGATTTTAACTAAGTGTGATTTTTGTAAATTATCGTCATATTCACAAATCGGGAGACCCGGGACTACGCGGTCAGTTCCTTCAAGTTACATTGGACCCGTGCGAGGTGTTCGTTCCCCCTACGGGGTCGTTTGGGGGATGGTTTGGGTTTTCACCCTTTGATGGCTTGTTTTTAACTGAGTGTGATTTTAGCAAATTATAGTCAAATTCACAAACCGGGAGACCCGGGACTAAGCGGTCAGTTCCTATAAGTTACATTGGACCCGTGTGTTTAGGCACATATTCTTCACATTTATTCCCTTAATTTCGGTATTTTTATGATCCCGTGCAGTGTAAGTAGCTTGGATTTGTCTCTTATGTATGCTACTAACCCCTTTTGGCAAGTATTTCTTGTTTTGTATATTTCTCATGTGTTTTACAGGTATTTCACACAAGTTAGTGCGAAGGAGAACTCAAAACAATGAAAGAAACCAAGAAATGGAGGGTTGAAGGGCATTTTCGTAATTTTTTAGCCTTATTCCGGAGGTGGGGCCAACTAGAAAGTTGAAGAGATCTAAATTACAAGAATACTGGAAAAAACGGCACCTCAATCCGAGCTACGGTGAAGAAGTTACGTGGTTTTGAAGTTGCGCGATAATGAAGAGTCTAGATGTGCGGATTTCTGTCATTAATTATGCATTTAATGCAGTGCAACTCTTGGAAAACTTGTTCCACAAGCACTATTGGCTGTCAATTTCGAGATTTTGTGCTATAAAAGCCCATGCCCTACATCATTTGAAGGGGAGTTGCTAGAGAGAGGCTAGGTTAGGAGTAGGTTAGAAGTGCTAGATTGAATTTTAGGGTTAATTTCAAATTTCTTCAAGAGTTTTCATGAATCCTATTTTGTAAGAATTTTTGAATCCCAATTCCGTTCTTGTTGCTGAATTCAAGTAATCTCATTTCCATTCTCTTGTTTTATTATTTGCAATTTATTTATAATGTCTTGTAGATCCTTAATGTTGTGTATGAATTTGTTTTTTTTTAATCCAATCATGAGTAGCTAAATTCTCAAGGGTTGGGGTACATGAACTCAATCCTAATACAAATTATTTGTATGGAAAATTAGAAAATAAATGAAAATATTGGTTGAATCGTGAATGAAAATCATATATGCATTGTCATATCTTTTAATCTCTCTTGCCCTAGGTACTTGGGATGTTTAAGAATGCTTTGTATGTATAATTTGTCGTTCACCGCCTTATATTGATCTTTGATTTCATATGATGCGGGCTTGACCCTCATATATGTAATGCTTAGTGATGATAAGGACTGGATTTAATCAAGAATTTGGATTTGTAATTCTAGTATTCTAAAGGATAATTTGTTAAGGATTGAGGGATTGTACCCTACCATATTTTCTCCCATTTGTCAGATCTAATTTCTTTTGCAATTTTCAGTTTGTTTTTCTTAAGTAATTTTTTAATAGAAATTTTCCCAATCATCATCTTTTTCATTTTTATTTTATAAGTAATAAATCAATTAAATTCTATAAAACATTCCCTGTGGATTCGATACCCAGACTTACTACTATACTCCATAAAAGTGTAGTTAAAAGTTTAGGTTTTTTTTTGTATTGAGGTTAGAAGCCGATAACAACAGCTAGCGTATTACACGGACGCTCGGTTTTTCCACTCGATCAAAATGGCGCCGTTGTAGGGGAATGTTTTATTATAGATTATAATTGATTTACTATTTCGAAAGATTTTTTTTTTTTTTTGATTTTTTTAACCTTTTTTGTAGCCTTGCACAATTGAGCGCCAAGAAACGTAGAATCCTCAACCGCACACCTTTGTACTCAAATTTCCATTTACATACTATTCGGTAATAATGTCTTTTCATGGTGAGTTCGGTAATTATAATGGTTCATATGGTAATCGTTTTCAAACTTTTTATTCTCAAGACTTCGCGGCTCGACCTATTACCGTTGGTGAGGCCGTTCTAACTCTGGAGTGTGAAAGGCTTGCAAATGATTATAGGAGAGAAATTTATATTAATTATTCTCAAGAATCTGTGCCTCGGCCTATTACCATGGGTGAGGCCTTTCTAAATCTTGCGTATCAAAAGCTTGAAAACGAATATCGAAAAAAAAATCATTTTGGGGAATCCAATGAAGATTTTTTCTCCAATATTTGTGAAACTATAAAAGGTTTTCAACCAAAAGAGGAATCCGAGGTTCTAGAGCCAAGGGATCCTACTTTGGAAGAATACACGCTTTTTCTAACCAAAAGAGTACTGGATTTTCTTTCCACCCAAAGCACAAAGAATATCGATTATGGTCTTGTGAAGGAAATGGTCACACTTTGCGATGATGTGCGTTCTATTTTGGAAAACAAAGAGGAGGTTGAGACTTGTGTGTCACCTCAAATTTTTGAAGAACATCTCATTGAAAGTGAGTCTTGCTCCCTTGAAATTCAATCTCCAATTGATGATGAATCACTTGAGATTGAGTTTATTTCATCACCATTTTCGTTCACGGTTATTGAACCATTAGAAGTACCGCTAGATTCCTATGAGTCGGTTGAAAATTCTGAAACGTTTACACCTTTTACCGAAAAAGACACTTTGCTAGAATTGTTTTCTAATGTGGAATGTTCCTTTTTGTATGCCCCTCTCCCCATACTACTTGAAAAATCTTTGGGAGGTGATTATATTTTTCTTGGATCTCAATTGTACTTGTCCCACCTAGCACCCAAACCCCCCATCATCCCGTTAAATTTTTTAATTGGTGATGGTTCATTTCTCCATCTCACACATGCCTTCCGTTTTTCAAACGGAATTCTTATTTTTCGGGAGGCATGCATCCTAGTGAGGGCACACCATTAATCACTCAAAGTCAAATTGTATTTTGGGTGGACCCTCAAATTTTTCGACTTTTAGTGTATGATTTATTAGCCGTTCAAATTGTAGGTTGTACATAATTAGTTTTTTTTTCTTTTTCTTTTTCTTTCCGTTTTTAATAGTGTAGTGTCATTAGTTAAATTTTTTGTTATTATTTTTCCTATGCTTGGTTCTAACATGTTTTGTAGATTCAATGGCCTCGCACTCATCAGGGATCGCTCAATTTGAGTAATATCTTTCTTTTCCTCTCTTTATTTTGTGTTCTTGATTCAGATTGAGGACAATGCAACATTTAAGTTAGGGGGTGTGGGATATTCTTCCCATTTATTGTTTAGATTCATTGATTCGATCACATGTTCTTTCCAAGTATGTTTTTTTTTTAGAAAAAAAAAATGAAAAATTTTGAAAAAAACCAAAAATATTTTTTCAAAATAAATAAAAATTGGAATTTAAATTTTCAAAAATATCACCTTTATTCTATTTAAAGTCTCAAATTGTAAAATTCAAAATGCACAAAGCCAAAATTGACCAAAGATGGAAATTGAAAGAAAATTGACGACTTTACGAATAAGTGTGGAGATTAGTCCAACCCGGTGAGATTTCGAGCCTATCAATTTTTTATGAGTTTTTAAATCAATCCGAGTTTATGATTAACTCAAAGTTCTTTTCAGCATTTTAATAAGTCGTTGATGATCTCATTCCTTTGTTTTGATCGGTTATGGGAAATGTGTGAAAGGTTGTCTCGAAATTCGTGCTAAATATATCTCTAAACTTAACTAATCTCGAAATGCATATGGTAATGTGATTAGCAATTTGGACAATGAAGTAGGCCCTCGTTTGTTACCCAAAAATATTAGCCATAAAAAGTTGTGAAAAATAAAATTATCCTTTTGCAACCCAATTTGAGCCTAATAAAAAATTTATCCTTTCGTTTGATAACCCGAAAAACCCAAATAGCCCGGAATTGTGAAAATTGAGAAAATTCATCAAATAAAGTCCAAATTGTGCAATAAAAAGGGGCAAGAAGAAAAAAAAATAGAAATGCTCAACAAAAAAGAAAAATAGCAAGAAAAAAAAATGAAAAAAAAAAGAAAAAAAAAAGAGAAAGAGAAAAATGAGCAAATGCCCGAAAAAGCACTAATGGACATCATAAGGACATTTTTCAATTCCAACATTCCCTACCATTCCCAATTTTACCCTTTACACCTTAACCCCAAGAAAACTCCTAACTGAGTCTGAATGGCGAAATTGGTTACCGCGTGGAGAGCTAAGACATGAAAAGATAATATGAGAGATTAAATGGTGTGAATTAGAGGTGATGTTCCCATTTCCTAATAACCGTAATCCGATGATGAGATCTTTTCACCATAAATTTCCTTCTTTTCAATTTTGTATGCATGAATTTGTGTCCATTATATTTACTCTTTATATCATGCATACCGAGAGAAAATAGCCACAATCCGAGTGATTCGTTTGTGAGTGAATCCGTAAGAATTTGAATCAAAACGAATTTTCGGAAAGTAACGTAATGCTCAATCGGTGGAAATTTGAGGTTTAATTGATGGCTTTGCACACACACACACTACGGTTTGAAACAGTTGAATATGAGTTGATGGTGATTATTTTTTTGAAAAGTTTAAATTGTACAATTTTTAAGTATTTTGATATTTATTTGAGTCAATAAAGAATTTTGTGGGTAAATTCACTGCAAACCCTCACGAGACAAAACTCGTCCTACTAGGGTAACCTAGAGGTTTAAAGGCTTGTTGCATACGCTAAATGCAATCGCGTGCCTGCGAAAGTGGAATTTTATTTTAATAAAGGAATTTTCAAGAGTAGAATTTTGGTTAGGATTCATATACATTGCTCGGGACGCGCAAAGTTCTAAGTTAGGGGGTGTGTTTAGGAACATATTCTTCACATTTATCCCCTTAATTTCGGTATTTTTATAATCCCGTGCAGTGTAAGTAGCTTGGATTTGTCTCTTATGTATGCTACTAACCCCTTTTGGCAAGTATTTCTTGTTTTGTGTATTTCTCATGTGTTTTACAGGTATTTCACACAAGTTAGTGCGAAGGAGAACTCAAAACAATGAAAGAAACCAAGAAATGGAGGGTTGAAGGGCATTTTCGTAACTTTTTAGCCTTAGTCCGGAGGTGGGTCCAACTAGAAAGTTGAAGATCTCTAAATTACAAGAATACTGGAAAAAACGGCACCTCAATCCGAGCTACGGTGAAGAAGTTACGAGGTTTTGAAGTTGCGCGATAATGAAGAGTCTAGATGTGCGGATTTCTGTCATTAATTATGCATTTAATGCAGTGCAACTCTTGGAAAACTTGTTCCACAAGCACTATTGGCTGTCAATTTCGAGATTTTGTGCTATAAAAGCCCATGACCTACATCATTTGAAGGGTAGTTGCTAGAGAGAGGCTAGGTTAGGAGTAGGTTAGAAGTGCTAGATTGAATTTTAGGGTTAATTTCCAATTTCTTCAAGAGTTTTCATGAATCCTATTTTGTAAGAATTTCTGAATCCCAATTCCGTTCTTGTTGCTGAATTCAAGTAATCTCATTTCCATTCTCTTGCTTTATTATTTGCAATTTATTTATAATGTCTTGTAGATCCTTAATGTTGTGTATGAATTTGTTTTTTTTAATCCAATCATGAGTAGCTAAATTCTCAAGGGTTGGGGTACATGAACTCAATCCTAATACAAATTATTTGTATGGAAAATTAGAAAATAAATGAAAATATTGGTTGAATCGTGAATGAAAATCATATATGCATTGTCATATCTTTTAATCTCTCTTGCCCTAGGTACTTGGGATGTTTAAGAATGCTTTGTATGTATAATTTGTCGTTCACCGCCTTATATTGATCTTTGATTTCATATGATGCGGGCTTGACCCTCATATATGTAATGCTTAGTGATGATAAGGACTGGATTTAATCAAGAATTTGGATTTGTAATTCTAGTATTCTAAAGGATAATTTATTAAGGATTGAGGGATTGTACCCTACCCTATTTTCTCCCATTTGTCAGATCTAATTTCTTTTGCACTTTTCAGTTTGTTTTTCTTAAGTAATTTTTTAATAGAAATTTTCCCAATCATCATCTTTTTCATTTTTATTTTATAAGTAATAAATCAATTAAATTCTATAAAACATTCCCTGTGGATTCGATACCCTGACTTACTACTATACTCCATAAAAGTGTAGTTAAAAGTGTAGGTTTTTTTTTATATTGAGGTTAGAAGCCGATAACAACGACTAGTGTATTACACGGACGCTCGGTTTTTCCACTCGATCACCGTGCGAGGTGTCCGTGCCCCCTACGGGGTCGTTTGGTGGCTTGTTTGGGTTTTGACCCTTTAACGGCATGTTTTTAAGTTTAAGTGATGATTTTTGCAAATTATCGTCTTATTCACAAATCGGGAGACCCGGGACTACGCGGTCAGTTCCTACAAGTTACATTGGACCCGTACGAGGTGATTGTGCCCCCTACGGGGTCGTTTGGGGGGTTGGTTGGGTTTTAACCCTTTCACGGCTTGTTTTTAACTAAGTGTGATTTTTGCAAATTATCGTCATATTCACAAACCGGGAGACCCGAGACTACGCGGTCAGTTCCTACAAGTTACATTGGACCCGTGCGAGGTGTTCATGCCCCCTACGGGGTTGTTTGAGCGGTGGTTTGGGTTTTCACCCTTTAAGGGCTTGTTTTTAAGTTTAGGTGCTGATTTTTGCAAATTATCGTCATATTCACAAACCGGTAGACCCGGGACTACGCAGTCAGTTCCTACAAGTTACATTGGACCCGTACGAGGTGTCCGTGCCCCCTACAGGGTCGTTTGGGGGGTGGTTTGGGTTTTCACCCTTTGACGGCTTATTTTTAACTAAGTGTGATTTTTGCAAATTATCGTCATATTCACAAACCGGGAGACCCGGGAGTACGCGGTCAGTTTCTACAAGTTACATTGGACCCGTGCGAGGTGTTCGTGACCCCTACGGGGATCGTTTGGTGGAAGGTTTCGGTTTTGACCCTTTAACGGCATGTTTTTAAGTTTAAGTGTTGATTTTTGCAAATTATCGTCATATTCATAAACCGGGAGACCAGGGACTACGCGGTCAGTTCCTACAAGTTATATTGGACCCGTGCGAGGTGTTCGTGCCCCCTACGGGGTCGTTTGGGGGGTGGTTTGGGTTTTCACCCTTTGACGACTTGTTTTTAACTAAGTGTGATTTTTGCAAATTATCGTCATATTCACAAACCGGGAGACCCGGGACTACGTGGTCAGCTCCTATAAGTTACATTGGACCCGTGCGAGGTGTTCGTGCCCCCTACGGGGTTGTTTGGGGGGTGGTTTGGGTTTTCACGACTTAACGGCTTGTTTTTAAGTTTAAGTTCTGATTTTTGCAAATTATCGTCATATTCACAAGCCGGGAGACCCGGGACTACGCGCTCAGTTCCTACAAGTTACATTGGACCCTTGCGAGGTGTTCGTGGCCTCTACGGGGTCGTTTGGGGGGTGGTTTTGGTTTTCACCGTTTAAGGGCTTGTTTTTAAGTTTAAGTGCTGATTTTTGCAAAATTGTCGTCATATTCACAAACTGGGAGACCCGGGATTATGCGGTCAGTTCCTCCAAGTTACATTGGTTCCATGCGAGGTGTTCATGCCTCCTACGGGGTTCGTTTGGGGGGTGGTTTGGGTTTTCACCCTTTGACGGCTTGTTTTTAACTAAGTGTTATTTTTGCAAATTATCGTCATATTAACAAACCGGGAGACTCGGGACTACGCGGTCAGTTACTACAAGTTACATTGGACCCGTGCGAGGTGTTCGTGCCCCCTACGGGGTCGTTTCGGGGGTGGTTTGGGTTTTTGCCTTTAACGGCTTGTTTTTAAGTTTAAGTGTTGATTTTTGCTAATTATGTCATATTCACAAACCGGGAGACCCGGGACTATGCGGTCAGTTCCTACAAGTTACATTGGTCCCGTGCGAGGTGTTCGTGCCTCCTACGGAGTCGTTTGGGGGTGGTTTGGGTTTTCACCCTTTGACGGTTTGTTTTTAACAAAGTGTGTTTTTTACAAATTATCGTCATATTCACAAACCGGGAGACCCGAGACTACGCGGTCAGTTCCTACAAGTTACATTGGACCCGTTCGAGGTGTTCGTGCCCCCTACGGGGTCGTTTGGGGGGTGGTTTGGGTTTTCACCCTTTAACGGCATGTTTTTATGTTTAAGTGCTGATTTTTGCAAATTATCGTTATATTCACAAACCGGGAAACCCGGGACTACGCGGTTAGTTCCTACAAGTTACATTGGACCCGTGCGAGCTGTTCGTGCCTCCTACGGGGTCGTTTGGGGGGTGGTTTGGGTTTTCACCCTTTGACGGCTTGTTTTTAACTAAATGTGATTTTTGCAAATTATCATCATATTCCCAAACCGGGAGACCCGGGACTACGCGATCGGTTCCTACAAGTTACATTGGTCCCGTGGGAGGTGTTCGTGCCCCCTACGGGGTCGTTTGGGGGGTGGTTTGGGTTTTTTCCCTTTAACGGCGTGTTTTTAAGTTTAAGTGTTGATTTTTGCAAATTATCGTCATATTCACAAACCGGGAGACCCGAGACTACGTGGTCAGTTCCTATAAGTTACATTGGACCGGTGCGAGGTGTTCGTGCCCCTACGGGGTCGTTTGGTGGGTGGTTTGGGTTTTCACGACTTAACGGCTTGTTTTTAAGTTTAAGTTCTGATTTTTGCAAATTATCGTCATATTCACAAGCCGGGAGACCCGGGACTACGCGGTCAATTCCTACAAGTTACATTGGACCCTTTCGAGGTGTTCGTGCCCTCTACGGGGTCGTTTGGGGGGTGGTTTTGGTTTTCACCGTTTAAGGGCTTGTTTTTAAGTTTAAGTGCTG
This sequence comes from Sambucus nigra, assembly GCA_949130495.1. NCBI lineage: Eukaryota > Viridiplantae > Streptophyta > Magnoliopsida > Dipsacales > Adoxaceae > Sambucus > Sambucus nigra. Next base: position 542,706,233 of record OX422216.1, on the reverse strand, counting down.
ATTTTTGCAAATTGTCATCATATTCACAAATCGGGAGACCCGGGATTATGCGGTCAGTTCCTACAAGTTACATTGGTCCCATGCGAGGTGTTCATGCCTCCTACGGGGTTCGTTTGGGGGGTGGTTTGGGTTTTCACCCTTTGACGGCTTATTTTTAACTAAGTGTTATTTTTGCAAATTATCGTCATATTCACAAACCGGGAGACTCGGGACTACGCGGTTAGTTCCTACAAGTTACATTGGACCCGTACAAGATGTTCGTGCCCCCTACGGAGTCGTTTGGGGGGTGGTTTGGGTTTTCACCTTTAACGGCTTGTCTTTAACTAAGTGTGATTTTCGCAAATTATCGTCATATTCACAAACCGGGAGCCCCGGGACTACGCGATCAGTTCCTACAAATTACATTGGATCCATGCGAGGTGTTCGTGCCCCCTACGGGGTCGTTTGAGGGGTGGTTTGGGTTTTCACCCTTTGACGGCTTATTTTTAACTAAGTGTGATTTTTGCAAATTATCGTCATATTCACAAACCGGGAGACCCGAGACTACGCGGTCAGTTCCTACAAGTTACATTGGACCCGTGCGAGGTGTTCGTGCCCCCTACGGGGTCGTTTGGGGGGTGGTTTGGGTTTTCGCCTTTAACGGCTTGTTTTTAAGTTTAAGTGCTGTGTTTTGCAAATTATCCTCATATTCACAAACCGGGACACCCAGGACTACGCGGTCAGTTCCTACAAGTTACATTGGTCCCGTGCAAGGTGTTCGTGCCACCTACGGGGTCGTTTGGGGGTGGTTTCGGTTTTCACCCTTTGACGGCTTGTTTTTAACTAAGTGTGAAATTTGGAAATTTTCGTCATATTCACAAACCGGGAGACCCGAGACTACGCGGTCAGTTCCTACAAGTTACATTGGACCCGTGCGAGGTGTTCGTGCCCCCTTCGGGGTCGTTTGGGGGGTGGTTTGGGTTTTCACCTTTAACGGCTTGTTTTTAAGTTTAAGTGCTGTGTTTTGCAAATTATCGTCTTATTCACAAACCGGGAGACCCGGGACTACGCGGTCAGTTCCTACAAGTTACATTGGTCCCGTGCAAGGTGTCCGTGCCCCCTACGGGGTCGTTTGGGGGGTGGTTTCGGTTTTCACCCTTTGACGGCTTGTTTTTAACTAAGTGTGATTTTTGCAAATTATCGTCATATTCACAAACCGGGAGACCCAGGATTACGTGGTCAGTTCCTACAAGTTACATTGGTCCCGTGCGAGGTGTTCATGCCTCCAACGGGGTTCGTTTGGGGGGTGGTTTGGGTTTACACCCTTTGACGGCTTATTTTTAACTAAGTGTTATTTTTGCAAATTATTGTCATATTCACAAACCGGGAGACTCGGGACTACGCGGTCAGTTCCTACAAGTTACATTGGACCCGTGCGAGGTGTTCGTGCCCCCTACGGGGTCGTTTCGGGGGTGGTTTGGGTTTTCGCCTTTAACGGCTTGTTTTTAAGTTTAAGCGTTGATTTTTGCAAATTATCGTCATATTCACAAGCCGGGAGACCCGGGACTATGCGTTCAGTTCCTACAAGTTACATTGGTCCCGTGCGAGGTGGTCGTGCCTCCTACGGAGTCGTTTGGGGGTGGTTTGGGTTTTCACCCTTTGACGGCTTGTTTTTAACAAAGTGTGTTTTTTGCAAATTATCGTCATATTCACAAATCGGGAGACCCGAGACTACGCGGTCAGTTCCTACAAGTTACATTGGACCCGTTCGAGGTGTCCGTGCCCCCTACGGGGTCGTTTGGGGGGTGGTTTGGGTTTTCACCCTTTAACGGCATGTTTTTATGTTTAAGTGCTGATTTTTGTAAATTACCGTTATATTCACAAACCGGGAGACCCGGGACAACCCGGTCAGTTCCTACAAGTTACATTGGACCCGTGCGAGGTGTTCGTGCCTCCTACGGGGTCGTTTGGGGGGTGGTTTGGGTTTTCACCCTTTGACGGCTTAATTTTAACTAAGTGTGATTTTTGCAAATTATCATCATATTCACAAACCGCGAGCCACGGGACTACGTGGTCAGTTCCTACAAGTTACATTGGACCCGTGCGAGGTGTTCGTGCCCCCTACAGGGTCGTTTGGGGGTGGTTTGGGTTTTCACCCTTTGGCGGATTATTTTTAACTAAGTGTGATTTTTGCAAATTATCGTCATATTCACAAACCGGGAGACCCGGGACTACGCGGTCAGTTCCTACAAGTTAAATTGGACCCGTGCAAGGTGTACGTGCCCCCTACGGGGGTCGTTTGGTGGAAGGTTTGGGTTTTCACCCTTTAACGGCATGTTATTAAGTTTAAGTGTTGATTTTTGCAAATATCGTCTTATTCACAAACCGGGAGTCCCGAGACTACGCGGTCAGTTCCTATAAGTTACATTGGACCCGTGCGAGGTGTTCGTGCCCCCTACGGGGTCGTTTGGGGGGTGGTTTGGGTTTTCACCCTTTGACGGCTTATTTTTAACTAAGTGTGATTTTTTAAAATTATCGTCATATTCACAAACCGGGAGACCCGGGACTACGCGGTCAGTTCCTATAAGTTACATTGGACACGTGCGAGGTGTTCGTGCCCCCTACGGGGTCGTTTGAGGGGTGGCTTGGGTTTTCACCGTTTAAGGGCTTGTTTTTAATTTTAACTGTTGATTTTTGCAAATTATCGTCATATTCACAAACCGGGAGACCCGGGACTACGTGGTCAGTTCCTAGAAGTTACATTGGTCCTGTGTGAGGTGTTCGCGCCTCCTACGGGGTCGTTTGGGGTGTGGTTTGGGTATTCACCCTTTGACTGCTTGTTTTTAACTAAGTGTGATTTTTGCAAATTATCGTCATATTCACAAATCGTGAGACTCGGGACTACGCGGTCAGTTCCTACAAGTTACATTGGACCCGTGCGAGGTGTTCGTGCCCCCTATGGGGTCGTTTGGGGGGTGGTTTCGGTTTTCACCCTTTAACGGCTTCTTTTTAAGTTTAAGTGCGGATTTTTGCAAATTATCGTCATATTCACAAGATGGAGACCCGAGACTACGCGGTCAGTTCCTACAAGTTAAATTGGACCCGTGCAAGGTGTTCGTTCCCTTTACGGGGTCGTTTGGGGGGTGGTTTTGGTTTTCACCGTTTAAGGGCTTGTTTTTAAGTTTAAGTGCTGATTTTTGCAAATTGTCGTCATATTCACAAACCGGGAGACCCAGGATTACGCGGTCAGTTCCTACAAGTTACATTGGTCCCGTGCGAGGTGTTCATGCCTCCTACGGGGTTCGTTTGGGGGGTTGTTTGGGTTTTCACCCTTTGACTGCTTGTTTTTACTTAAGTGTTATTTATGCAAATTATCGCCATATTCACAAACCGAGAGACTCGGGACTACGCGATTAGTTCCTACAAGTTACATTGGACCCGTGCGAGGTGTTCGTGCCCCCTACGGGGTCATTTGTGGGGTGGTTTGGGTTTTCGCCTTTAAATACTTGTTTTTAAGTTTAAGTGTTGATTTTTGCAAATTATCGTCATATTCACAAACCGAGTGACCCGGGATTACGCGGTAAGTTCCTACAAGTTACATTGGTCCCGTGCGAGGTGTTAATGCCTCCTACGGGGTTCGTTTGGGGGGTGGTTTGGGTTTTCACCCTTTGACTGCTTGTTTTTACTTAAGTGTTATTTATGCAAATTATCGCCATATTCACAAACCGAGAGACTCGGGACTACGCGATCAGTTCCTACAAGTTACATTGGACCCGTGCGAGGTGTTCGTGCCCCCTATGGGGTCGTTTGGGGGGTGGTTTGGGTTTTCGCCTTTAACGGCTTGTTTTTAAGTTTAAGTGTTGATTTTTGCAAATTATCATCATATTCACAAACCGAGTGACCCGGGACTACGCGGTCAGTTCCTACAAGTTACATTGGTCCCGTGCGAGGTGTTCGTGCCTCCTACGGGGTCGTTTGGGGGGTGGTTTGGGTTTTCACCCTTTGACGGCTTGTTTTTAACAAAGTGTGTGCTTTGCAAATTATCATCATATTCACAAACCGGGAGACCCGAGACTACGCGGTCAATTCCTACAAGTTACATTGGACCCGTGCGAGGTGTTCGTGCCCCCTACGGGGTCGTTTGGTGGGTGGTTTGGGTTTTCACCCTTTAACGGCATATTTTTATGTTTAAGTGCTGATTTTTCCAAATTATCGTTATATTCACAAACCGGGAGACCCGGGACTACGCGGTCAGTTCCTACAAGTTACATTGGACCCGTATGAGGTGTTCGTGCCTCCTACGGTGTCGTTTGGGGGTGGTTTGGGTTTTCACCCTATGACGGCTTGTTTTTAACTAAGTGTGCAAACCGGGAGACCCGGGACGACACGGTCATTTCCTACAAGTTACATTGGTCCCGCGCGAGGTGTTCATGCCTCCTACGGGGTCGTTTGGGTTTTCACCCTTTGACGGCTTGTTTTTAACTAAGTGTGATTTTTGTAAATTATCGTCATATTCACAAATCGGGAGACCCGGGACTACGCGGTCAGTTCCTACAAGTTACATTGGACCCGTGCGAGGTGTTCGTTCCCCCTACGGGGTCGTTTGGGGGGTGGTTTGGGTTTTCACCCTTTGACGGCTTGTTTTTAACTAAGTGTGAATTTTGCAAATTATAATCAAATTCACAAACCGGGAGACTCAGGACTACGCGGTCAGTTCCTACAAGTTACATTGGACCCGTGCGAGGTGTTCGTGCCCCCTACGGGGTCGTTTGGAGGATGGTTTGGGTTTTGACCTTTTAACGGCATGTTTTTAAGTTTAAGTGATGATTTTTGCCAATTATCGTCTTATTCAAAAATCCGGAGACCCGGGACTACGCGGTCAGTTCCTACAAGTTACATTGGACCCGTGCGAGGTGTTTGTGCCCCCCTACGGGGTCGTTTGGGGGGTTGTTTGGGTTTTCACCCTTTGACGACTTGTTTTTAACTAAGTGTGATTTTTGCAAATTATCGTCATATTCACAAACCGGGAGACCCGGGACTACGCGGTCAGTTCCTACAAGTTACATTGGACCCGTACGGGGTGTTCATGATCCCTACGGGGTTGTTTGAGCGGTGGTTTGGGTTTTCACCCTTTAAGGGCTTGTTTTTAAGTTTAAGTGCTGATTTTTGTAAATTATCATCGTATTCACAAACCGGTAGACCCGGGACTACGCAGTCAGTTCCTACAAGTTACATTGGACCCGTGCCAGGTGTCCGTGCCCCCTACGGGGTCGTTTGGGGGGTTGTTTGGGTTTTCACCCTTTGACGGCTTATTTTTAACTAAGTGTGATTTTTGCAAATTATCGTCATATTCACAAACCGGGAGACTCGTCACTACGCGGTCAGTTCCTACAAGTTACATTGGCCCCGTGCGAGGTGTTCATGCCTCCTACGGGGTCGTTTGGGGGGTGGTTTGGGTTTTCACCCTTTGACGGCTTATTTTTAACTAAGTGTGATTTTTGAAAATTATCGTAATATTCACAAACCGGGAGACCCGGGACTACGCGGTCAGTTCCTATAAGTTACATTGGACACGTGCGAGGTGTTCGTGCCCCCTACGGGGTCGTTTGAGGGGTGGCTTGGGTTTTCACCGTTTAAGGGCTTGTTTTTAATTTTAAGTGTTGATTTTTGCAAATTATCGTCAAATTCACAAACCGGGAGACCCGGGACTACGCGGTCAGTTCCTAGAAGTTACATTGGTCCTGTGTGAGGTGTTCGCGCCTCCTACGGGGTGGTTTGGGGTGTGGTTTGGGTATTCACCCTTTGACTGCTTGTTTTTAACTAAGTGTGATTTTTGCAAATTATCGTCATATTCACAAATCGGGAGACTCGGGACTACGCGGTCAGTTCCTACAAGTTACATTGGACCCGTGAGAGGTGTTCGTGCCCCCTACGGGGTCTTTTGGGTGGTGGTTTCGGTTTTCACCCTTTAACGGCTTCTTTTTAAGTTTAAGTGCGGATTTTTGCAAATTATCGTCATATTCACAAGTCGGGAGACCCGGGACTACGCGGTCAGTTCCTACAAGTTAAATTGGACCCGTGCGAGGTGTTCGTTCCCTCTACGGGGTCGTTTGGGGGGTGGTTTTGGTTTTCACCGTTTAAGGGCTTGTTTTTAAGTTTAAGTGCTGATTTTTGCAAATTGTCGTCATATTCACAAACCGGGAGACCCAGGATTACGCGGTCAGTTCCTAAAAGTTACATTGGTCCCGTGCGAGGTGTTCATGCCTCCTACGGGGTTCGTTTGGGGGGTGGTTTGGGTTTTCACCCTTTGACTGCTTGTTTTTACTTAAGTGTTATTTATGCAAATTATCGCCATATTCACAAACCGAGAGACTCGGGACTACGCGATCAGTTCCTACAAGTTACATTGGACCCGTGCGAGGTGTTCGTGCCCCCTACGGGGTCGTTTGTCGGGTGGTTTGGGTTTTCGCCTTTAACGGCTTGTTTTTAAGTTTAAGTGTTGATTTTTGCAAATTATCGTCATATTCACAAACCGAGTGACCCGGGATTACGCGGTAAGTTCCTACAAGTTACATTGGTCCCGTGCGAGGTGTTAATGCCTCCTACGGGGTTCGTTTGGGGGGTGGTTTGGGTTTTCACCCTTTGACTGCTTGTTTTTACTTAAGTGTTATTTATGCAAATTATCGCCATATTCAAAAACCGAGAGACTCGGGACTACGCGATCAGTTCCTACAAGTTACATTGGACCCGTGCGAGGTGTTCGTGCCCCCTATGGGGTCGTTTGGGGGGTGGTTTGGGTTTTCGCCTTTAACGGCTTTTTTTAAGTTTAAGTGTTGATGTTTGCAAATTATCATCATATTCACAAACCGAGTGACCCGGGACTACGCGGTCAGTTCCTACAAGTTACATTAGTCCCGTGCGAGGTGTTCGTGCCTCCTACGGGGTCGTTTGGGGTGTGGTTTGGGTTTTCACCCTTTGACGGCTTGTTTTTAACAAAGTGTGTGCTTTGCAAATTATCATCATATTCACAAACCGGGAGACCCGAGACTACGCGGTCAATTCCTACAAGTTACATTGGACCCGTGCGAGGTGTTCGTGCCCCCTACGGGGTCGTTTGGGGGGTGGTTTGGGTTTTCACTCTTTAACGGCATATTTTTATGTTTAAGTGCAGATTTTTCCAAATTATCGTTATATTCACAAACCGGGAGACCCGGGACTACGCGGTCAGTTCCTACAAGTTACATTGGACCCGTATGAGGTGTTTGTGCCTCCTACGGTGTCGTTTGGGGGTGGTTTGGGTTTTCACCCTTTGACGGCTTGTTTTTAACTAAGTGTGCAAACCGGGAGATCCGAGACGACACGGTCATTTCCTACAAGTTACATTGGTCCCGCGCGAGGTGTTCATGCCTCCTACAGGGTCGTTTGGGTTTTCACCCTTTGACGGCTTGTTTTTAACTAAGTGTGATTTTTGTAAATTATAGTCATATTCACAAATCGGGAGACCCGGGACTACGCGGTCAGTTCCTACAAGTTACATTGGACCCGTGCGAGTTGTTCGTTCCCCCTACGGGGTCGTTTGGGGGGGTGGTTTGGGTTTTCACCCTTTGATGGCTTGTTTTTAACTAAGTGTGAATTTTGCAAATTATAGTCAAATTCACAAACCGGGAGACTCAGGACTACGCGGTCAGTTCCTACAAGTTACATTGGACCCGTGCGAGGTGTCCGTGCCCCCTACGGGGTCGTTTGGAGGATGGTTTGGATTTTGACCCTTTAACGGCATGTTTTTAAGTTTAAGTGATGATTTTTGCCAATTATCGTCTTATTCAAAAATCCGGAGACCCGGGACTACGCGGTCAGTTCCTACAAGTTACATTGGACCCGTGCGAGGTGTTTGTGCCCCCTACGGGGTCGTTTGGGGGGTTGTTTGGGTTTTCACCCTTTGACGACTTGTTTTTAACTAAGTGTGATTTTTGCAAATTATCGTCATATTCACAAACCGGGAGACCCGGGACTACGCGGTCAGTTCCTACTAGTTACATTGGACCCGTACGGGGTGTTCATGCCCCCTACGGGGTTGTTTGAGCGGTGGTTTGGGTTTTCACCCTTTAAGGGCTTGTTTTTAAGTTTAAGTGCTGATTTTTGCAAATTATCATCGTATTCACAAACCGGTAGACCCGGGACTACGCAGTCAGTTCCTACAAGTTACATTGGACCCGTGCGAGGTGTCCGTGCCCCCTACGGGGTCGTTTGGGGGGTGGTTTGGGTTTTCACCCTTTGACGGCTTATTTTTAACTAAGTGTAATTTTTGCAAATTATCGTCATATTCACAAACCGGGAGACCCGGGAGTACGCGGTCAGTTCCTACAAGTTACATTGGACCCGTGCGAGGTGTTCGTGCCCCCTACGGGGGTCGTTAGGTTGAAGGTTTGGGTTTTGACCCTTTAACGGCATGTTTTTAAGTTTAAGCGTTGATTTTTACAAATTATCGTCATATTCATAAACCGGGAGACCAGGGACTACGCGGTCAGTTCCTACAAGTTACATTGGACCCGTGCGAGGTGTTCGTGCCCCCTACGGGGTCGTTTGGGGGGTGGTTTGGGTTTTCACCCTTTGACGGCTTGTTTTTAACTAAGTGTGATTTTTGCAAATTATCGTCATATTCACAAACCGGGAGACCCGGGACTACGTGGTCAGTTCCTATAAGTTACATTGGACCCGTGCGAGGTGTTCGTGCCCCCTACGGGGTCGTTTGGGGGGTTGTTTGGGTTTTCACGACTTAACATCTTGTTTTTAAGTTTTAGTTCTGATTTTTGCAAATTATCGTCATATTCACAAGCCGGGAGACCCGGGACTACGCGGTCAGTTCCTACAAGTTACATTGGACCCTTGCGAGGTGTTTGTGCCCTCTACGGGGTCGTTTGGGGGGTGGTTTTGGTTTTCACCGTTTAAGTGCTGATTTTTGCAAATTGTCGTCATATTCACAAACCGGGAGACCCGGGATTATGCGGTCAGTTCCTACAAGTTACATTGGTCCCATGCGAGGTGTTCATGCCACCTACGGGGTTCGTTTGGGGGGTGGTTTGGGTTTTCACCCTTTGACGGCTTATTTTTAACTAAGTGTTATTTTTGCAAATTATCGTCATATTCACAAACTGGGAGACTCGGGACTACGCGGTTAGTTCCTACAAGTTACATTGGACCCGTACAAGGTGTTCGTGCCCCCTACGGGGTCGTTTAGGGGGTGGTTTGGGTTTTCGCCATTAACGGCTTGTCTTTAACTAAGTGTGATTTTTGCAAATTATCGTCATATTCACAAACCTGGAGCCCCGTGACTAGGCGGTAAGTTCCTACAAATTACATAGGATCCATGCGAGGTGTTCGTGCCCCCTACGGGGTCGTTTGGGTGGTGGTTTGGGTTTTGACCCTTTGACGGCTTATTTTTAACTAAGTGTGATTTTTGCAAATTATCGTCATATTCACAAACCGGGAGACCCGAGACTACGCGCTCAGTTCCTACAAGTTACATTGGACCCGTGCGAGGTGTTCGTGCCCCCTACGGGGTCGTTTGGGGGGTGGTTTGGGTTTTCGCCTTTAACGGCTTGTTTTTAAGTTTAAGTGCTGTATTTTGCAAATTATCGTCATATTCACAAACCGGGACACCCGGTTTTACGCGGTCAGTTCCTACAAGTTACATTGGTCTCGTGCAAGGTGTTCGTGCCCCCTACGGGGGCGTTTGGGGGGTGGTTTCGATTTTCACCCTTTGACGGCTTGTTTTTAACTAAGTGTGATTTTTGCAAATTATCGTCATATTCACAAACTGGGAGACCCGAGACTATGCGGTCAGTTCCTACAAGTTACATTGGACCCGTGCGAGGTGTTCGTGCCCCCGTCGGGGTCGTTTGGGGGGTGGTTTGGGTTTTCGCCTTTAACGGCTTGTTTTTATGTTTAAGTGCTGTGTTTTGCAAATTATCGTCATATTCACAAACCGGGAGACCCGGGACTACGCGGTCAGTTCCTACAAGTTACATTGGTCCCGTGCAAGGAGTTCGTGCCCCCTACGGGGTCGTTTGGGGGGTGGTTTCGGTTTTCACCCTTTGACGGCTTGTTTTTAACTAAGTGTGCTTTTTGCAAATTATCGTCTTATTCACAAACCGGGAGACCCCGGATTACGTGGTCAGTTCCTACAAGTTACATTGGTCCCGTGCGAGGTGTTCATGCCTCCAACGGGGTTCGTTTGGGGGGTGGTTTGGGTTTTCACCCTTTGACGGCTTGTTTTTAACTAAGTGTTATTTTTGCAAATTGTCGTCATATTCACAAACCGGGAGACTCGGGACTACGCGGTCAGTTCCTACAAGTTACATTGGACCCGTGCGAGGTGTTCGTGCCCCCTACGGGGTCATTTCGGGGGTGGTTTGGGTTTTCGCCTTTAACAGCTTGTTTTTAAGTTTAAGTGTTGATTTTTGCAAATTATCGTCATATTCACAAACCGGGAGACCCGGGACTACGCGGTCAGTTCCTACAAGTTACATCGGTCCCGTGCGAGGTGTTCGTGCCTCCTACGGAGTCGTTTGGGGGTGGTTTGGGTTTTCACCCTTTGACGGCTTGTTTTTTACAAAGTGTGTTTTTTGCAAATTATCGTCATATTCACAAACCGGGAGACCCAAGACTACGCGGTCAGTTCCTACAAGTTACATTGGACCAGTTCGAGGTGTTCGTGCCCCCTACGGGGTCATTTGGGGGGTGGTTTGGGTTTTCTCCCTTTAACGGCATGTTTTTATGTTTAAGTGCTGATTTTTGCAAATTATTGTTATATTCACAAACCGGGAGACCCGGGACTACGCGGTCAGTTCCTAAAAGTTACATTGGACCCGTGCGAGGTGTTTGTGCCTCCTACGGGGTCATTTGGGGGGTGGTTTGGGTTTTCAGCCTTTGACGGCTTATTTTTAACTAAATGTGATTTTTGCAAATTATCGTCATATTCCCAAACCGGGAGTCCCGGGACTACGCGATCAGTTCCTACACGTCACATTGGTCCCGTGGGAGGTGTTGGTGCCCCCTACGGGGTCGTTTGGGGGGTGGTTTGGGTTTTCCCCCTTTGACGGCTTGTTTTTAAGTTTAAGTGTTGATTTTTGCAAATTATCGTCATATTCACAAACCGGGAGACCCGGGACTACGCGGTCAGTTCCTACAAGTTACATTGGACCCGTGCGAGGTGTCCGTGCCCCCTACGGGGTCGTTTGATGGATGGTTTGGGTTTTGACCCTTTAACGGCTTGTTTTTAAGTTTAAGTGATGATTTTTGCAAATTATCGTCTTATTCACAAATCGGGAGACCCGGGACTACGCGGTCAGTTCCTACAAGTTACATTGGACCCGTGCGTGGTGTTTGTGCCCCCTACGGTGTCGTTTGGGGGGTTGTTTGGGTTTTCACCCTTTAAGGGCTTGTTTTTAAGTTTAAGTGCTGATTTTTGCAAATTATCATCATATTCACAAACCGGTAGACCCGGGACTACGCAGTCAGTTCCTACAAGTTACATTGGACCCGTGCGTGGTGTCCGTGCCCCCTACGGGGTCGTTTGGGTGGTGGTTTGGGTTTTCACCCTTTGACGGCTTATTTTTAACTAAGTGTGATTTTTGAAAATTATCGTCATATTCACAAACCGGGAGACCCGGGAGTACGCGGTCAGTTCTTACAAGTTACATTGGACCCGTGCGAGGTGTTCTTGCCCCCTACGGGGGGTCGTTTGGTGGAAGGTTTGGGTTTTGACCCTTTAACGGCATGTTTTTAAGTTTAAGTGCTGATTTTTGCAAATTATCATCTTATTCATAAACCGGGAGACTAGGGACTACGCGGTCAGTTCCTACAAGTTACATTGGACCCGTACGAGGTGTTCGTGCCCCCTACGGGGTCGTTTGGGGGTGGTTTGGGTTTTCACCCTTTGACGGCTTGTTTTTAACTAAGTGTGATTTTTGCAAATTATCGTCATATTCACAAACCGGGAGACCCGGGACTACGTGGTCAGTTCCTATAAGTTACATTGGACCCGTGCGAGGTGTTCGTGCCCCCTACGGGGTCGTTTGGGTGGTGGTTTGGGTTTTCACGACTTAACGGCTTCTTTTTAAGTTTAAGTTCTGATTTTTGCAAATTATCATCATATTCACAAGTCGGGAGACCCGGGACTACGCGATAAGTTCCTACAAGTTACATTGGACCCTTGCAAGGTGTTTGTGCCCTCTACGGGGTCGTTTGGGAGGTGGTTTTGGTTTTCACCGTTTAAGGGCTTGTTTTTAAGTTTAAGTGCTGATTTTTGCAAATTGTCGTCATATTCACAAACCGGGAGACCCGGGATTATGCGGTCAGTTCCTACAAGTTACATTGGTCCCGTGCAAGGTGTTCGTGCCCCCTACGGGGTCGTTTGGTGGGTGGTTTCGGTTTTCACCCTTTGACGACTTGTTTTTAACTAAGTGTGATTTTTGCAAATTATCGTCATATTCACAAACCGGGAGACCCAGGATTACGTGGTCAGTTCCTACAAGTTACATTGGTCCCGTGCGAGGTGTTCATGCCTCCTACGGGGTTCGTTTGGGGGGTGGTTTGGGTTTTCACCCTTTGACGGCTTATTTTTAACTAAGTGTTATTTTTGCAAATTATCGTCTTATTCACAAACCGGGAGACCCAGGACTACGCGATCAGTTCCTACAAGTTACATTGGTCCCGTGCGAGGTGTTCGTGCCTCCTACGGGGTCGTTTGGAGGGTGGTTTGGGTTTTCACCCATTGACGGTTTGTGTTTAACTAAGTGTGTTTTTTGCAAATTATCGTCATATTCACAAACCGGGAGACCCGAGACTACGCGCTCAGTTCCTACAAGTTACATTGGACCCGTGCGAGGTGTTCGTGCCCCCTACGGGGTCGTTTGTGGGGTGGTTTGGGTTTTCGCCTTTAACGGCTTGTTTTTAAGTTTAAGTGCTGTGTTTTGCAAATTATCGTCATATTCACAAACCGGGACACCCGGGACTACGCGGTCAGTTCCTACAAGTTACATTGGTCCTGTGCAAGGTGTTCGTGCCCCCTACGGGGTCGTTTGGGGGGTGGTTTCGATTTTCACCCTTTGACAGCTTGTTTTTAACTAAGTGTGATTTTTGCAAATTATCGTCATATTCACAAATCGGGAGACCCGAGACTACGCGGTCAGTTCCTACAAGTTACATTGGACCCGTGCGAGGTGTTCGTGCCCATTTCGGGGTCGTTTGGGGGGTGGTTTGGGTTTTCGCCTTTAACGGCTTATTTTTAAGTTTAAGTGCTGTGTTTTGCAAATTATCGTCATATTCACAAACCGGGAGACCCGGGACTACGCGGTCAGTTCCTACAAGTTACATTGGTCCCGTGCAAGGAGTTCGTGCCCCCTACGGGGTCGTTTGGGGGGTGGTTTCGGTTTTCACCCTTTGACGGCTTGTTTTTAACTAAGTGTGATTTTTGCAAATTATCGTCATATTCACAAACCGGGAGACCCGGGACTACGTGGTCAGTTCCTATAAGTTACATTGGACCCGTGCGAGGTGTTCGTGCCCCCTACGGGGTCGGTTGGGGGGTGGTTTGGGTTTTCACGACTTAACGGCTTCTTTTTAAGTTTAAGTTCTGATTTTTGCAAATTATCATCATATTCACAAGTCGGGAGACCCGGGACTACGCGATAAGTTCCTACAAGTTACATTGGACCCTTGCAAGGTGTTTGTGCCCTCTACGGGGTCGTTTGGGAGGTGGTTTTGGTTTTCACCGTTTAAGGGCTTGTTTTTAAGTTTAAGTGCTGATTTTTGCAAATTGTCGTCATATTCACAAACCGGGAGACCCGGGATTATGCGGTCAGTTCCTACAAGTTACATTGGTCCCGTGCAAGGTGTTCGTGCCCCCTACGGGGTCGTTTGGTGGGTGGTTTCGGTTTTCACCCTTTGACGACTTGTTTTTAACTAAGTGTGATTTTTGCAAATTATCGTCATATTCACAAACCGGGAGACCCAGGATTACGTGGTCAGTTCCTACAAGTTACATTGGTCCCGTGCGAGGTGTTCATGCCTCCTACGGGGTTTGTTTGGGGGGTGGTTTGGGTTTTCACCCTTTGACGGCTTATTTTTAACTAAGTGTTATTTTTGCAAATTATCGTCTTATTCACAAACCGGGAGACCCAGGACTACGCGATCAGTTCCTACAAGTTACATTGGTCCCGTGCGAGGTGTTCGTGCCTCCTACGGGGTCGTTTGGAGGGTGGTTTGGGTTTTCACCCATTGACGGTTTGTGTTTAACTAAGTGTGTTTTTTGCAAATTATCGTCATATTCACAAACCGGGAGACCCGAGACTACGCGCTCAGTTCCTACAAGTTACATTGGACCCGTGCGAGGTGTTCGTGCCCCCTACGGGGTCGTTCGGGGGGTGGTTTGGGTTTTCGCCTTTAACGGCTTGTTTTTAAGTTTAAGTGCTGTGTTTTGCAAATTATCGTCATATTCACAAACCGGGACACCCGGGACTACGCGGTCAGTTCCTACAAGTTACATTGGTCCTGTGCAAGGTGTTCGTGCCCCCTACGGGGTCGTTTGGGGGGTGGTTTCGATTTTCACCCTTTGACGGCTTGTTTTTAACTAAATGTGATTTTTGCAAATTATCGTCATATTCACAAATCGGGAGACCCGAGACTACGCGGTCAGTTCCTACAAGTTACATTGGACCCGTGCGAGGTGTTCGTGCCCATTTCGGGGTCGTTTGGGGGGTGGTTTGGGTTTTCGCCTTTAACGGCTTATTTTTAAGTTTAAGTGCTGTGTTTTGCAAATTATCGTCATATTCACAAACCGGGAGACCCGGGACTACGCGGTCAGTTCCTACAAGTTACATTGGTCCCGTGCAAGGAGTTCGTGCCCCCTACGGGGTCGTTTGGGGGGTGGTTTCGGTTTTCACCCTTTGACGGCTTGTTTTTAACTAAGTGTGATTTTTGCAAATTATCGTCTTATTCACAAACCGGGAGACCCAGGATTACATGGTCAGTTCCTACAAGTTACATTGGTCCCGTGCGAGGTGTTCATGCCTCCAACGGGGTTCGTTTGGGGGGTGGTTTGGGTTTTCACCCTTTGACGGCTTGTTTTTAACTAAGTGTTATTTTTGCAAATTATCGTCATATTAACAAACCGGGAGACTCGGGACTACGCGGTCAGTTCCTACAAGTTACATTGGACCCGTGCGAGGTGTTCGTGCCCCCTACGGGGTCGTTTGGAGGGTGGTTTGGGTTTTCCCCCTTTAACGGCTTGTTTTTAAGTTTAAGTGTTGATTTTTGCAAATTATCGTCATATTCACAAACCGGGAAACCCGAGACTACGCGGTTAGTTCCTACAAGTTACATTGGACCCGTGAGAGGTGTTCGTGCCCCCTACGGGGTCGTTTGGGTGGTGATTTGGGTTTTCACCCTTTGACGGCTTGTTTTTAACTAAGTGTGATTTATGCAAATTATCGTCATATTCACAAACCGGGAGCCACGGGACTACGCGGTCAGTTCCTACAAGTTACATTGGACGCGTGCGAGGTGTTCGTGCCCCCTACGGGGTCGTTTGGGGGTGGTTTGGGTTTTCACCCTTTGACGGCTTATTTTTAACTAAGTGTGATTTTTGCAAATTATCGTCATATTCACAAACCGGGAGACCCGGGACTACGCGGTCAGTTCCTACAAGTTACATTGGACCCGTGCAAGGTGTCCGTGCCCCCTACGGGGGTCGTTTGGTGGAAGGTTTGGGTTTTCACCCTTTAACGACATATTTTTATGTTTAAGTGTTGATTTTTGCAAATATCGTCTTATTCACAAATCGGGAGACCCGAGACTACGCGGTCAGTTCCTACAAGTTACTTTGGACCCGTGCGAGGTGTTCGTGCCCCCTACGAGGTCGTTTGGTGGGTGGTTTGGGTTTTCACCCTTTGACGGCTTATTTTTAACTAAGTGTGATTTTTGAAAATTATCGTCATATTCACAAACCGGGAGACCCGGGACTACGCGGTCAGTTCCTATAAGTTACATTGGACACGTGCGAGGTGTTCGTGCCCCCTACGGGGTCGTTTGAGGGGTGGTTTGGGTTTTCACCGTTTAAGGGCTTGTTTTTAATTTTAAGTGCTGATTTTTGCAAATTATCGTCATATTCACAAACCGGGAGACCCGAGACTACGCGGTCAGTTCCTAGAAGTTACATTGGTCCTATGCGAGGTGTTCGCGCCTCCTACTGGGTCGTTTGGGGTGTGGTTTGGGTATTCACCCTTTGACGGCTTGTTTTTAACTAAGTGTGATTTTTGCAAATTATCTTCATATTCACAAACTGGAAGACCCGGGACTACATGGTCAGTTCCTACAAGTTACATTGGACCCGTGCGAGGTGTTCGTGCCCCCTACGGGGTCGTTTGGGGGGTGGTTTCGGTTTTCAACCTTTAACGGCTTGTTTTTAAGTTTAAGTGCGGATTTTTGCAAATTATCGTCATATTCACAAGTCGGGAGACCCGGGACTACGCGGTCAGTTCCTACAAGTTAAATTGGACACGTGCGAGGTGTTCGTTCCCTCTACGGGGTCATTTGGGGGATGGTTTGGGTTTTCGCCTTTAACGGCTTGTTTTTAAGTTTAAGTGTTGATTTTTGCAAATTATCGTCATATTCACAAACCGGGAGACCCGGGACTACGCGGTCAGTTCCTACAAGTTACATTTGTCCCGTGCGAGGTGTTCGTGCCTCCTACGGAGTCGTTTGGGGGTGGTTTGGGTTTTCACCATTTGACGGCTTGTTTTTAACAAAGTGTGTTTTTTGCAAATTATCGTCATATTCACAAACCGGGAGACCCGAGACTACGCGGTCAGTTCCTACAAGTTACATTGGACCCGTTCGAGGTGTTCGTGCCCCTTACGGGGTCGTTTGGGGGGTGGTTTGGGTTTTCACCCTTTAACGGCATGTTTTTATGCTTAAGTGCTGATTTTTGCAAATTATCGTTATATTCACAAACCGGGAGACCCGGGACTACGCGGTCAATTCCTACAAGTTACATTGGACCCGTGCGAGGTGTTCGTGCCACCTACGGGGTCATTTGGGGGGTGGTTTGGGTTTTCACCCTTTGACGGCTTGTTTTTAAGTAAATGTGATTTTTGCAATTTATCGTCATATTCCCAAACCGGGAGACCTGGGACAACGCGATCAGTTCCTACAAGTTACATTGGACCCGTGAGAGGTGTTCGCGCCCTCTACGGGGTCGTTTGGGGGGTGGTTTGGGTTTTCCCCCTTTAACGGCTTGTTTTTAAGTTTAAGTGTGATTTTTGCAAATTATCGTCATATTCACAAACCGGGAGACCCGAGACTACGCGGTTAGTTCCTACAAGTTACATTGGACCCGTGCGAGGTGTTCGTGCCCCCTACAGGGTCATTTGGGGGATGGTTTGGGTTTTCGCCTTTAACGGCTTGTTTTTAAGTTTAAGTGTTGATTTTTGCAAATTATCGTCATATTCACAAACCGGGAGACCCGGGACTACGCGGTCAGTTCCTACAAGTTACATTTGTCCCGTGCGAGGTGTCCGTGCCCCCTACGGGGGTCGTTTGGTGGAAGGTTTGGATTTTCAACCTTTAACGGCATGTTCTTAAGTTTAAGTGCTGATTTTTGCAAATTATCATCTTATTTATAAACCGGGAGACTAGGGACTACGCGGTCAGTTCCTACAAGTTACATTGGACCCGTGCGAGGTGTTCGTGCCCCCTACGGGGTCGTTTGGGGGTGGTTTGGGTTTTCACCCTTTGACGGTTTGTTTTTAACTAAGTGTGATTTTTGCAAATTATCGTCATATTCACAAATCGGGAGACCCGGGACTACGTGGTCAGTTCCTATAAGTTACATTGGACCCGTGCGAGGTGTTCGTGCCCCCTACGGGGTCGTTTGGGTGGTGGTTTGGGTTTTCACGACTTAACGGCTTCTTTTTAAGTTTAAGTTCTGATTTTTGCAAATTATCATCATATTCACAAGTCGGGAGACCCGGGACTACGCGATCAGTTCCTACAAGTTACATTGGACCCTTGCAAGGTGTTCGTGCCCTCTACGGGGTCATTTGGGGGGTGGTTTTGGTTTTCACCGTTTATGGGCTTGTTTTTAAGTTTAAGTGCTGATTTTTGCAAATTGTCATCATATTCACAAATCGGGAGACCCGGGATTATGCGGTCAGTTCCTACAAGTTACATTGGTCCCATGCGAGGTGTTCATGCCTCCTACGGGGTTCGTTTGGGGGGTGGTTTGGGTTTTCACCCTTTGACGGCTTATTTTTAACTAAGTGTTATTTTTGCAAATTATCGTCATATTCACAAACCGGGAGACTCGGGACTACGCGGTTAGTTCCTACAAGTTACATTGGACCCGTACAAGGTGTACGTGCCCCCTACGGGGTCGTTTGGGGGGTGGTTTGGGTTTTCGCCATTAACGGCTTGTCTTTAAGTTTAAGTGCCGATTTTTACAAATTATCGTCATATTCACAAACCTGGAGCCCCGGGACTAGGCGGTCAGTTCCTACAAATTACATTGGATCCATGCGAGGAGTTCGTGCCCCCTACGGGGTCGTTTGGGTGGTGGTTTGGGTTTTCACCCTTTGACGGCTTATTTTTAACTAAGTGTGATTTTTGCAAATTATCGTCGTATTCACAAACCGGGAGACCCGAGACTACGCGCTCAGTTCCTACAAGTTACATTGGACCCGTGCGAGGTGTTCGTGCCCCCTACGGGGTCGTTTGGGGGGTGGTTTCGGTTTTCGCCTTTAACGGCTTGTTTTTAAGTTTAAGTGCTGTGTTTTGCAAATTATCGTCATATTCACAAACCGGGACACCCGGGACTACGCGGTCAGTTCCTACAAGTTACATTGGTCCCGTGCAAGGTATTCGTGCCCCCTACGGGGTCGTTTGGGGGGTGGTTTCGATTTTCACCCTTTGACGGCTTGTTTTTAACTAAGTGTGATTTTTGCAAATTATCGTCATATTCACAAATCGGGAGACCCGAGACTACGCGGTCAGTTCCTACAAGTTACATTGGACCCGTGCGAGGTGTTCGTGCCCACTTCGGGGTCGTTTGGGGGGTGCTTTGGGTTTTCGCCTTTAACGGCTTATTTTTAAGTTTAAGTGCTGTGTTTTGCAAATTATCGTCATATTCACAAACCGGGAGACCCGGGACTACGCGGTCAGTTCCTACAAGTTACATTGGTCCCGTGCAAGGAGTTCGTGCCCCCTACGGGGTCGTTTGGGGGGTGGTTTCGGTTTTCACCCTTTGACGGCTTGTTTTTAACTAAGTGTGATTTTTGCAAATTATCGTCTTATTCACAAACCGGGAGACCCAGGATTACATGGTAAGTTCCTACAAGTTACATTGGTCCCGTGCGAGGTGTTCCTGCCTCCAACGGGGTTCGTTTGGGGGGTGGTTTGGGTTTTCACCCTTTGACGGCTTGTTTTTAACTAAGTGTTATTTTTGCAAATTATCGTCATATTAACAAACCGGGAGACTCGGGACTACGCGGTCAGTTCCTACAAGTTACATTGGACCCGTGCGAGGTGATCGTGCCCCCTACGGGGTCGTTTCGGGGGTGGTTTGGGTTTTCGCCTTTAACGGCTTGTTTTTAAGTTTAAGTGTTGATTTTTGCAAATTATCGTCATATTCACAAATCGAGAGACCCGGGACTACGCGGTCAGTTCCTACAAGTTACATTGGACCCGTTCGAGGTGTTCGTGCCCCCTACGGGGTCGTTTGGGGGGTGGTTTGGGTTTTCTCCCTTTAACGGCATGTTTTTATGTTTAAGTGCTGATTTTTGCAAATTATCATTATATTCACAAACCGGGAGACCCGGGACTACGCGGTCAGTTCCTACAAGTTACATTGGTCCCGTGGGAGGTGTTCGTGCCCTCTACGGGGTCGTTTGGGGGGTGGTTTGGGTTTTCCCCCTTTAACGGCTTGTTTTTAAGTTTAATTGTTTATTTTTGCAAATTATCGTCATATTCACAAACCGGGAGACCCGAGACTACGCGGTTAGTTCCTACAAGTTACATTGGACCCGTGAGAGGTGTTCGTGCCCCCTACGGGGTTGTTTGGGTGGTGATTTGGGTTTTCACCCTTTGACGGCTTGTTTTTAACTAAGTGTGATTTATGCAAATTATCGTCATATTCACAAACCGGGAGCCACGGGACTACGCGGTCAGTTCCTACAAGTTACATTGGACGCGTGCGAGGTGTTCGTGCCCCCTACGGGGTCGTTTGGGGGTGGTTTGGGTTTTCACCCTTTGACGGCTTATTTTTAACTAAGTGTGATTTTTGCAAATTATCAGCATATTCACAAACCGGGAGACCCGGGACTACGCGGTCAGTTCCTACAAGTTACATTGGACCCGTGCAAGGTGTCCGTGCCCCCTACGGGGGTCGTTTGGTGGAAGGTTTGGGTTTTCACCCTTTAACGACATATTTTTATGTTTAATTGTTGATTTTTGCAAATATCGTCTTATTCACAAACCGGGAGACCCGAGACTACGCGGTCAGTTCCTACAAGTTACATTGGACCCGTGCGAGGTGTTCGTGCCCCCTACGAGGTCGTTTGGTGGGTGGTTTGGGTTTTCACCCTTTGACGGCTTATTTTTAACTAAGTGTGATTTTTGAAAATTATCGTCATATTCACAAACCGGGAGACCCGGGACTACGCGGTCAGTTCCTATAAGTTACATTGGACACGTGCGAGGTGTTCGTGCCCCCTACGGGGTCGTTTGAGGGGTCGTTTGGGTTTTCACCGTTTAAGGGCTTGTTTTTAATTTTAAGTGCTGATTTTTGCAAATTATCGTCATATTCACAAACCGGGAGACCCGAGACTACGCGGTCAGTTCCTAGAAGTTACATTGGTCCTATGCGAGGTGTTCGCGCCTCCTACTCGGTCGTTTGGGGTGTGGTTTGGGTATTCACCCTTTGACGGCTTGTTTTTAACTAAGTGTGATTTTTGCAAATTATCTTCATATTCACAAACCGGAAGACCCGGGACTACGCGGTCAGTTCCTAGCAGTTACATTGGACCCGTGCGAGGTGTTCGTGCCCCCTACGGGGTCGTTTGGGGGGTGGTTTCGGTTTTCACCGTTTAACGGCATGTTTTTAAGTTTAAGTGCGGATTTTTGCAAATTATCGTCATATTCACAAGTCGGGAGACCCGGGACTACGCGGTCAGTTCCTACAACTTAAATTGGACCTGTGCGAGGTGTTCATTCCCTCTACGGGGTCATTTGGGTGATGGTTTGGGTTTTCGCCTTTAACGGCTTGTTTTTAAGTTTAAGTGTTGATTTTTGCAAATTATCATCATATTCACAAACCGGGAGACCCGGGACTACGCGGTCAGTTCCTACAAGTTACATTTGTCCCGTGCGAGGTGTTCGTGCCTCCTACGGAGTCGTTTGGGGGTGGTTGGGGTTTTCACCCTTTGACGGCTTGCTTTTAACAAAGTGTGTTTTTTGCAAATTATCGTCATATTCACAAACCGGGAGACCCGAGACTACGCGGTCAGTTCCTACAAGTTACATTGGACCCGTTCGAGGTGTTCGTGCCCCCTACGGGGTCGTTTGGGAGGTGGTTTGGGTTTTCCCCCTTTAACGGCATGTTTTTATGGTTAAGTGCTGATTTTTGCAAATTATCGTTATATTCACAAACCGGGAGACCCGGGACTACGCGGTCAATTCCTACAAGTTACATTGGACCCGTGCGAGGTGTTCGTGCCACCTACGGGGTCATTTGGGGGGTGGTTTGGGTTTTCACCCTTTGACGGCTTGTTTTTAACTAAATGTGATTTTTGCAATTTATCGTCATATTCCCAAACCGGGAGACCTGGGACTACGCGATCAGTTCCTACAAGTTACATTGGACCCGTGCGAGGTGTTCGCGCCCTCTACGGGGTCGTTTGGGGGGTGGTTTGGGTTTTCCCCCTTTAACGGCTTGTTTTTAAGTTTAATTGTTGATTTTTGAAAATTATCATCATATTCACAAACCGGGAGACCCGAGACTACGCGGTTAGTTCCTACAAGTTACATTGGACCCGTGCGAGGTGTTCGTGCCCCCTACGGGGTCATTTGGGGGATGGTTTGGGTTTTCGCCTTTAACGGCTTGTTTTTAAGTTTAAGTGTTGATTTTTGCAAATTATCGTCATATTCACAAACCGGGAGACCCGGGACTACGCGGTCAGTTCCTACAAGTTACATTTGTCCCGTGCGAGGTGTTCGTGCCTCCTACGGAGTCGTTTGGGGGTGGTTTGGGTTTTCACCCTTTGACGGCTTGTTTTTAACAAAGTGAGTTTTTTGCAAATTATCGTCATATTCACAAACCGGGAGACCCGAGACTACGCAGTCAGTTTCTACAAGTTCATTGGACCCGTTCGAGGTGTTCGTGCCCCCTACGGGGTCGTTTGGGGGGTGGTTTGGGTTTTCACCCTTTAACGGCATGTTTTTATGGTTAAGTGCTGATTTTTGCAAATTATCGTTATATTCACAAACCGGGAGACCCGGGACTACGCGGTCAATTCCTACAAGTTACATTGGACCCGTGTGAGGTGTTCGTGCCACCTACGGGGTCATTTGGGGGGTGGTTTGGGTTTTCACCCTTTGACGGCTTGTTTTTAACTAAATGTGATTTTTGCAATTTATCGTCATATTCCCAAACCGGGAGACCTGGGACTACGCGATCAGTTCCTACAAGTTACATTGGACCCGTGCGAGGTGTTCGCGCCCTCTACAGGGTCGTTTGGGGGGTGGTTTGGGTTTTCCCCCTTTAACGGCTTGTTTTTAAGTTTAAGTGTTGATTTTTGAAAATTATCGTCATATTCACAAACCGGGAGACCCGAGACTACGCGGTTAGTTCCTACAAGTTACATTGGACCCGTGCGAGGTGTTCGTGCCCCCTACGGGGTCATTTGGGGGATGGTTTGGGTTTTCGCCTTTAACGGCTTGTTTTTAAGTTTAAGTGTTGATTTTTGCAAATTATCGTCATATTCACAAACCGGGAGACCCGGGACTACGCGGTCAGTTCCTACAAGTTACATTGGACCCGTTCAAGGTGTCCGTGCCCCCTACGGGGGTCGTTTGGTGGAAGGTTTGGGTTTTCACCCTTTAACGGCATGTTTTTAAGTTTAAGTGTTGATTTTTGCAATTATCGTCATATTCACAAACCGGGAGACCCGAGACTACGCGGTCAGTTCCTACAAGTTACATTGGACCCGTGCGAGGTGTTCGTGCCCCCTACGGGGTCGTTTGGGGGGTGGTTTGGGTATTCACCCATTGACGGCTTATTTTTAACTAAGTGTGATTTTTGAAAATTATCATCATATTCACAAACCGGGAGACCCGGGACTACGCGGTCAGTTCCTATAAGTTACATTGGACACGTGCGAGGTGTTCGTGCCCCCTACGGAGTCGTTTGAAGGGTGGTTTGGGTTTTCACCGTTTAAGGGCTTGTTTTTAATTTTAAGTGCTGATTTTTGCAAATTATCGTCATATTCACAAACCGGGAGACCCGAGACTACGCGGTCAGTTCCTACAAGTTACATTGGACCCGTTCGAGGTGTTCGTGCCCCCTACGGGGTCGTTTGGGGGGTGGTTTGGGTTTTCACCCTTTGACGGCTTGTTTTTAACTAAATGTGATTTTTGCAATTTATCGTCATATTCCCAAACGGGGAGACCTGGGACTACGCGATCAGTTCCTACAAGTTACATTGGACCCGTGCGAGGTGTTCGTGCCCTCTACGGGGTCGTTTGGGGGGTGGTTTGGGTTTTCCCCCTTTAACGGCTTGTTTTTAAGTTTAAGTGTTGATTTTTGAAAATTATCGTCATATTCACAAACCGGGAGACCCGAGACTACGCGGTTAGTTCCTACAAGTTACATTGGACCCGTGCGAGGTGTTCGTGCCCCCTACGGGGTCATTTGGGTGATGGTTTGGGTTTTCGCCTTTAACGGCTTGTTTTTAAGTTTAAGTGTTGATTTTTGCAAATTATCGTCATATTCACAAACCGGGAGACCCGGGACTACGCGGTCAGTTCCTACAAGTTACATTTGTCCCGTGCGAGGTGTTCGTGCCTCCTACGGAGTCGTTTGGGGGTGGTTTGGGTTTTCACCCTTTGACGGATTGTTTTTAATAAAGTGAGTTTTTTGCAAATTATCGTCATATTCACAAACCGGGAGACCCGAGACTACGCAGTCAGTTCCTACAAGTTACATTGGACCCGTTCGAGGTGTTCGTGCCCCCTACGGGGTCGTTTGGGGGGTGGTTTGGGTTTTCACCCTTTAACGGCATGTTTTTATGCTTAAGTGCTGATTTTTGCAAATTATCGTTATATTCACAAACCGGGAGACCCGGGACTACGCGGTCAGTTCCTACAAGTTACATTGGACCCGTGCGAGGGGTTCGTGCCACCTACGGGGTCATTTGGGAGGTGGTTTGGGTTTTCACCCTTTGACGGCTTGTTTTTAACTAAATGTGATTTTTGCAAATTATTGTCATATTCCCAAACCGGGAGACCTGGGACAACGCGATCAGTTCCTACAAGTTACATTGGACCCGTGCGAGGTGTTCGCGCCCTCTACGGGGTCGTTTGTGGGGTGGTTTGGGTTTTCCCCCTTTAACGGCTTGTTTTTAAGTTTAAGTGTTGATTTTTGCAAATTATCGTCATATTCATAAACCGAGAGACCCGAGACTACGCGGTTAGTTCCTACAAGTTACATTGGACCCGTGCGAGGTGTTCGTGCCCCCTACGGGGTTGTTTGGGTGGTGATTTGGGTTTTCACCCTTTGACGGCTTGTTTTTAACTAAGTGTGATTTTTGCAAATTATCGTCATATTTACAAACCGGGAGCCACGGGACTACGCGGTCAGTTCCTACAAGTTACATTGGACGCGTGCGAGGTGTTCGTGCCCCCTACGGGGTCGTTTGGGGGTGGTTGGGTTTTCACCCTTTGACGGCTTATTTTTAACTAAGTGTGATTTTTGCAAATTATCGTCATGTTCACAAACCGGGAGACCCGGGACTACGCGGTCAGTTCCTACAAGTTACATTGGACCCGTTCAAGGTGTCCGTGCCACCTACGGGGGTCGTTTGGTGGAAGGTTTGGGTTTTCACCCTTTAACGGCATGTTTTTAAGTTTAAGTGTTGATTTTTGCAAATATCGTCTTATTCACAAACCGGGAGACCCGAGACTACGCGGTCAGTTCCTACAAGTTACATTGGACCCGTGCGAGGTGTTCGTGCCCCCTACGGGGTCGTTTGGGGGGTGGTTTGGGTATTCACCCTTTGACGGCTTATTTTTAACTAAGTGTGATTTTTGAAAATTATCGTCATATTCACAAACCGGGAGACCCGGGACTACGCGGTCAGTTCCTATAAGTTACATTGGACACGTGCGAGGTGTTCGTGCCCCCTACGGGGTCGTTTGAAGGGTGGTTTGGGTTTTCACCGTTTAAGGGCTTGTTTTTAATTTTAAGTGCTGATTTTTGCAAATTATCATCATATTCACAAACCGGGAGACCCGAGACTACGCGGTCAGTTCCTACAAGTTACATTGGACCCGTTCGAGGTGTTCGTGCCCCCTACGGGGTCGTTTGGGGGGTGGTTTGGGTTTTCACCCTTTGACGGCTTGTTTTTAACTAAATGTGATTTTTGCAATTTATCGTCATATTCCCAAACGGGGAGACCTGGGACTACGCGATCAGTTCCTACAAGTTACATTGGACCCGTGCGAGGTGTTCGCGCCCTCTACGGGGTCGTTTGGCGGGTGGTTTGGGTTTTCCCCCTTTAACGGCTTGTTTTTAAGTTTAAGTGTTGATTTTTGAAAATTATCGTCATATTCACAAATCGGGAGACCCGAGACTACGCGGTTAGTTCCTACAAGTTACATTGGACCCGTGTGAGGTGTTCGTGCCCCCTACGGGGTCATTTGGGGGATGGTTTGGGTTTTCGCCTTTAACGGCTTGTTTTTAAGTTTAAGTGTTGATTTTTGCAAATTATCGTCATATTCACAAACCGGGAGACCCGGGACTACGCGGTCAGTTCCTACAAGTTACATTTGTCCCGTGCGAGGTGTTCGTGCCTCCTACGGAGTCGTTTGGGGGTGGTTTGGGTTTTCACCCTTTGACGGCTTGTTTTTAACAAAGTGAGTTTTTTGCAAATTATCGTCATATTCACAAACCGGGAGACCCGAGACTACGCAGTCAGTTCCTACAAGTTACATTGGACCCGTTCGAGGTGTTCGTGCCCCCTACGGGGTCGTTTGGGGGGTGGTTTGGGTTTTCACCCTTTAACGGCATGTTTTTATGCTTAAGTGCTGATTTTTGCAAATTATCGTTATATTCACAAACCGGGAGACCCGGGACTACGCGGTCAGTTCCTACAAGTTACATTGGACCCGTGCGAGGTGTTCGTGCCACCTACGGGGTCATTTGGGAGGTGGTTTGGGTTTTCACCCTTTGACGGCTTATTTTTAACTAAATGTGATTTTTGCAAATTATTGTCATATTCCCAAACCGGGAGACCTGGGACAACGCGATCAGTTCCTACAAGTTACATTGGACCCGTGCGAGGTGTTCGCGCCCTCTACGGGGTCGTTTGTGGGGTGGTTTGGGTTTTCCCCCTTTAACGGCTTGTTTTTAAGTTTAAGTGTTGATTTTTGCAAATTATCGTCATATTCACAAACCGAGAGACCCGAGACTACGCGGTTAGTTCCTACAAGTTACATTGGACCCGTGCGAGGTGTTCGTGCCCCCTACGGGGTTGTTTGGGTGGTGATTTGGGTTTTCGCCCTTTGACGGCTTGTTTTTAACTAAGTGTGATTTTTGCAAATTATCGTCATATTCACAAACCGGGAGCCACGGGACTACGCGGTCAGTTCCTACAAGTTACATTGGACGCGTGCGAGGTGTTCGTGCCCCCTACGGGGTCGTTTGGGGGTGGTTGGGTTTTCACCCTTTGACGGCTTATTTTTAACTAAGTGTGATTTTTGCAAATTATCGTCATATTCACAAACCGGGAGACCCGGGACTACACGGTCAGTTCCTACAAGTTACATTGGACTCGTGCAAGGTGTCCGTGCCCCCTATGGGGGTCGTTTGGTGGAAGGTTTGGGTTTTCACCCTTTAACGGCATGTTTTTAAGTTTAAGTGTTGATTTTTGCAAATATCGTCTTATTCACAAACCGGGAGACCCGAGACTACGCGGTCAGTTCCTACAAGTTACATTGGACCCGTGCGAGGTGTTCCTGCCCCCTACGGGGTGGTTTGGGGGGTGGTTTGGGTTTTCACCCTTTGACGGCTTATTTTTAACTAAGTGTGATTTTTGAAAATTATCGTCATATTCACAAACCGGGAGACCCGGGACTACGCGGTCAGTTCCTGTAAGTTACATTGGACACGTGCGAGGTGTTCGTGCCCCTTACGGGGTCGTTTGAGGGGTGGTTTGGGTTTTCACCGTTTAAGGGCTTGTTTTTAATTTTAAGTGCTGATTTTTGCAAATTATCGTCATATTCACAAACCGGGAGACCCGAGACTACGCGGTCAGTTCCTACAAGTTACATTGGACCCGTTCGAGGTGTTCGTGCCCCCTACGGGGTCGTTTGGGGGGTGGTTTGGGTTTTCACCCTTTAACGGCATGTTTTTATGCTTAAGTGCTGATTTTTGCAAATTATCGTTATATTCACAAACCGGGAGACCCGGGACTACGCGGTCAGTTCCTACAAGTTACATTGGACCCGTGCGAGGTGTTCGTGCCACCTACGGGGTCATTTGGGGGGTGGTTCGGGTTTTCACCCTTTGACGGCTTGTTTTTAACTAAATGTGATTTTTGCAAATTATCGTCATATTCCCAAACCGGGAGACCTGGGACTACGCGATCAGTTCCTACAAGTTACATTGGACCCGTGCGAGGTGTTCGCGCCCTCTACGGGATCGTTTGGGGGGTGGTTTGGGTTTTCCCCCTTTAACGGCTTGTTTTTAAGTTTAAGTGTTGATTTTTGCAAATTATCGTCATATTCACAAACCGGGAGACCCGAGACTACGCGGTTAGTTCCTACACGTTACATTGGACCCGTGCGAGGTGTTCGTGCCCCCTACGGGGTTATTTGGGTGGTGATTTGGGTTTTCACCCTTTGATGGCTTGTTTCTAACTAAGTGTGATTTTTGCAAATTATCGTCATATTCACAAACCGGGAGCCACGGGACTACGCGGTCAGTTCCTACAAGTTACATTGGACGCGTGCGAGGTGTTCGTGCCCCCTACGGGGTCGTTTGGGGGTGGTTGGGTTTTCACCCTTTGACGGCTTATTTTTAACTAAGTGTGATTTTTGCAAATTATCGTCATATTCACAAACCGGGAGACCCGGGACTACGCGGTCAGTTCCTACAAGTTACGTTGGACCCGTGCAAGGTGTCCGTGCCCCCTACGGGGGTCTTTTGGTGGAAGGTTTGGGTTTTCACCCTTTAACAACATGTTTTTAAGTTTAAGTGTTGATTTTTGCAAATATCATCTTATTCACAAACCGGGAGACCCGAGACTACGCGGTCAGTTCCTACAAGTTACATTGGACCCGTGCGAGGTGTTCGTGCCCCCTAGGGGGTCGTTTGGGGGGTGGTTTGGGTTTTCACCCTTTGACGGCTTATTTTTAACTAAGTGTGATTTTTGAAAATTATCGTCATATTCACAAACCGGGAGACCCGGGACTACGCGGTCAGTTCCTATAAGTTACATTGGACACGTGCGAGGTGTTCGTGCCCCCTACGGGGTCGTTTGAGTGGTGGTTTGGGTTTTCACAGTTTAAGGGCTTGTTTTTAATTTTAAGTGCTGATTTTTGCAAATTATCATCATATTCACAAACCGGGAGACCCGGGACTACGCGTTCAGTTCCTAGAAGTTACATTGGTCCTGTACGAGGTGTTCGTGCTTCCTACGGGGTCGTTTGTGGTGTGGTTTGGGTATTCACCCTTTGACGGCTTCTTTTTAACTAAGTGTGATTTTTGTAAATTATCGTCATATTCACAAACCGGGAGACCCGGGACTACGCGGTCAGTTCCTACAAGTTACATTGGACCCGTGCGAGGTGTTCGTGCCCCCTACGGGGTCGTTTGGGGGGTGGTTTTTTGTTTTCACCCTTTAACGGCTTCTTTTTAAGTTTAAGTGCGGATTTTTGCAAATTATCGTCATATTCACAAGTCGGGAGACCCGGGACTACGCTGTCAGTTCCTACAAGTTAAATTGGACCCGTGTGACGTGTTCGTTCCCTCTACGGGGTCGTTTGGGGGGTGGTTTTGGTTTTCACCGTTTAAGGGCTTATTTTTAAGTTTAAGTGCTGATTTTTGCAAATTGTCGTCATATTCACAAACCGGGAAACCCAGGATTACGCGGTCAGTTCCTACAAGTTACATTGGTCCCGTACCAGGTGTTCATGCCTCCTATGGGGTTCATTTGTGGGGTGTATTGGGTTTTCACCCTTTGACTGCTTGTTTTTACTTAAGTGTTATTTATACAAATTATCGCCATATTCACAAACCGAGAGACTCGGGACTACGCGATCAGTTCCTACAAGTTACATTGGACCCGTGCGAGGTGTTCGTGCCCCCTACGGGGTCGTTTGGGGGGTGGTTTGGGTTTTCGTCTTTAACGGCTTGTTTTTAAGTTTAAGTTCTGATTTTTGCAAATTATCGTCATATTCACAAACCGAGTGACCCGGGACTACGCGGTCAGTTCCTACAAGTTACATTGGTCCCGTGCGAGGTGTTCGTGCCTCCAACGGGGTCGTTTGGGGGGGGGGTTTGGGTTTTCACCCTTTGACGGCTTGTTTTTAACAAAGTGTGTGTTTTGCAAATTGTCATCATATTCACAAACCGGGAGACCCGAGACTATGCGGTCAGTTCCTACAAGTTTCATTGGACCCGTGCGAGGTGTTCGTGCCCCCTACGGGGTAGTTTGGGGGGTAGTTTGGGTTTTCACCCTTTAACGGCATGTTTTTATGTTTAAGTGCTGATTTTTTTAAATTATCGTTATATTCACAAACCGGGAGACCCGAGACTACGCGGTTAGTTCCTACAAGTTACATTTTACCCGTGCGAGGTGTTCGTGCCCCCTACGGGTTCGTTTGGGTGGTGATTTGGGTTTTCACCCTTTGACGGCTTATTTTTAACTAAGTATGATTTTTGCAAATTATCGTCATATTCACAAACCGGGAGCCCCGGGACTACGCGGTCAGTTCCTATAAGTTACATTGGACCCGTACGAGGTGTTCGTGCCCCCTACGGGGTCGTTTGGGGGGTGGTTTGGGTTTTCACCCTTTAACGGCTTGTTTTTAAGTTTAAGTGCTGATTTTTGCAAATTATCGTCATATTCAAAAACTGGGAGACCCGGGACAACGCGGTCAGTTCCTACAAATTACATTGGTCCCGTGCGAGGTGTTTGTGCCCCCTACGGGGTCGTTTGGGCGGTGGTTTCGGTTTTCACCCTTTGACGGCTTGTTTTTAACTAAGTGTGATTTTTGCAAATTATCATCATATTCACAAACCGGGAGACCCGGGACTACGCGGTCAGTTCCTACAAGTTACATTGGACCCGTGCGAGGTGTTCGTGCCCCCTACGGGGTCGTTTGGGGGGTGGTTTGGGTTTTCACCCTTTGATGGCTTGTTTTAACTAAGTGTGATTTTTGGCAAATTATCGTCATATTCACAAATCGGGAGACCCGGGACTACACGGTCAGTTCCTACAAGTTACATTAGACCCGTCCGAGGTGTTCGTGCCCCCTACGGGGTCGTTTGGGGGGTGGTTTGGGTTTTCACCCTTCAACGGCATGTTTTTAAGTTTAAGTACTGATTTTGGCAAATTATCGTCATATTCGCATACCGGAAGACCCGGGACTACGCGGTCAGTTCCTACAAGTTACATTAGACCCATGCGAGGTGTTCGTGCCCCCTACGGGGTCGTTTAGGGGGTGGTTTGGGTTTTCACCCTTTGACGTCTTGTTTTTAACTAAGTGTGATTTTAGCAAATTATCGTCATATTCACAAACCGGGAGACCCGGGACCACCCGGTCAGTTCCTACAAGTTACATTGGACCCGTGCGAGGTGTTCGTGCCCTCTACGGGTTCGTTTGGGTGGTGGTTTTGGTTTTCATCGTTTAAGGGCTTTGTTTTAAGTTTAAGTTCTGATTTTTGCGAATTATCGTCATATTCACAAACCGGGAGACCCGGGATTATGCGGTCAGTTCATACAAGTTACATTGGTCCCGTGCGAGGTGTTCATGCCTCGTACGGGGTTCGTTTGGGGGGTGGTTTGGGTTTTCACCCTTTGACGGCTTGTTTTTAACTAAGTGTTATTTTTGCAAATTATCGTCATATTCATAAACCGAGAGACCCGGGACTACGCGGTCAGTTCCTACAAGTTACATTGGACCCGTGCGAGGTGTTCGTGCCCCCTACGGGGTCGTTTGGGGGGTGGTTTGGGTTTTCGCCTTTAACGGCTTGTTTTTAAGTTTAAGTGCCGATTTTTGCAAATTATCGTCATATTCACAAACCGGGAGACCCGGGACTACGCGGTCAGTTCCTAGAAGTTACATTGGTCCCGTGCAAGGTGTTCGTGCCTCCTACGAGGTCGTTTGGGGGGTGGTTTTGGTTTTCACCCTTTGACGGCTTATTTTTAACTAAGTGTGTTTTTGGCAAATTATCGTCATATTCACAAACCGGGAGACCCGGGACTACGGGGTCAGTTCCTACAAGTTACATTGGACCCGTGGGAGGTGTTCGTGCCCCCTACGGGGTCGTTTGGGAGGTGGTTTGGGTTTTCACCTTTTAACGGCATGTTTTTATGTTTAAGTGCTGATTTTTGCAAATTATCGTCATATTCATAAACCGGGAGACCCGGGACTACGCGGTCAGTTCCTACAAGTTACATTGGACCTATTTGAGGTGTTCGTGCCCCCTACGGGGTCGTTTGGGGGGTGGTTTGGGTTTTCACCCTTTAACGGCATGTTTTTATGTTTAAGTGCTGATTTTTGCAAATTATCATCATATTCATAAACCGGGAGACCCGGGACTACACGGTCAGTTCCTAAAAGTTACATTGGACCCGTGCGAGGTGTCCGTGCCTCCTACGGGGTCGTTTGGGGGGTGGTTTTTGTTTTCACCCTTTGACGGCTTGTTTTTAACTAAATGTGATTTTTACAAATTATCGTCATATTCCCAAACCGGGAGACCCGGGACTACGTGGTCAGTCGTTTGGTGGGGGGTTTGGATTTTCACCCTTTAACGGCTTGTTTTTATGTTTAAGTGTTGATTTTTGCAAATTATCGTCATATTCACAAACTGGGAGACCCGAGACTACGCGGTTAGTTCCTACAAGTTACATTGGATCCGTGCGAGGTGTTCGTGCCCCCTACGGGGTCGTTTGGTTGGTGATTTGGGTTTTCACCCTTTGACGGCTTGTTTTTAACTAAGCGTGATTTTTTAAATTATAGTCATATTCACAAATCGGGAGCCCCGGGACTACGCGGTCAGTTCCTACAAGTTACATTGGACCTGTGCGAGGTGTTCGTGCCCCCTAAGGGGTCGTTTGGGCGATGGTTTGGGTTTTCACCCTTTAACGGCTTGTTTTTAACCTTAAGTGCTGATTTTTGCAAATTATCGTCATATTCACAAACCGGGAGACCCGGGACAACGCGGTCAGTTCCTACAAGTTACATTGGTCCCGTGCGAGGTGTTCGTGCCTCCTACGGGGTCATTTGGGGGGTGGTTTGGGTTTTCACCCTTTGATGACTTGTTTTTAACAAAGTGTGTGTTTTGCAAATTATCATCATATTCACAAACCGGGAGACCCGAGACTACGCGGTCAGTTCCTACAAGTTACATTGGACCCGTGCGAGGTGTTCGTGCCCCCTACGGGGTAGTTTGGGGGGTAGTTTGGGTTTTCACCCTTTAACGGCATGTTTTTATGTTTAAGTGCTGATTTTTTTAAATTATCGTTATATTCACAAACCGGGAGACCCGGGACTACGCGGTCAGTTCCTACAAGTTACATTGGACCCGTGCGAGGTGTTCGTGCCTCCTACGGGGTCGTTTGGTGGGTGGTTTGGGTTTTCACCCTTTGACGGCTTATTTTTAACTAAATGTGATTTTTGCAAATTATCGTCATATTCCCAAACCGGGAGACCCGGGACTACGCGAACAGTTCCTACAAGTTACATTGGTCCTGTGGGAGGTGTTCGTGTCCCCTACGGTGTCGTTTGGGGGGTGGTTTGGGTTTTCCACCTTTAACGGCTTGTTTTTAAGTTTCTGTTTTAATTTTTGTAAATTATCGTCATATTCACAAACCGGGAGCCCCGGGACTACGCGGTCAGTTCCTATAAGTTACATTTTACCCGTGCGAGGTGTTCGTGCCCCCTACGGGGTCGTTTGGGGGGTGGTTTGGGTTTTCACCCTTTCACGGCTTGTTTTTAAGTTTAAGTGCTGATTTTTGCAAATTATCGTCATATTCAAAAACTGGGAGACCCGGGACAACGCGGTCAGTTCCTACAAATTACATTGGTCCCGTGCGAGGTGTTCGTGCCCCCTACGGGGTCATTTGGGCGGTGGTTTCGGTTTTCACCCTTTGACGGCTTGTTTTTAACTAAGTGTGATTTTTGCAAATTATCATCATATTCACAAACCGGGAGACCCGGGACTACGCGGTCAGTTCCTACAAGTTACATTGGACCCGTGCGAGGTGTTCGTGCCCCCTACGGGGTCGTTTGGGGGGTGGTTTGGGTTTTCACCCTTTGATGGCTTGTTTTTAACTAAGTGTGATTTTTGGCAAATTATCGTCATATTCACAAATCGGGAGACCCGGGACTACACGGTCAGTTCCTACAAGTTACATTGGACCCGTCCGAGGTGTTCGTGCCCCCTACGGGGTCGTTTGGGGGGTGGTTTGGGTTTTCACCCTTCAACGGCATGTTTTTAAGTTTAAGTACTGATTTTGGCAAATTATCGTCATATTCGCATACCGGAAGACCCGGTACTACGCGGTCAGTTCCTACAAGTTACATTAGACCCATGCGAGGTGTTCGTGCCCCCTACGGGGTCGTTTGGGGGGTGGTTTGGGTTTTCACCCTTTGACGTCTTGTTTATAAATAAGTGTGATTTTAGCAAATTATCGTCATATTCACAAACCGGGAGACCCGGGACCACGCGGTCAGTTCCTACAAGTTACATTGGACCCGTGCGAGGTGTTCGTGCCCTCTACGGGTTCGTTTGGGTGGTGGTTTTGGTTTTCATCGTTTAAGGGCTTTGTTTTAAGTTTAAGTTCTGATTTTTGCAAATTATCGTCATATTCACAAACCGGGAGACCCGGGATTATGCGGTCAGTTCCTACAAGTTACATTGGTCCCGTGCGAGGTGTTCATGCCTCGTACGGGGTTCGTTTGGGGTGTGGTTTGGGTTTTCACCCTTTGACGGCTTGTTGTAACTAAGTGTTATTTTTGCAAATTATCGTCATATTCATAAATCGGGAGACCCGGGACTACGCGGTCAGTTCCTACAAGTTACATTGGACCCGTGCGAGGTGTTCGTGCCCCCTACGGGGTCGTTTGTGGGGTGGTTTGGGTTTTCGCCTTTAACGGCTTGTTTTTAAGTTTAAGTGCCGATTTTTGCAAATTATCGTCATATTCACAAACCGGGAGACCCGGGACTACGCGGTCAGTTCCTAGAAGTTACATTGGTCCCGTGCGAGGTGTTCGTGCCTCCTACGGGGTCGTTTGGGGGGTGGTTTTGGTTTTCACCCTTTGACGGCTTGTTTTTAACTAAGTGTGTTTTTGGCAAATTATCGTCATATTCACAAACCGGGAGACCCGGGACTACGGGGTCAGTTCCTACAAGTTACATTGGACCCGTGGGAGGTGTTCGTGCCCCCTACGGGGTTGTTTGGGAGGTGGTTTGGGTTTTCACCTTTTAACGGCATGTTTTTATGTTTAAGTGCTGATTTTTGCAAATTATCGTCATATTCATAAACCGGGAGACCCGGGACTACGCGGTCAGTTCCTACAAGTTACATTGGACCCGTTTGAGGTGTTCGTGCCCCCTACGGGGTCGTTTGGGGGGTGGTTTGGGTTTTCACCCTTTAACGGCATGTTTTTATGTTTAAGTGCTGATTTTTGCAAATTATCATCATATTCATAAACCGGGAGACCCGGGACTACACGGTCAGTTCCTAAAAGTTACATTGGACCCGTGCGAGGTGTCCGTGCCTCCTACGGGGTCGTTTGGGGGGTGGTTTTTGTTTTCACCCTTTGACGGCTTGTTTTTAACTAAATGTGATTTTTACAAATTATCGTCATATTCCCAAACCGGGAGACCCGGGACTACGTGGTCAGTTCCTACAAGTTACATTGGTCTCGTGGGAGGTGTTCGTGCCCCCTACGGGGTCGTTTGGTGGGGGGTTTGGATTTTCACCCTTTAACGGCTTGTTTTTAAGTTTAAGTGTTGATTTTTGCAAATTATCGTCATATTCACAAACCGGGAGACCCGAGACTACGCGGTTAGTTCCTACAAGTTACATTGGACCCGTGCGAGGTGTTCGTGCCCCCTACGGGGTCGTTTGGGTGGTGATTTGGGTTTTCACCCTTTGACGGCTTGTTTTTAACTAGGCGTGATTTTTAAAATTATAGTCATATTCACAAATCGGGAGCCCCGGGACTACGCGGTCAGTTCCTACAAGTTACATTGGACCCGTGCGAGGTGTTCGTGCCCCCTAAGGGGTCGTTTGGGCGATGGTTTGGGTTTTCACCCTTTAACGGCTTGTTTTTAACTTTAAGTGCTGATTTTTGCAAATTATCATCATATTCACAAACCGGGAGACCCGGGACAACGTGGTCAGTTCCTACAAGTTACATTGGTCCCGTGCGAGGTGTTCGTGCCCCCTACGGGGTCGTTTGGGGGGTGGTTTCGGTTTTCATCCTTTGACGGCTTGTTTTTAACTATGTGTGATTTTTGCAAATTATCGTCATATTCACAAACCGGGAGACCCGGGACTATGCGGTCAGTTCCTACAAGTTACATTGGACCCGTGCGAGGTGTTCGTGCCTCCTACGGGGTCGTTTGGGGGGTGGGTTGGGTTTTCACCCTTTAACGGCATGTTTTTAAATTTAAGTGCTTATTTTTGCATATTATCGTCATATTCGAATACCGGGAGACCCGGGACTACGCGGGCAGTTACTATAAGTTACATTGGACCCATGCGAGGTGTTCGTGCCCCCTACGGGGTCGTTTGGGGTGTGGTTTGGGTTTTCACCCTTTGACGGCTTGTTTTTAACAAAGTGTGATTTTTACAAATTATCGTCATATTCATAAACCGAGAGACCCGGGACCACGCGGTCAGTTTCTACAAGTTACATTGGACCCGTGCGAGGTGTTCGTGCTCCCTACGGGGTCGTTTGTGGGGTGGTCTGGGTTTTCACCCTTTAAGGGCTTGTTTTTAAGTTTAAGTGCTGATTTTTAAAAATTATCGTCATATTCACAAACCGGGAGACCCGAGACAACGCGGTCAGTTCCTACAAGTTACATTGGTCCCGTGCGAGGTGTTCATTCCTCCTACGGGGTTCGTTTGGGGGGTGGTTTGGGTTTTCACCTTTTGACGGCTTGTTTTTAACTAAGTGTGATTTTTGCTAATTATCCTCATATTCACAAACCGGGAGACCCGGGACTACGCGGTCAGTTCCTGAAAGTTACATTGGACCCATACGAGGTGTTCGTGCCTCCTACGGGGTCGTTTGGGGGGTGGTTTGGGTTATCACCGTTTAACTGCTTGTTTTTAAGTTTAAGTGCTGATTTTTGCAAATTATCGTCATTTTCACAAACCGAGAGACCCGGGACTACGCGGTCAGTTCCTACAAGTTACATTGGTCCCGTGCGAGGTCTTCGTGCCTCCTTCGGGGTCGTTTGGGGGGTGGTTTGGGTTTTCACCCTTTGACGGTTTGTTTTTAACTAAGTGTGATTTTGTGCAAATTATCGTCATATTCACAAACCGGGAGACCCAAGACTACGCGGTCAGTTCCTACAAGTTACATTGGACCCGTGCGAGGTGTTCGTGCCCCCTACGGGGTGGTTTGTGGGTGGTTTGGGTTTTCACCCTTTAACGGCATGTTTTAAGTTTAAGTTCTGATTTTTGCAAATTATCGTCATATTCACAAACCGGGAGACCCGGGACTACGCGGTCAGTTCCTACAAGTTACATTGGACCCGTGCGAGGTGTTCGTGCCTCCTACGGGGTCGTTCGGGGGTGGTTTGGGTTTTCACCCTTTGACGGCTTGTTTTTAACTAAGTGTGATTTTTGCGAATTACCGTCATATTCACAAACCGGGAGACCCGGGACTACACGGTCAGTTCCTACAAGTTACATTGGTCCCGTGCGAGGTGTTCATGCCTCCTACGGGGTCGTTTGGGTTTTCACCCTTTGACGGCTTGTTTTTAACTAAGTGTGATTTTTGTAAATTATCGTTATATTCACAAATCGGGAGACCCGGGACTACGCGGTCAGTTCCTACAAGTTACATTGGACCCGTGCGAGCTGTTCGTGCCCCCTACGGGTCCGTTTGGGGGGTGGTTTGGGTTTTCACCCTTTGACGGCTTGTTTTTAACTAAGTGTGATTTTTGCAAATTATAGTCAAATTCACAAACCGGGAGACCCGGGACTACGCGGTCAGTTCGTACAAGTTACATTGGTCCCGTGCGAGGTGTTCGTGCCCCCTACGGG
Organism: Sambucus nigra; assembly: GCA_949130495.1. Classification (NCBI taxonomy): domain Eukaryota; kingdom Viridiplantae; phylum Streptophyta; class Magnoliopsida; order Dipsacales; family Adoxaceae; genus Sambucus; species Sambucus nigra. The sequence continues at coordinate 542,668,470 of OX422216.1, read as the reverse complement.
GTCGTTTGGTGGATGGTTTGGGTTTTGACCCTTTAACGGCATGTTTTTAATTTTAAGTGATGATTTTTGCAAATTATCGTCTTATTCACAAATCAGGAGACCCAGGACTACACGATCAGTTCCTACAAGTTACATTGGACCCGTGCGAGGTGTTTGTGCCCCCTACGGGGTAGTTTGGGGGGTTGTTTGGGTTTTCACCCTTTGACGGCTTATTTTTAACTAAGTGTGATTTTTGCAAATTATCGTCATATTCACAAACCGGGAGACCCGGGACTACGCGGTCAGTTCCTACAAGTTACATTGGACCCGTACGAGGTGTTCGTGCCTCCTACGGGGTCGTTTGTGGTGTGGTTTGGGTTTTCACCCTTTAACGGCATGTTTTTAAGTTTAAGTGCTTATTTTTGCATATTATCGTCATATTCACAAACCGGAAGACCCGGGACTACGCGGTCAATTCCTACAAGTTACATTGGACCGGTGCGAGGTGTACGTGCCCCCTACGGGGTTGTTTGAGGGGTGGTTTGGGTTTTCACCCTTTAAGGGCTTGTTTTTAAGTTTAAGTGCTGATTTTTCCAAATTATCGTCATATTCACAAACCGGGAGACCCGAGACAACGCGGTCAGTTCCTACAAGTTACATTGGTCCCGTGCGAGGTGTTCATTCCTCCTACGGGGTTCGTTTGGGGGGTGGTTTGGGTTTTCACCTTTTGACGGCTTGTTTTTAACTAAGTGTGATTTTTGCTAATTATCCTCATATTCACAAACCGGGAGACCCGGGACTACGCGGTCAGTTCCTGAAAGTTACATTGGACCCATACGAGGTGTTCGTGCCTCCTACGGGGTCGTTTGGGGGGTGGTTTGGGTTATCACCGTTTAACTGCTTGTTTTTAAGTTTAAGTGCTGATTTTTGCAAATTATCGTCATTTTCACAAACCGAGAGACCCGGGACTACGCGGTCAGTTCCTACAAGTTACATTGGTCCCGTGCGAGGTCTTCGTGCCTCCTTCGGGGTCGTTTGGGGGGTGGTTTGGGTTTTCACCCTTTGACGGTTTGTTTTTAACTAAGTGTGATTTTGTGCAAATTATCGTCATATTCACAAACCGGGAGACCCAAGACTACGCGGTCAGTTCCTACAAGTTACATTGGACCCGTGCGAGGTGTTCGTGCCCCCTACGGGGTGGTTTGTGGGTGGTTTGGGTTTTCACCCTTTAACGGCATGTTTTAAGTTTAAGTTCTGATTTTTGCAAATTATCGTCATATTCACAAACCGGGAGACCCGGGACTATGCGGTCAGTTCCTACAAGTTACATTGGACCCGTGCGAGGTGTTCGTGCCTCCTACGGGGTCGTTCGGGGGTGGTTTGGGTTTTCACCCTGTGACGGCTTGTTTTTAACTAAGTGTGATTTTTGCGAATTACCGTCATATTCACAAACCGGGAGACCCGGGACTACACGGTCAGTTCCTACAAGTTACATTGGTCCCGTGCGAGGTGTTCATGCCTCCTACGGGGTCGTTTGGGTTTTCACCCTTTGACGGCTTGTTTTTAACTAAGTGTGATTTTTGTAAATTATCGTTATATTCACAAATCGGGAGACCCGGGACTACGCGGTCAGTTCCTACAAGTTACATTGGACCCGTGCGAGCTGTTCGTGCCCCCTACGGGTCCGTTTGGGGGGTGGTTTGGGTTTTCACCCTTTGACGGCTTGTTTTTAACTAAGTGTGATTTTTGCAAATTATAGTCAAATTCACAAACCGGGAGACCCGGGACTACGCGGTCAGTTCGTACAAGTTACATTGGTCCCGTGCGAGGTGTTCGTGCCCCCTACGGGGTCGTTTGGTGGATGGTTTGGGTTTTGACCCTTTAACGGCATGTTTTTAATTTTAAGTGATGATTTTTGCAAATTATCGTCTTATTCACAAATCAGGAGACCCAGGACTACACGATCAGTTCCTACAAGTTACATTGGACCCGTGCGAGGTGTTTGTGCCCCCTACGGGGTAGTTTGGGGGGTTGTTTGGGTTTTCACCCTTTGACGGCTTATTTTTAACTAAGTGTGATTTTTGCAAATTATCGTCATATTCACAAACCGGGAGACCCGGGACTACGCGGTCAGTTCCTACAAGTTACATTGGACCCGTACGAGGTGTTCGTGCCTCCTACGGGGTCGTTTGTGGGGTGGTTTGGGTTTTCACCCTTTAACGGCATGTTTTTAAGTTTAAGTGCTTATTTTTGCATATTATCGTCATATTCACAAACCGGAAGACCCGGGACTACGCGGTCAATTCCTACAAGTTACATTGGACCGGTGCGAGGTGTACGTGCCCCCTACGGGGTTGTTTGAGGGGTGGTTTGGGTTTTCACCCTTTAAGGGCTTGTTTTTAAGTTTAAGTGCTGATTTTTCCAAATTATCGTCATATTCACAAACCGGGAGACCCGGGACTACGCGGTCAATTCCTACAAGTTACATTGGACCCGTGCGAGGTGTTCGTGCCCCCTACGGGGTCGTTTGGGGGGTGGTTTGGGTTTTCACCCTTTGACGGCTTATTTTTAACTAAGTGTGATTTTTGCAAATTATCTTCATATTCACAAACCGGGAGACCCGGGACTACGCGGTCAGTTCCTACAAGTTACATTGGACCCGTGCGAGGTGTTCGTGCCCCCTACGGGTGTCGTTTGGTGGAAGGTTTGGGTTTTCACCCTTTAACGGCAAGTTTTTAAGTTTAAGTGTTGATTTTTGCAAATTATCGTCTAATTCACAAACCGGGAGACCCGGGACTACGCGGTCAGTTCCTACAAGTTACATTGGACCCGTGCGAGGTGTTCGTGCCCCCTACGGGGTCATTTGGGGGGTGGTTTGGGTTTTCACCCTTTGACGACTTGTTTTTAACTAAGTGTGATTTTTGCAAATTATCATCATATTCACAAACTGGGAGACCCGGGACTACGCGATCAGTTCCTATAAGTTACATTGGACCCGTGCGAGGTGTTCGTGCCCCCTACGGGGTCGTTTGAGGGGTGGTTTGGGTTTTCACCCTTTAAGGGCTTATTTTTAAGTTTAAGTGCTGATTTTTGCAAATTATCATCATATTCACAAATTGGGAGACCCGGGACTACGCGGTCAGTTCCTAGAAGTTATAATTGTCCTGTGCGAGTTGTTCGTGCCTCCTACGGGGTCGTTTGGTGGGTGGTTTGGGTATTCACCCTTTGACGGCTTGTTTTTAACTAAGTGTGATTTTTGCAAATTATCGACATATTCACAAACCGGGAGACCCGAGACTAGGCGGTCAGTTCCTACAAGTTACATTGGACCCGTGCGAGGTGTTCGTGCCCCTACGGGGTCGTTTGGGGTGTGGTTTGGGTTTTCACCCTTTAACGGCTTGTTTTTAAGTTTAAGTGCTGATTTTTGCAAATTATCATCATATTCACAAGCCGGGAGACCCGGGACTACGCGGTCAGTTCCTACAAGTTACATTGGTCCCGTGCGAGGTGTTCGTGCCCCCTACGGGGTCGTTTGGGGGGTGGTTTGGGTTTTCACCCTTTAACGGCTTATTTTTAAGTTTAAGTGTTGATGTTTGCAAATTATCGTCATATTCACAAACTGGGAGACCCGAGACTACGCAGTCAATTCCTACAAGTTACATTGGTCCCGTACGAGGTGTTCGTGCCTCCTACGAGATCGTTTGGGTGTTGATTTGAGTTTTCACCCTTTAAGGGCTTATTTTTAAGCTTAATCGATATATTTTTGAATTATCGTCATATTCTCGAACCGAGAGGCCCGTGACTACGCTATCAGTTCGTACAAGTTACATTGGTCCCGTACGAGGTGTTCGTGCCCCTTACGGGACCGTTGGGTGGTTGATTTGAGTTTTCACCCTTTAAGGGCTTGTTTTTAAGCTTAATCGATATATTTTAAAATTATCGTCATATTCTCGATATATTTTCACCCTTAATCACCCTTTAAGGGCTAGTTTGGGTGCCTCTTACACACACACACACACATATATATACATACATATATATTATGTATATATATATAACATTCAAATGGTTACCTTTGCTTTGGACACGTTCAAACATTCAAAAAATACACAACAACAACATTCAAAATGGACACATTCAAAATCTCAAAGAACAGTTGCCAAAAACCTTATGCTTACCTTTGGTTTGGAGCAGGGGAATTGGCGGTAGCAGCAGGCGGCGGCGAAGGCAGCAGCAAGCAGCGGCGGAGGTAGCAGTAGGCGGTGCGACGGAGGGAGGGAGAGAAGAATGCAGATGCCTGCCAGGGGGAAGTCTCTGGAAGAGAATAAGCCACCCTTTTGTTGGTTAAAACCTACGAACAACGCACAACGCTAACAAATTTAGAACCTACGAACAATGCTAACAAATTTTCCACAAAATTTTCCTACAATTAAGCATCAAAAGCCAAGGAGAATTGCAAGTCAACATACATTTATTCAAACACATTCATAAACCTAAAGCAGAATAGCAACATCCCATGCCATATCAGTGTATCAAGATTATATCAAGTATCAAGTATATCAAGATTTTATCTAGTATCAAGTAAATCAATGGTTGCTATCAATGAGTATAGTTACTATATTAATGCATATAGCAGTTATATCAATGAGTATAATTGTTATCTCCTCTGGCAGCGCTATGGATGCACTATGGCTGCTATAAATCACTGCATATCAGCTGTTATGGCTGCTATAAATCAGCGTGTATCTGGGTATATCAGCTGTTATAGCTGCTATAAATAAGTGCAGACTGATATGATTCCGTTGTTTTCTGATCTATCTAAGGTCATGGTTGAATTTTTCGGATTCAGGTGCATAGGACCAATTATTAATATGCACATGCCTAAGGTCACAACTGAATTTTTTTCCAACATTCAACACGTATCAAATGTGCTAACATAAGGGCCATCAACGTACATCATGTTCTTAAAAAGAAAAAATGCTTGATCCCAATCATGTCTACAAAACTTAGAAACCAATTTATAACACAAACTCACACCAAAATGGAAAATGGACGTTTGTTACTAGACATTTTTTATCATGCTTAAAATCTGCATCTCGTATATATCATATAATCTCTTGCAGCATGTATATAATATGAAACGAAAAATAGAATCACATATAAGAGAGAGGGGGTTACCTGAGTTAAAATGCAAAATCAAGTTTATTGAAGACAGCGGGGGTGGCAGCCTACTGAAGACAGAGACAGAGAGAGTAGACAAAGAGTTGGGAATCAGCCTTGGGAACCTTATTTGTGTCATCAAACCTTTGAAAATTAGCCTTGTTCTCTCCTTTCTCCATATCTACAATCTGAATCTTGGCAGATCCCGCACGTGAACGGGAAGTTCCATCTCTGTGTTCCTTTTTCTGGCGCTTCCTTTTTTAAATATGCAGCCCTACACCTTCCAAGTTTTAGTGGTCAAAAAAAGATTATAAAACTTGAAACAAACAAATTTTTGATTGGTAATTATTAAAATAAAAAAAGATAACAATTAGCAACCCTACTCCTTCGAAGCAACATATATGCATACAGTATACCGTAAAGGGCATATTGTAAGTAGGGTATACTTGACATCACAAACTAAATAAACGTAATATAAAATGAATTTGTACAGAATTATAAAAAGTCACAGAATTAATTTATACTAATTCATTATAAATTACATAATGGACTAACTTTATGAATTTGCACCAGCGCCAATCCACCAACTTTTCCCTTTAACCCAAACCAATAAGTCGTCAAAGTAGCGGCAACATAATTGGATTATCTCCTGTAATTTCCAAGAGTACACACGATAAACAAAAATCACACAACATTTTAGTATTCAACCACAAAATTTTGATTCAAAAGTAGAGTAAATATATATGAATTGAAGTGAATACAAACCAAAGAGAAATTAGCGGGCCAACATCCGTATCCTTTTGAATGTTGAATACTCCTGGAAAAAATTGTGAACATGGTTCAAATACCACGAACTGTCTCTTGAATGACGCAAAATCTCCGGCAGAGCAGAGTATGCGCCATCTTCTTGCTTAAAGATAGAAAATAGAGAGAAATATATTAGAAGTAACTCTGGATGCTGAAGTCGAGAGATGGTCACGGGGGAAAGAAGGTAACCTCTGTGCTTGGCTTAAGATGTGGAATTCAGCACTGCATTGTGATCTGTTTTCTGAAAAAATAAAGATATAGTACCACATTTAACAAATTAATCATCTGTGAGAAAACATCAATGTGAATTAAGTTATTCATAAGTAAATAGGTTAAACAGATACCTTTAAATGCTAACTTTCAATTCTTATCCAACTAATATGAATTAGGAGAAGTACTAAAGTTTTCCATTAGTTGTATCTAAACATCGTATAGTACAGATTGTACAAAATAATCAATGGAACATGGTAGCAACGGCTAAGAAAACAGGTAGCAACATAACCGAAAATATCACCCCAAATTAGCATAAATGAAAACTGGTAGCAACAATTTATAATGACATAAATATGAAGAGAATATTTAATCCTATAAACATATTATGGAACCAAGCATTCGACCTTTCACCTCAACTCAAATTTGAGAAAAAACATATGCCATCATCATCTTTAGATAACAAATCAATTTCAAGAGCATTTCATCAGTAACAAATCAGGTAACCCATATTTAAAGAAATGAATACAATGAAGCTGAAATAGTACATATTCACCTAATTATCCTCCACGGAACCACATCTAACATTTATATATCCTACTTCTCTAAGAGTTAATGATGAAAATTTTGTTTTAAATCTAAGAAATATTGTTCTAAACCACCAAAAAAGTAGCACCTGAAACTAATTTAAGAAGAAAAAATATTCTCAATGCTTAGAACATTTATAACCCTTTTTAATGTCACTTCACAATGAATTTTTTTATTTTTGCAATGGAAACTTATGAACAAATAGGATTAAAAACAAAAAGAGCTAAGAAGAACTATACTATACCCCATTCATTTCATGTACATGGACCAATCATCTCTGCCAAGTCGAAATGCCATACATGTTCGAATATCATATTGAATGTGTCTTGGATCGCAAATGACATACTTGTTCAAGAGGTAATGTATATTAAAAAATGACTATCCAGCGACTCCTCTAAGAAAAAATGATTCCATTAAATAAAAAGACTTAGTTTGTGCACCAAATACAATAATGTGACCCGTTTTCATCAAATTTTGAGAGATATGCATGATCATTTTCTAAAACATAAGAACATGTTTAATATGGTTTATTTCAGAAATATTAACATGACTTTATGAATAAAAAGCAATACCTGAAGTATAGTACCAAAAATTATGTAGAAAATTCTGTTTGCTAATCCAGAACAAAAACATATTATTCCTTTTCTCTTGTTGTGTTGACATTCTCGAAACAAATTGATTGATTATTTCACAAACTCAAAACCAAGGCTTCTTGGCATTTAAACTAAATAAAACTCTACAAATGCAATATCACCAACAATAATCAGTTTTAGATGTATATTCGGAAAAAAATAAAGGATCTAAACCTTAGATTTATAATCTAGTCAAATTTTTGTAAATATAGAAACTATACATTACAGAAAATATCAGATCTAATTCCTCCCCTCCACCGGGCACATATAGAAACTATTTAACTACATATATTTATTGAACAACTGATGATTTCGGGGTGGTCTTAATGCCCACGAGCCTTTTATTTTCCACATTAAATATGAATATTAGTAATATGCAGAGCTTATAATGTGCAGTATAGACTGTCTAATAAAAACAAATACATGTTACTTTTCAACTATCATACAATTCATCGATAACTGGTAAGGAATACGGTCATTACAAAACTGATACATAAACTGACCTGCCTTAATCATCATGCTTTGCTATAACGCATTTGCTGAAGAAGATATTAACATGTCAAAAGCGTTATGCTTTAGATCGTCATCATCATGACCATCCATTTTTTTAGGATCTGTACAGGGAGAAATTTTCACGTTCTAGTGAGATTTTATACATAATGGAATTCAACATCAGACTTTAAAAACTGCAAAAATAAGATAATAGAAGAAAATGACTGAATTAACAATCTAGAAGATAAAGAAACTACAAATGACTCATTAGCTGATGAAATAGAGAAATGTAAAGTAAACCTAACAACCTAAGTTTGTTATAAACTATTTTTTCTGGAAATTACAGATCAAAAAGGGTTGGGTATAAAACATTCCGAGCACTATAACGTGGTTGCCTTGCTCAAGTTTAATTAAGGTGCTAGAATACTTGGTGGTCCACCTTCATGAAGATCGTATTGAAGGTGGATGCTTCAACTACTAGATATTGTAAATCCTCCATATGGACAGAGATTAAACCATAAGTTTTAATAGGTAAACAATCATATACAATACCAATTTCCAAAAGATACAAAACCATATAAGAAATAGGTAAACAATCATATACAATACCAATCTATAAGTTTTATATACAGTACCAATCTATGGGAACCCCCTCTGATTGTTGCGGCATACGCATCCCATTTTCGGACCCCTCAACCCTAGGATTTGGAAGGCGGCAAGAAGGAAGGCTACAGTTAGGGTTTGTAAAGAGGGGCATACGAGAGAGAGAGAGAGAGAGAGAGAGAGAGAGAGAGAGAGAGAGAGGGAGGAAGAGCGTGCGAGAGGGAGAGGAAGCGGGAGCTCTGAAAGTGAGGGATGATAGAGGGCGGGAGACAAAAACCAAAGTGAGGACTAAATTTTTTAGGTATTTTATATTTTACCAAGTGTACTCAATTTTGGCACACTTTAAAACAGTACCAAATTTTGGCACGGTTTTAAAGTGTGCCAAAATGCTATTAAACCGTGCCAAAATCTGGCACAGTTTAAAACTGTGCCAGATTTTTAATATCAGGGTGTGCCAAATTGCTGTTTTTGGTGTAGTGTTTATCTCTCTCTCTCTCTTTTGCTTCCTCTCACTCTCACTCTCTGCTCGCTTACGACTCCACTGAACCTCATCTCTCCCTCTCTCTCTCCCTCTCTCTCTCTCTCTCTCTCTCTCTCTCTCTATATATATATATATATATATATATATATATATATATATATATATATATATATATATATATATATATATATATCATTCTTTCCATCCCCCGTCAGTAATACTCTCTCTCAATATGTATTTGTGTGTGTATGTGTATGTGTTTTTGTACTCCCATGTTTCTCTATGTGTGTATATATATACAAAGTATATATGTGTAATTGTGAAATTGAAATTGGGTGTATGAATGTGAAATTAAATTGAATGTGAATGTGAAATTGAAATTAAGTTAGATTAAATTAGGCGCATGTATTTGTGTAAATGTGAAATTGTAATTCAAATTGAGTATATACATGAAATTGGACCCATTTGATTGTGTAAATATGATTTTGATTTTAAAATTGGATATATAAATAGAACTGGACCCATTTTGTTTTATAAATATAAAGTTGATATTTTTATGGGTATATATGGTCGTGGTCTAAAATCGATATGTTAATGCAATATAAATTGTCACATTTTTTTCATGGCTCCGGACCATTACTAATTTGGTCCCAACTTTGATTCACAATTTGAATCATGACTAACATGAAACTTCCACCATTAATGGTCGTTGCTGGGGTCCGTGACATTCAAAACAACACGGTTAGGGATCATGTGTAAGGTCACAATTCTAGACCATGATCTCTAGTATGGTCACCCTAAAAATGGTCACAGACCAAAATCGTGACCCTAAGGATGTGTCATAGTACACTACAACAGAATGTTTTATTAGTGACAAAAAAAATCGACAAAAGTAATTTTGTCACTCAAAATTACCTTTTTGTGAGGAAAATTAATTTCGTCACGAATTGTATGGGATGGTATTAAATTGGTGACGAGTTAATAATATTTGTCACCAAATAGTCCTAAAAAATTTGGCGCCATAGTTCCTGCGGACTAAAATGTTGGACTTATCTATTCGTGACAAATTATCGTACATTTAGTGACAAATAAATTTGTCACAAAAAAAAATTAATTAGTGAAAAAAACATTTCCTCACTAATTAATAAAAAAAATAATAAAATCTTCTCGATCTAAACGCTCAATTCGTTTTCCCCCAAATACAACTCATCCTCTTCGACTCTCTCTTACGCCGTTGTTCCTGCTTGTCGCCCTCGTTCCTGCCTGCTATCGTCGTCGACTCTCTCTTCCAAGGTTAGTGATTAGTGGACTCCCTCTTGTAATAGCTTTTTTTACTGCCGCTTTCTGCGTTCATTTTTTCTGTGTGTGTGATTACTGCCAAACAAGTGATTGACATTTATAGAACTAGTAGTCTTTCATAATTGGTTAGACAAATGACATACCTCACTTTTGTATGTCTAGAGTAGCACCAATTATATTGGTTGGTGGATCTTTGATGGAGCAGGGTCACCGTTTTTCTCTTAAAGGTAGAATTAACAATGATTGAGATATAGGCGCAATTGTTGTTGCTAACATAAGCCAGCATCGGCCACCCTCAATGGGCGCGCGCCATTTCCACTTCTAACATCGATGTGTACTCGCGAGTGGAGCATATCGCCCTGCGCCCCTCCGGCACACGATAACCAATAATACAATATTTGAATATAACTGCATCCTTGAGGAGACTTAAAGATAAGATTTTGATTTCATTGGATAGTTCAATTATTATCGACTTCCATTCTACTAACTTATAGTATTTTAAATTATATGTAATTAAAAAATAAATTACTTCTTTTTTTAATTCAAGTGTTTCTCATGATATTTTTACTTACATGATCCTTAAACCTTATGTGGAACTCTTTGTTATGAAGACGATTAACATGATGCTTTTGTGAATCTTATGGATACTTTGATGAAAGTTCTGCGAGAAGTTTTCTATAAAATACAAGCATTGTCATATATCTATTTCATATAAACTATAAAAAAAGTTTTAAAAAAATACAAATAGGTATATTGAAAATTAGGGAATGAATGGTGTCACTTCCTCAGTGTTGGTAAGAACATACCAATGAGCTTGTGAATACACTACATGATCTAGTAAAATGTTACTATTTTCCTAGGTGCACGGCCATATGTATCCCCCTTATCATCAATTATAAACTGTTGGTTAGACTTGGTGCCACATCCATGTACTGTGAGCAAAAAATCTTACATTCCTCCACAAGAACAGAGTTAGCGATCGAGGCCTCAGGATAAGCTCGATTACCAATGTACAGTTTTAAGGTGTGGAGATACCTTTCAATTGGATACATCCAACGGTAAAGGAAACAACCAACAATTAGGAGTTCATTAGGAAAATGTATAGGCCAGTGTTCTATAACATCAAAAAAACTAGACAGGAATATATTTTTAAGGTTGCAAAGTGTAAAAGCCATCTAGTCTAAAAATATTTACAAAACAATTTTGGTATTTTCACTTGAGCACAATATCGTGAAGCAATTGCCTAATTTAATTAAGGCTTTGACAATTCCCTTTACGCTACTCTAGGAAGTAATTTTTTAAATAAAATGTGATTACCATGGCTCTTTAATCCCTAATTTTTTCTTTCTTACATGAGCTCACACCGTGAAATATTTGATGAGTAACCATCAGGAGTTTTAACATCCCACAACACTTTAAAAAAAATCATTCTCTTTGTTGCTTATCATGAACTCCGTTGAGGAAATGTACTATAGATTTAACCCTCGTAATTGAGGATGTAGCTAAGATCTAATATCCAACTCTTTTAAGTCCTTTCGAGATTTTAAATTATCTTTAATCTTACCTTTAGTACCCAACAATGTAAACATGACATGATCACACACGTTATTCTTAATATGAATTACATTGAGATTATGGTGAATAAGATTATCCTTCCAATACGTCAAATAAAAAACTATACTTTTCTTCTTCCAACCCATTCTAGGTTTCAACACTTTCGTTGTTTTCTTTTCTGGCACCTCTCTTCCCCTCCTCTTAAAGATGTCTTCCATCTTATATTCAGTTTTAATGTGAAGTTCATTCAATTGTTGTAACACTTGCAAATTCAAAGTTTGTAATGGGTTCAGTCGTAATTATACCCTCTCATTAAATGGTGTCTTCTACCTGTGAAACCTATTGCAGGGGTCTAAGAATCGATGATGAAACTAATAAGAGAACTTATGAGTATTCTTTAATCTCATTGCCCGAAGGTCTTCGTTATGTCAAGGAAAAGAAAATGTACTTTTTGTGCTCCATCCTGATAACATGGTATATGCGGGGAAATCATTAATAGTCCATAACTACGATGCATGAAACTAGAAGAACTATTTACTTGATTCATCGTGTGTACTCCATCATTCCATAGCTCAATTAATGGCTGTTAAAATACATCAACATTATCTTTGAGTCCTTTTGGTCCATGTATAAGTACAGACAAAATCAAATTAGGTTGATTCATGCATAATCACGGAGGTAAGTTGTAAACAATGAGGATAATAGGCATGTATTATGCTTAATGCTCATATTATCAAACTAATTAAATCCATCGGAAGCGAAGCCAAGTCTAATAATGCGATGGTCTCTCACAAAAGATGGATTTTTCTCAACAATTTTTTTCTAAGCACGAGAGTCTTCTGGATGCCTCATGACATCGTCATCAATCCGTTCCTCATCATTTTATTTTATTAGAGGAGCTGAACAGGATGCCGGAAATAATTTTTGCAATCTAAGTTTCAAAGGAAAAGATCTTACTTTCTTTAAGGATACCTTTAGGCCTTGAACACCCACACATGAATCTTCATCTTTATATCTAAAATATACGCATATATTAAACTTTTCATGATTCTCGACTTAATTTCAAAACAACATACAATTGTTTGGGCATGCATCTCACGTCTCATAGTTTAATCCCAAGTACATTGTTAGCTCGTTAGCTTGATAGTAAGACTTGGGAATTCTAGCATTCTAAAATACCCTCCCCTAAAACCCCCTTTGGACAATTTTCATACAAATCGCATTCTGCCTCTTTCAAAATTCTAGAATACTCTGGAACATTTTCATATGATTTGAAGACATCTTCGGTGTTACATTCCTCATCCTTACTCATATTGTTATATGTGAGCGGAATGCCCCTTCCCTCTTGAACTGTTGTAACCATGTTATCTCGAGCACTAAATTAACACGTATATCATCAACTACCTTATCAACCAGTGAAAAATTTATATTAATTCTTACACCACAAAGCCTCTCCATGCAAAACCCAAACCTTACAAGTCTTATCAAAACCATGCATCATAAGGTGATTCTTACTATGTTCGGGTGTGTTATACATAATTTTCTCATCTATTACACGGGAAATAAATTTATGTTATCTTAATATTCTTATTTACATATGCATAGTTAAGAAATCTCTAATTCCGTCAGTGAATTATTTTGAACATCGGTTACATAAATCAATTCAACTCTTATCCATGATAACTAATAATGACAAACATGATGTTTATAAACAAATTAATACATAAATTCAAAAAATTCAATAGCAAACTAATTAAATTAATAATATAACCCACCAACTCAATGCATCAATTTTAACATCTACAACATTGAAAGGTCACACAATCAACATAAAAAATCAATAGAGGAAAACGTCTTTGAGACTGCGCAATTATCTAATGGCAGAAACTTATTAAATTCAGATGACAATGCAAACCAAATTTTAATTACCCCTAGAATATGCAACTATTCGATTCAAAAAATAAACAAAACCAAGCATGTAATGAAAACAAAGTTTCAGGAAAAATCCCCTTTAGGCAAAACCTTCTATTCACTTTATAAAATTTAAAAATCGCAAATTACAAATTCAATAAATCAATTTACAATGATTCTCACAAGAACCACAAAGACGAAGCCTTCTTTCAGCAAGTATCCTCGCAAGAATTACCAGAATCCTAGTCCTCTATCTTCTCCAGTGAATACCCCATGTTTCACAAGTCAGCCATGGAGATGCCTATCCACAAAGGTTGTATGCAAGATACAATATATAAGGTTTAAAATTGATTCACTAAAATATATTCTGGGAATATGATTTGTGAATCAAAAAGGTTTTTCCAAACTCAAATGGTTTTAAAATTTTGATAAAGATATGCAAAATTAGTTCTGGCAAAAGTCTCACCGAAATGAAACAAGAAATAGGTATTTATAAGATAAACACAATTTTTGAGGCGGCGAATTCATTCGAACAAGATAGCATTATCGTTTGAACGAGAAAATACTCTCGTCTGAATGACAACAAGGTCGTTTGAAAAAATCCTAATCTCGATTGAACTAGCTTCAAATGAGCTTCGAACAATGTAAAACAGTACGCCTTCGTGAGACGCTCGATCGAAGTAAACCTTCAAACGATCACTTAGAACGAGAAGCCAGTCTCTTTTGAACGAGGTTCCCATGTCGTTTGAACGAGAATATAATCTCGTTTGAACGAGATTCACATCTTTTTTAAATGAGATGCATGCACAAAAAACATTTTTAAGTAAAGAAAAACTACCTCAATTTTAAAAGAATAAATCATTTTTCCAGTTTTAATGAAAAAAAACTGGAAATAAATTTAGGGAATAAATTCAAACTAAATAGCATTATACCTTCAAAGTATGGAGATGCTTTCAAGTTGAAGATGTTGGATCATCGGACTTCATATCATCTTGAATCAAATGATAGCGGGATGCCAAAAACTAATGTAAGCCTAAGCGATGAACAAATTATGTTCTTATAAATCTCCCCCTTTTGGATATTTTGGTACAAACATAAAACCAAAATTCAAATTCCAAATAATCCCCTAGGACGAATACATTATCCTAATACCATCCCAAACCCTAAAATGGATAGGTACAAGATAGAGTTGTCTTTAAAATAAAGTCTTATATTCTCCTTCAAATCTCCACTTCTTCTTTATATTCTCTTGGGCTCTTTGTCTTCATTGAGTGTAATCCAAATATGATCTTTCAAAATACCTACACATATGAAACGAAGAAAATATCCCATAATGCATTGAGTTTGAAATATATCAAATAAAATGTATAAATATCAAATCTCTCCCATAAATCAAACTCTCCCCCGTATTTTGTTTTCCCTCTTTTATTTTTTCCGAAATAGACAAGGAGTAAAAACTAATCATGAATCATATAAGGGACATCACCAAGCGTAAAAAAGATATCATCACAATAAGATGTGAATGAATAGTCGTGCAATGATAATCCTAAAAGAAAACACAAGCTATTTTTTATTTTGAATTTTTTCTCAAATATTTTTTTTACCAAAAACAACACACCATGGAGAAACACAAAAATAACCGAATCGTGGAAATGGAATGTAAGGGTGTGAACACATTCTATAGATTAATAAACATAGACAAACATAACACATGTTCACAAAGGAATGAGACATCACTAACGCAACATCTAAAAGTCTAGTTTCGGTGTAAAAATGGTGAACTCAAGTGAAATCGACTTAATGTATTCAACTAATCAAGATCATGAGTGATTTTGACACCAATAACGCCCAAAACTATGTAATGATCTACGATATTTTTTCAGGATGTGCGAACCCATTGATCTTCGGCTTAACTCACTCAATTCTCACATATTGAATTTTTTTCTCTCAAATCTTTTTGAAGAAATCAATGCTCATATGTAGAGAAGCATCAATGTTCTTTGAAATTGGACTGGCAGTTTATTTTTTCTTTTTATGTGCCTTTAATTTTTAGGCTCTTTACTTTTTGCAAATGGTGATTATTCAAGCAAAGTCAATATGTCTTTCGTACCCCTATTTCATTGCTTAAATTATATACAACATTTACTCGTGATATGATTTTCAATTTTTCCAATCCGGGCAATGGTTTTTACAGGCCCTACTTTCATTATCTCATTTTTTCGCATTTAGTTCACTTTAAAAGAAGGATTGAGATAAAGACACTAGAGTCGACACATGAAAGGTAAGTGCAATACTCAAATAAGTCCATGATCGTGTGTAATAAAGGTGAGAAGGAGTCAAGCATGCAGCAAGTAGTCATCATATCACATCTTAATGAATCCAAACATTATAAAGCACAAAAATAAATGTTGTCATGTCCCGAAACACTAAAACAGAGCCATGTCGATATGGAATGAATGGGTGACTGAGACATCTTTAATGTTCATCCACATATAGTGTATGAAAAATACAAACATCTTTTTGGATTTTTCAAAAAAATTATCAAAAAAGAATAAAACCTTTTTGGCTTTTTCACCTTTCTTAACAAGAAATCAAAAATATTTTTGCATTTTACCAAATTTTTTCAGGAAAAACAAAAATATTTTTGGTTTTTTCGAACAATATATCAAAATGGAAAAATATAAGTTAAAAGGTAGTACAATTTAGCAATGGGCATGTAAGATATAAATATGAAAAGAAACATGTGATATCAAACAAGTCTTAACCCCAATCATTAGGTTTAGAGGAGTTCTCCAAAGGCGATGACATTCAGTGAAAAACATCCATCAAATGTTGTGAAGTTGGCTAAATACTCAACTTGCTGTCGAACGTTCTTAAAATCTCTCATGTTATCTGTGGGATCATGCAGAGTAACATGTGTGGGAGTGCGTGCGAGAACATATGTAGTAGTATATCGTGGAAGATACAAGTCAGACACTCTCCCTAACTTAAATAAAAATTACCTAAGGTGACCCCTTTGTTTATAATGGGAACAAACATACAGGGGTCTGGGTCCACCACTCTCAAAATGTCTCAGACGAGCTCTCCTACGTGGACTCAGACGCCTAGGTGGGTGTAGTCGAGGGCCATATGGATCTAACAAAAACTCAGGAACCGGCTCGAGTACTACATGGAAAAGTGGACCCACCGTCATAACATATTCCTGGCCTCTCAACAGTACCCAAAGTGGGATCGAGGAGCATATTTCCAACCTTGCTAGATGTGTCCTCTAAAGTGAGTGTAGAATGGAGTCCCCTTCTCCTAAAGATTGATTAACTTAGTCAAAAAGATTAAAGGACTCACGAAGAAGGAGAAGGAACGACACCCAAGCAAGTCCCCTCGAATAGGATCCACAGAAATGGCTCTAAGGACCCACATCGAAGATCCTCCATAGAGATTTCTCGAGGGACCTACCTCAAAGATTCTTCAACGGGCCTAGTTGAAAGGATCCAACTTGTAAATCAAATCCACTTGAATGTCGATAGTTTGTAATAACAAATAGAATGAACCGTATCATGTACTTTATCTTATAAATATATGTTGAGTGAGGTTGTTTGGTACCCACAAGGGACCATGCCTGGCAGGGCATGGGAGAGCTAACATGCTCTATCAAGCAACCTCCTCCTCGGAACCTCATAGGGATATGGGTTGGAGGATTGTGAGAAAGAAAAAATTGGGAATACAATTACCAAACCTCTTGGCAAACTTGGTCAAAATTTCACTTACCACATATAGTTGCTCGAGCCACTACGGCCGAGCCACCTCAACTCTTGCTTATTCGAGGGAACCTTCTCGAGGTACCTCAATCTTGTATATTGGTCATAAGATAGTTCTTAACCAACAAATAGAAAACCAAACACTCAGGCTACCTACCATCCGAGCAACCTTCAAAGCAGACACCATCCTGCCTGACTGATGGAACCGTGTTCCTAATAGAGTCACTGTTTACCCACTTTCTGACGTCATAACATCTGACATTTAGGGAATCGAAGTTACAAAACTCGAGTGAGTTTAGCCTTAGCACATTTGGTCTACTTCACCAAACCTGACCATGTAGTCGTCTTGAGGTGAACTCCAAGCTTCCATGTCACGTCCCTCATTAATGACCACCATACCTCCAACCAATGAAACAGTTTCCCGCCAAACTATGAGATCCCACACATTTAATGCAATATATTCTACATTAGTAAGAGGTACTTATTCATTTAATACGATCGATCATATTAAACACGGGGAAGTTCACTCGAGTAATTTGCCCCTCGTATAAATACACCATACAAATAGTTTAACGAAAAGGCCATTTTGAATCT
The DNA here is from genome assembly GCA_949130495.1 of Sambucus nigra. Lineage (NCBI taxonomy): Eukaryota > Viridiplantae > Streptophyta > Magnoliopsida > Dipsacales > Adoxaceae > Sambucus > Sambucus nigra. The sequence goes on along the minus strand of OX422216.1, from coordinate 542,650,405 downwards.
AGAATGGCTGCCCAACTTCCCCCATATACGAGAACTATTATGAGGACATAATTTCCCATATCTATTAAACACCCATATCATGAGCATTAACTGAGCTTGAAGTTCCTACCTTGCCTTTATTGTGCCTAGAGTGCTTGCTCTTTCTCCCTTTAACCACGCTACTTGATGGTCCCATCTATTTATTATGCCTGTTGTGTATTTATTGTGACAACAATCATTTAATACAAGTCTGAGTATTGAATCCCTTAGTATCCTATTCACCGATGTTCATTGTCAACATTTAATATCGCACGGAGTTAATCCCAATCTTGATAAGGGGTTAAGCCTCACTTGATACTGACCGTATTTTAAGAACCCACATCTTACATTTGGTGATTCCACTGGGGAGGTAGTCTCTTTCGAAAAGATGCCAAAGGTTGACACTGCCAGAATCATTGACTTTGATTCCATACAGCATGAAGAGGAGGCAAATGTCTCCATACTATTTGAGGGAGGGAGAATATCGCGGACGGTGCTTAGTGCGTCCAATACTAGTGTGACGAAAATGATAGGCGCACCGAAAGGAGTAGGCCCGACGTAAATAAAGGGACTGATGGTTTTTTTTGCAGAGTTCATCAAGACCCCAGTAGCCCAGGCAATGTTGGGGATCCCTATGGGAGGGAACTCCTTCACTACACCAGCTACAACAATACCTTCCCCAATCGTTACGGAGGGTGTTACTACGCCCACTTTTGACGACACTCTCCCTACAGCTCCGCTAGCTTTTAGTAGTGTGCCTACCACCACGGTCCCACTCATGATAATTGGGCCAATACCACAAAGTTGGGGAATAACTTCGAAGACTCAGGCTGTGGTGGGTGGCACGGGAAAATGTGCCCCACTCTGATAATTCTGGCAGTAGCAACAATGCATCCAGCTAGCTCTTCATCGGTCGTCTTAGAAGAAATGAAGGAGCTGATGAAGTTCATAGTAGTGTCCAAAGGGGAAGATAGTTGTTCGGTCTATGATGACTTCCACACTCCGTACCCAGAGGCATACAACAAAGAACCCTATCCAGTAGGGTATATTCCCCCAATCTTTGAGAAGTACACAAGAAAAGGTGCAAACCCAAAAGAGCACGTGAAGAGATTTATTGAATGTCTTAGAGCCCACTGTAATGATAAAAAGATTAGGTTGAAGGAAGTTTTAAAGTCCTTGACAGAGAAAACATATACGTGCTACTCCCACTTGACCCCAGGTAGTGTGGGCCCCTGGGAGGAATTGCACGTTTTATTTTGTACAAAAGTTATTCTTGGCCAAGGATAAGTTTACACTCTTACAACTAGTACGTGAGCAGCAAAAGCCAGGGGAGGATGTCATGGCATATATTATGAGGTTTAGTGAGCGCTCTTTGGACATGAGAGAGGAGACGGAAGATGATAAACTTTTGCAAGTTTGTACAAAAGGCTTGTTGCCCGAATATATATGCCATTTAATTAATGAAACACAAGAAGGGACATTCCTAGCATTCTTGAAAGCAGCGAGGGACATTAACTTGGGGGTTAAGCCTGTACTACCCCGCCTGCATTGTCAAACTTGCTACTAAGGTCAGTGGTTTCCTCGGGGATTGGGAATACCATCAAGGGTCAATTACGCAGATGATGGGGCCAAGGAGGAAAGCGGTGCCGGTCGAGGGGGCAGAAGGGGGAGGGGAAATAAGAGAAGATTCGAAGACGAAAAAGATCCTCCCGAGATACCTTGCATGGTGGAGAAATATCTAAACCTGTATGACCTCATGGTTCGTGACAAGGTTTATAGACCGGTCAACGTTCACATGACACAACTATCCTTGGAGGATAGGGAGAAACCTTATTATTGTGCACTTCACAATAGGGTGAACCACCCTACCAAAGTGTGTTTCTCACTATGGAGGTTGATTGACCGACATGTGCAGAATGCAGACATTTAGGTATCACAAACTAATGTGAACGATAACCCTTTACCACCTCATGGAGCCCATAAGGCCAACGCTTTTGATGAAGAGGCCGAACGATTGATGATAGAGAAGTAGTTCAAAGAGAGTGACTCTGAAAAATCTCTAGAGGATGACTTCGAGTTATCTCTAAAAGAATGCACCTTCGAACTGGCTCAATTCCATTTAGGTAATGAGATTGAGAAGGTAGACGAAGAAGAGAGGTGCTGGCAATTTTTGACACGATAACCCGTTTATGGTAATAACCCAAAATGACCCGAACTTGACACGATTAGCTTGTATAGATTTAAGAGTACCCAAAAATTATATTCAAATAAAAATTAACGCGACCCGAAAATGACACGAATAACCCGAATTGCCACCCCTAGAAGCACATGACCCCATTGAGGGACTTAGTAGGCTGTTGGGAGCCTCCTCCCCAGAGGAGGTTAATGTAGTGATAGAGTACGATGAGGCTGCGTATAGAGATGTGGAAGAAGTTTATGAGTTATAATATGACTAGACAAACCCGTGGATCGAATGTGTGGAAGTTTCTCGCTCGCCACAGTTTGGTTGTTTCTTCGATCACGTTGGACTCCCTTAGGACTACCGGTTGGAAATCATGCGAACCATCTTGGAGATTGCAAAGAAAAACATAGCGCCACACTTGAAGTGGAAGCGGCCTATGGCCAAGCTTGTGAGGAGATACCTATCAGAAGTCACGTCCTCGAAACCTAATAGATTGATCTGGTATCCCCACAATAGACCCTTGTATGTTACGGCGTCTATAAATGATTGTGTTTTCTCTCGTGCCTTATTGGATAGGGGAGCATCCATTAATATAATGCCTATCGGGTCCTTTTAATCAATTGGACTATCGAAAATAAGGATAGTGCCCCATTCATTGGCAATCTCGGGACATGATAACCAGTCATCCAAATCAATGGACTATGTTAATGAAGGTATCATGATGGGGAATATCACTTCTCATATCAAGTTCAACATCATGACCCATGAGCCATCATACCAACTTCTAGTGGGTAGGGTATGGATGCACAACCATGGGTTGGTACCCTCCACTTATCATTAGTGCGCTAAGGCAAAGATAAAAGGCAAGGAGGTAATGATTCGAACTATTAAGAAGCCTTTTGCGAATAAGGAATCTAATATGGTAGACGCTGCTTTATACACAGATCTGGCTGAATAATCTATGGTGTTAACAAGGTATATCGGGGGAACAAGGGTACCTACCACTTGAGCGATCGTGCGATCACCCGCCCTAATGGTGGTGACCTATGAAGAGGAACGGGACTTGGGTATAGCGAGGCCCCCAGTCTATCGAGGTAGCTTCGAGATCGAATGACTCCACTCACTGACCCAATTGAGAACCAAGTCCATACTCAGAGCGTCCTTAGTAGGCGAACGGTGAGAGAAGTGAACGAGAATCACAGGAAAATTCCATTGAAAGAAGGAGCTGATCGGTAGTGTAAACGGGTAGTTTTATCTAACGACCAAATTATCTACAAATTATGAAGGTATGAACAGGCAGCTGAAAGTATAGATGACAAGGTTGGCCCAGTTTACCAATGCTTCCTGAGGGATAACGAGGGGTAATGTCAAGTAATTGATCAATCTGGAGTACAAGAGTTTATGGAAGAGGTAGAAGAAGAACCTGAGTACATGAAAGACAGTCCCAGACCATGAATTCAATAGCTGGAGAAAATAGACTTAGCTAAAGAAGGTGATGACCCTAACCCCATTTTTATCTCGGAGGACATGGAGAAAGTGCCTCGAGAGGAGTTGATAAATAGATGATAGATCAAATATGTCTTCGTGTGGAAATACATTGAGATGCTTGGGGTAGACAAAGAAGTGAGCTGTCACAGGTTGAATGTTTGGCCATCGACCATCCCGATGAAACAGGCCACTCGTACGTACAAGATAGAACTGGATCTAAAGATCAAAGAGGAAGTTCAAAGATTACTTATGGTCGGCTTCATAGTTCCAATCCAACATCTAATTTGTCTCTCTAGTATCGTACTTGTGGGAAAGAAAGATAAGATCCAGATCAAAATATGAGTGGACTTTAGGGACCTAAATTGATCATGCTCAAAAGATGAATTCCTGTTGCCTTCCATTGATAGTTTGATCGATGCAATTGCGGGCCATGAGATGTATAGATTCATGGATGGTCATGTGGGATACAACCACATAAAGATGGATCCGGACGATGCAAAGAAGACATCTTTCTAAATGCCTTTGGTAACTTCATGTACACACTTATGCCTTTTAGGTTGAAGAACTCAGGAGCCACCTACCAGAGGACAACGATGGCCATTTTTCATGATTTTTTTCACATGAATGTGGAATTTTATGTTGATGATCTAGTGATTAAATCCAAGAAAGAGGCATCCCACCTGGATGATCTGAGGAGAGTGTTCACTCAATGCAGTAAGTACAAGCTGAAGATGAACGCCCTAAAGTGCATGTTCGGGGTGACAAGTGGGAAATTCTTGGGCTTTGTGGTGAACCGTCAAAGGGTGAAAATGGACTTGGACAAATTTCGATCCATCCTTGATATGCCAAAGCCAAAGTCGATGAAGGAGTTGAAAAATTTCCTAGGTAAAGTTTCCTACTTTAGGAGGTTCATCCCAGAGTTGGCTGAGGTGACACACCCATTGATGGAGTTGCTGAGAAAGGGTGTGAAGTTTACGTGGGAGGTGATGCACCAAGACGCCATGGATAAGATGAAATCACTCTTTACTTCTCCTCAGACGATGATCCCCCTGAAGGAAGGTATCCCTTTATGCCTGTATCTTGCATCAACTGAATGATCTATTGGTGCTTTATTGGCCCAACAAATGGACGGTATAGAGAAACATGTTTATTACTTGAGTAGATTCATACATGGGCCCGAGGCTAGATATACTAGCATTGAAAAGCATCGTTTAGCCCTTGTATTTGTAGCATAAAAACTTAGGAACTACCTATTATCGTTCACAGTTCATATTGTAACTAGTTGTGAACTTATAAAAGTTTTGCTTACTAGAACTGTGTTAATAGGCAGGGCATCACGACGGTTCTTAATCCTCTCAGAGTATGATCTTAAGTGTGTGGTGCCTTGAGCCATCAAGAGACAGTCATAGGCGGATTTGTTAGCCATCTTACCATCAGGAAAATTAGAGGCACCTGTTGAAGAGCTCCCGGGTGACAATCTTCAGGCCAATTTCATAGAGTCTAGCCTGGATGAGTGGAGTATGGAATTTGACGGCTCTTCGGCCGAGAAAAAAGTGGAGCATGAGTCATTTTATGAAGAGATGGTGAAGAATTTTATTTATCTTTTAAGCTAGAGTTTGAATGTTCGAATAATGAGGATGAATACGAAACATTAGTCTTGGGGTTACTCGAAAATCTCAGAAGAGGTATCCAAGTCTTGACGATAAAGAGGGATTCCAAATTGGGGGTTAAGCAGGTAACTGGGGAATTCTCTTTGAAGCATATGAGCCTAGCGCCCTATCAAACTATCATTCAGTAGCTTCTCAGGAATTTCGAGGTTGTAAGGGTTAAGAGGCATCCCCGAATGATGAACCGATATGTAGATGCCTATGCCACTATCGCCTAAAAGATTGCCTTCGATGGAGATTCAATGGTGGTTCGAATCACAAATAGAATAGCCCCATCGATGATGTTGGAAATATTTCCCTTTGATGACAAAGATGATTTGAGGGGTGAGATCATAAAGAAACTTGAGAGAGGTGAAGGGACACTGAGCTTAGTTGGCTTAGCATAATACTTCGTTTCCATGGGAAACTTATACTACAAAAATAAAGGGGCTTGTTTATCCAGATGTGTGGATCCGGAGTAAGACAAAAGAAGATTGATCGAGGTTTATGAAGACAACTGTGAAACCACCGAGATCCCTATGTACAGAAGGATACATCGGGCAATATACTTTTGGCCTTCGATGAGACAAGATGCTACAACAGTACAAAGAGAGTGCGTTAAGTGTTGGCTGTTTTATAAGGTAGTATAATGCAATTTCATTAATCAACCCCAAGATTGGAGGCAACCATATACAGATCCATTGGTAGATAAAGTAATGCCTACGGACAAGGAAGACTCCACTAAGATAAATAGGTGAGCACTAAGGTATTTTGCATAAGAAAGGCAATTTTACCGATGAGGCTATCATGAACGGCCCCTAAGGTGCATAAGGAGAGAGGAGGCCGAAGAAGTGTTGAAGCATGCTCATGAGCCGGGACACATCGGAGGAGCCAAGATCTATGACCAACTCATGACCTTGGGGTATTATTGGCCCACCATGGAGAAAGATTAAGTGGAGTTTATTCGTAGGTCTAAATCTTGTCAACTACACGGGAATATGATCCATGCTCCTTCAGTGGACCTGCATTCCCTCTCTACATCTTTTTCATTCCATAATTGGGCGTTTGATTTGGTATGGGCCATAAACACTTTATCGTGAGGAAAGATTCGGATTTTTAGTAGCCACAGAGTGCTTTACAAAGTGGGCATAGGCCATACCACTCAAGAAAGCCACGATGGGGATAATGGCGCGATTCATGAAGGAGTACATTATTTATCGATTTAGTATCCCGAAGATGTTTTTATCAGATAATGGCACCCCTTTCATGAATAGTGATGTGCATTTGCTAACAGACAAGTATTCCATCATCCATTAAAAATCAATTGTAGCATACCCGAAGTCCAATGGGTAGGCAGAGGCCACCAATAAAACCTTAGTAAATATTTTGCCAAAGATGTTAGAAGATTTCCCAGGCATGTGGGATGACAAGATCCCATATGTACTTTGGAATTACCGAATGACAAAGAGGAAACCAACGGGTATACCCCATTTTCCGTAGTGCTTGGTGCAGAAGCTGTGTTACCAATTGAACTCGAGGTACCTTCTTCTCTGTATAACTTGCGAAGTGCCATGATCCCTCATAGCTAGCACGTATAACTCGAAGCACTAGAAGAACATCGGGATAATGATGTTAGACACTTCAAGATGTGAGCAATTTTCTTGATCCTTCGACCAACTGGTGAGGCCAAGGAAGTTTAAAGATGGGGATTTGGTTTTGAAACCATGCACAAGCCAAGTTTGAGGCTAACTGGGAAGGACCGTATGTTGTTCGAGTAACTCATGATTCGGGTTATTATAAGATATCCAAGGTGGAGGACAATGTTACTTTCAAACATAACAACAAGTGGCTGAAGATATACCATATTTAAATGTATTTTTTTTCGACAACTCAGTTTATTACAATATATCTTGTTCATGTATGTTCGAAAGGATGTCTCTCGTAAATGATTGGGCCTATCTGCTTAAATACATTATGTTACGATGTTTAGGTGGAAAATGTTAGCCCACTACTCTTTCTTTGTTTGTTATTATCCTTATCTTGCATAGTGCAACTTGTATTGATGTAATAGTTTAGCGAGTGTTAAAAGAAAAATGGGGGGAATGGAAAAAAAAAATCAAACATCACAAACACCAAACATTTAATAAAGAAGTACTCTAATTCCACGCAAATAAAGTAAAGAGGGGGATCATAATCCTAATATAAGAAACACCAACAAAGAAAACATTAAACAAGGGTGACTACGGGCTATACATAATGAAATGAAGGTTCACCGATCCAAGCAACCGATGGTGATATTGGGGAAGAATTTTCTCAAGGCTACTCTGGTCTGCAATAAGAGTGGCCAAATCCTTCTGATAAAGCTCCTTTTATTGCTGAATAGATTCCAAGTCTTGTTACCTATTGAGAAGATTAGCCTCCGCCCAAGAAATAGCCTCATGAGCCTCGTGTACCTTATGTTCAGACATCACCAGTTAGGTCTTCAGACTTACGAGCTCCTTCAAAATAGCTACGTGAGAGAAATGAGAGCTCTATAGCCGATGATAGAGGGAAAGTATATCATCTTTCTTGAAATCACGGAATAACTTCACCAACCAAGATAATGAGAATCCATCATTTATCAGCACATTAACTTTCCCCAATAAAAACTTGATTGTATTAAAGCTAAGAGATTTGAGGGGGTATTGAGGATCTCCTCCAAGAGAATGGTGAGCCCAAGAAAGTGACATGCCATCATCCTATGAATAGGCTGAAGAATGCGAGAGGTGAAAATTAAATGAAAATGAACTAAGAGATGCTCAATCAATAAACGAGGTTCCTCAGTCAAGATATGGGGGAAATTTGCCAAAGTCTGCCTCATAATCAACTCAGTGGTTAACTTAGGAGGATGGGACCTGAAGACGCTATCACTCGTAGAAGGAAGCCGAGTATTCGAAGCACTGTTACTTTCTTCAACCCTAGAGGAAACCACTTCAATCACCTCACCAATGTTGGTCACTTTTCCTTGGATTTGTGTACCAAGGGCCTTGCCCAAAGATGCGAATCCACCTAGGGTCCTTGCTTGTGCAACTTCCTGAGAAATAGCCTTAACTTTAGGCCCACGTGCTACGGGCTACTCGACTTCCACTTGAGATGTAAGAAATTGCTAAGTGAAAAATGAAATAAGAAAATACATACAAATTGACTTTCAAGTATGAATTTTATGCCAATAAGACTTGGCCCGCCTAACCCTCGGTTAGGTGAGATTTTATGCCAAAAAGACTTGGCATGCTTGACCCTCGGTTATAAGAGATTTTAGGCCAATAATACTTGGCCCGCCCAATCCTCGATTATGGGAGATTTTATGCCAATAAGACTTGTCCTGCCTGACCCTCAGTCATGGGAAATTTTATGCCAGTAAGACTTAACCCGCCTGACCCTCATTTATAGGAGATTTTCTAGGACCAATATGACTTTGCAATACTAATAAAGTTATGCACATCATTAAATTCAGAGTAGCCATTTGAACTACATCTTCTTCCTTCTCCAAAATAGGGGCCAACAAAAGATGTTATTCTTGGGGAGCAATCACATCCCTCCTACTTCAGCAACCTCTTCCTGTCTCCCTTCCCCCTGACCAACTGTAGCAAGATCGGTACACTCCTAATTAAGAACGAAAGGCCCGAATAGAGTGATAAGGACTTGGTCATTTGAAGGAGGGGGAGATGATGGGACAGTTCAAATGGGAGTAGGAGAATACGAAGGATAGGGAACAAAGAAGTTTGAATATCAAGTTGAAAAATGGAAAAGAACTTAAACAAGAAAGAGAAATAAGCTTACCATAGGCACTGAAGAAACAAACATGGGGGGCTTGGGAGCATCTCTAATGATCCTCACATTAGGAACATTCATCTCAAGACCGTCCTGCTCATGCAAAAAAAGGGATCAGGCGAATAGAAGCCACTAGACTCAGAAGAAGTATCAGAAATAACTACCCCCAGGGAGAAATAGGAGGTTACATGCTATGTAATAGGGGTAGCTATCTCCTACGGAGTGCTCTTCTTTGAGGCAGGTAAGGTTGCACCATCCTTCTCCACCAGACGACCCTCCTCAACATCGTGTGTGTCACTTCGCACATCAACCTGAAAAAAATAAGAGAGTTAGAGTAGAATGGAGTTATTAGCACAACAAAAGTTCAGATTAAGGGGAATATGGAGCATAATTCTTCCTCTTCTATCACATCTTCTAAAACTTCATAATTTGGGGGAGGCGATGCTAGTTTGGAAGGAGAAACTATCCTCCTTAACCTACACCTCTAAACTAATGCATTTATCTCTTCCTATACTTATTTTTATTCTACTTCTTCTTCTTCTTCTTCTTCCACTTCCTTGTATCTCTCCTCATCATCCTCATCTTCATCATCATCACCACCAATATTATCAACTACATGCCTCTCGGACAATTCTTCCGCGCCTAACTCAGACGATCCCTCCAGCACGAGCTTAAGAGGACTAATCGCCTTCCATTTTTTGCTACTACCAGAAGTGTGAGGAACATACGAAAAGGCCTAAGAGTCCATTTTAGCTAACATAAATGCCATATCTTCTTCACTAATATTTTGCCAAGTCTGTTTAAGTTGATCAAATATTCGGTTCACTGATTGGGTGACTTTGAGATCAGGAGTACGGGCCAATGAAGCTTCTTGGGCAGTCTTGATCTTTTTCGTTGGAGCTCTCTGGGTTTCCCTAATCGCTGCTCGATATGAGCCAAAGTGTAAAGAATCGTTTATTTTAACTGGTCTTAAGGGACCAGGGGCAATGGTAGCTACCTCGGCTGGAAGGGAGGTCTTAGATGATTTCTTCTTTTTCGCAAATGCCTGATCCACTGGAGCTAATAGAGGCAACTCAGAGGGGACGATGTTATTGGCAGTACTAAGGGAAAATACAAAAGAGAAGGTGGTACAATTTCTCAAACCCAACTTTGTGGGTGGGTATCTTTCAACCTCGGGGCATCGAGGTTCCTTCAGAATGTTACTCTGAAAATGGACAAGTTGGTTTTGCCAAAATTTTGTTATATACATGTCCGACTTCTTTCCTCGAGCTTCTTTGCTTGAAACAACAAAATTGGCCGAGTAACTAGCGCACAGACTCACAACAACTGAAGTCAAATAATTCGTACAAGTGAAGGAAAAGTTTGTTGTCTTTTCACGGGTAAATTGGCTCAACAAAGGGGTTCCTTGATCGTAGCTAAATTATTGGGCTACATGGTGGGGACTGTAAACAGAATAAAAATAATACCATTTCATGTACGATGGTAAGTAGGAAGGGATGAACATAAGTGGGACATTATTCGAGGTAAAGTTCCTTGAAAGAGCATCATCAAGGGGAGCAATGGGGCGTTCCTCCTCAGTAAAAAAGTTATTCGCAAAAAATTGATCCACCCTAATGTAGGGGTGGGGTAAGAACCTTTTATACCAATTAATTAAAGAAACAAGAAGCTTCTTGTCACTCTTATGATTCCAACAACAGATACAGGGGACCTTCTTAGGAAGAGAATTGGGGTAGTTACTAGCAGGAGCATAATCGGGGAAATGGGCATAAAGGAAAGTTGTTAAATGGACATAATTTGTATAGTTGGAGACATCAAACCTGCCGATGCTCCGTGCAGAATCTACCGCCAGGTGATCTAGCCCGATATACAGTGAAACCATGCACGATAGCATCAAGAGGGATCTTCACGTCGCTCTCCATACGAAGAACCATATTTATTAAATCCTTTGGGGGGAAATCTAGGGGCTTACCCGAAAGGTAGATTTTTTATAACATCACCCAGATATAGGCAGCCAACTCGATCTGGGATTCAAATCCTTTTCCTTCCATCCGTTGTTCAAACACTTTCTTTCCCCAGGGATTCTCCTTGGCCACCTCGTGGGCTTTAATTACATCTTTGTCTTCGATTAACTAGAAATATTTAATCACTAGTAGGTTCACTTGTTGTAAGTAACCATACAATCCTTCACCACTGCTTCCAGTTCATCCCTCAAGGCCTTTTCTTTTCTTGAGACTACCTCCTTAAAAAAAGTATCAAACCCTGCAGCTTCCAACCCCAAAAGCTCGTAAACATCATCCAAGGTGACAGTGAATTCCCCCCAAGAGTCCACAAAGGTGTGTGACCTGTGACTCCAGCGAAAAATGAGCAGTTCAAGGGCGGTGTTGTTTTTGGCAGAGGAAGATTGCCCAACCCTAGGGAGCAAGAAAAACAAACAAGGGCCAGCTGGACAAAATATTTAGAGTGGATGTATTCGGTCTAAGGACCTAATCCCTCCTAGACACCCGAGGAAGCTTCAAACTCTACTTTTGAGAAGGGGAAGTCACCACATTTAATGTGGAAGAGGGTGACGATAGCAGTGGGGATATAGACAAAGTCTTCAGTATCTTCACCCTCTTCCATTAGCAGATTAGGGTTCTCAGTTTACTTTAACTCACTGGGGAATTTATCCTTTGTTTAACAGAAGCGATCAGGCTCGCCAAAATAGGGAGTACGGCGATAACGCGCCCACTAGTTTTGGCGCGCTTTGGTTTTGGGGGAAGCACCCCTAGATGAGTGGGTTCTTTTGGGACTAAGTTAAAAAGAGTGCAGGGGACAAAAAAGGCAAATTCTCATAAAGGCTCCACACCAGAGAACGAAGACCCAAAGGTGAGTGTTTGAAAGGAGGATACCCTTTTTTATAGGGGAAACACGGACCCCAATAGGCGACAAAAGGTGATGCTTAGAAATGTGTAATAATGAACAGGTTAGCTTGCATGTTTGTCAAGAACGCACGACTGTAGAAGATTAAGGTTAGCAATGATGACGTTTCGAGGGACATACGCATAAATTAGGAGCGTGGGGAACACACGCGTACCCTGGCACTGCCATGTGTCACATACAGAACTACAAATGACAATCTCATTTTAATGTGACATGCTTGGGGTCTTTTAATCTTGGGGAATGAAGAGTTTTGGGGGAAATTTGAATAAACCTCTTCACTTTCCCAAAGTAATCTTCCACGAGTAATTATGAAGCCTCACAGAAGAGTATTTAAGTATGGCAGTATATTCGTTAAAACTAGTAATGTGGTTCAAAAGATAAAGGAGAATATAACTCCTCCATTTCTAATAATTTGTAGTTGTTTCTTATAAATCAAGTGCCTAGGGATATTTAAAATTTGTTTCAAAAAAAGATTGAAGATCAACGAAGGGTTTCGTATAGATATATCTTCATGCAATAAATAAATATCTCTATGAAGGGGTAAATGTAGGGGTAGTCCCCCCCCCCCCCCCCCCCCGGGAGTGATTAACTTAGTCAAACAGATTGAATGATTCACGGAGAAGGAGAAGGAAGGCGTCCCAAGCAAGTCACCTTTAAGAGGATCCACAAAAATAGCTCGAAGGACCAGCCTCGAAGATCCTCCATAGAGATTTCTCGAAGGACCTACCTTGAAGATTCTCCAATGGACCTGGTTTGAAGGATCCAACTTATAGATAAAATCCACTTGAATGACGATAGTTTGTAATAATAAATATAATATCTTTATCATGTACTTTATCTTATAAATATATGTTGAGTGAGGTTGTTTGGTACCCACGAGGGACCATGCCTGGCAGGGAATGAGAGAGCTAACATGTTCTATCGAGCAACCTCCTCCTCGGAACCTCGCATGGACATGGTTTGGAGGATTGAGAAAAATAAAAAATTGGGCATACAATTACCAACACTCGTGGCACACTTGGGAAAAACTTCACTTACCGCATAAGGTTGCTTGAGCCACTACAGTCGAGCCACCTCAACTCTTGCTTATTCGAGGGAACCTTCTCGAGGTACCTCAATCTTGTATCTTGGTTCTAAGATAGTTCTTAACCAACAAACAAAAAACCAAACACTCGGGCTACCTACCAGCCGAGCAACCTTAAAAGTAGACATTGTCCCGCCTGACTGATGGGACCATGTACCTATTAGAGTCACCGTTTACCCACTTTCTGATGTCATAACATTATACATTTAAGGACATGAATTTAAATCACTCAAGTGAGTTTGTCTTTAGCGCAGTAGTACTATTTCACCAAACTTGACCCTTTAGTCGTCCTGAGGTAAACTCCAAGCTGCCATGTCACGTTGCTCATTAATGACCACCATACCTCTAGCCAATGAAATAGTTTCCCACCAAACTATGAGAACCCATGCATTTAATGCAATATCTTATACATTAATGAAAGGTACTTATGCATTTAATATGATCGATCTTATTAAACGTGGACAAGTTCACTCAAGTAACTTGCCCCTCAAATAAATACACCATACAAACAGTTATATGAAAAAGGGCATTCTAAATCTAGAATTGATGTCCAACTTCCCCAAGACATGAGAACTATTATAAGGACATAACTTCCCATATCTATTGAACAACCATATCATTGAGCATTAGCTGAGCTTAAAGTTCCTACCTTGCCTTTATTGTGCCTGGAGTGCTCCGAACACGCTACCTGATGGTCCCACCTATTTATTATGCATGTTGTGTATTTATTATGACATCATATCATTTAATACAAGTCTGAATATTGAATCCCTTGGTCTCCTATTCACATGTGTCCACTATCAAGATTTGATTTCGTACCGTGTTAATCCCAATCTTGATAAGGGGTTACGCCTCACTTGTTACTAACTGTATTTCAAAAACCCACATCTTACAGTGACCTTGATCTCTCGGGAACGCTTACAATCTCTCTTGATTTGGGATACATGGTCTTTAAGTTTTTCAGGGGTCTCCAATAAAGATTGAAGATCTTCTCGAACACTAGCCATGATATTTGTCAATTCACTTTTTTTCCAGCCTAAGACGATCAACTTCCCACACAAATAAACCTTCACCTTCTCGAGTTGACTCACCAACGCCTCACACACCCTCAAAAATTTCACGTCTCTCTCCAAATCGACCACTCTAAGAGATAAATCTTTATTCAACTTTTTAGTTTTCGACGTCTTGGTGTATAAATCACTAAAATCTTTTTGGAGATCCCTTTTATCCCTGACTTGCAATATCATTGTCACTCTCACTAGAATGTCTCGAAATATCTTTGAGGTTTTCATGTTTACATGTGTCCTCATCGTCGTGGGACAAACTAGGAGTACTCACGTGACTAGCCCTGAAAGTAACATACTTTTCATATGGTGATTCTCCCCCTGAACTGACTCGATGTCATTATCATTAAGAGTGACTTTATTTTCAATCACTTTTCCCTTTCCCTTTCGCATAGTGGGACACCCAAATGACTTGTGCCCTTTACCTTTGTACTCAAAATTGCTTACGTCTTACTCTTTCTCACCACCATCCTTACCTCATCCTTATTTTTTTTTCTCAAAAATCTTTTTATTGGAAGAATTCTTTTTGGAAAATTTGATAAACTTTTTAAATTTTTTTGCAAACATGGCCAAGTCATCAACGTCAAAATTTTCCTCATATTTAGACTCACAAACTCTTAGTGAACATATCTATCTCATAAGTCTGAAGGTCTCCTACGAGTTCTTATAACCTAAGGGTGTCTAAAATCCCTAAAGAGTTAAGCATGATGACCTTAGGAATAAAGAAAAAAGGGGGTGAACTCAAAATCATTTTAACGACCCTAGTCTCCATAATTTTCTCACCCAAATTAAAACTAGTGTTTACGATGTCCGATAACGTAGCATAAAATTCATCAAACTCTCAGACTCTAACATAGTGATCGTCTTAAATTGGTTGGTCAAATTTTAAAGCTTAGATACCTTGACAACGTTGCTAACCTCGTATGTCAATTAAAGGATATCATATGCTTCCTTAGAGATAGTGCACGTCATGATATGCCGAAACTCATCAGGGTTGATGTCTCCATAAATAGTACTAAGGCCGTGGGAGTTGTAGGTACTCAACTTAAACTCATCACCAGTCTAGGAAGAGACGAGTTTAGGATTTGTGACATAATCAATAGTGATTGTGGGAGGAGTCCACCCTTTTTCGCATATTAACCAAAACGTTTCATCTATGAATTTTTAAGCTGATCTTATTCGGGCTTTCCAATAGGCATAGTTAGATCCATAAAAATTAGTATCCTATATATAAGTTATCCATAAGAAAATTGCGATTTTATAAAATCAATTTTTCAAAACAATTGATATCACAAAAAGTTCTTACAAAAAATCAGGATCTCACGCTAATTTGGTGAAACCTGTCCTAATGCTAATTTGAGAGTGCACAATTATCTAATGGCGTAAACTTATTAAATTCAGATGAAAAATCCGCACTAAATTTTAATAAGCCCTCGAATATGCAACTATGTGATTTAAAACATTAATTAAACCAAGAATGTAATGAAAACAGAGTTTCAGGAAAAATCCCCTCAGGGAAAAACCTTTTATTCACTTTATGAAATTTAAAAATCGCAGCTTAAAAATTCTATAAAGGAATTTACAATGAATTATCATAAGAACCACAAAGTCTTAGCCTTCCTTCATCCATGATCCTCATAAGAATTACAAGAAACACAGTCCTTTGTCTTCTGCAATGAATACCCTCGTGTTTCACAAGTCAACCATGGACATGCCTCTCCACAAAAGTTTTATGAAAGATACAAGATATAGGTTTTAAACTTGATTCACTCAATTATATTCTGGGAATGTGATTTGTGAATTAAAAAGGTTTTTCAAACTCAAAAGGTTGAAAACTTTTGCTAAAGATATGCAGAATCAGTTCTGGCAAAAGTCTCAGCAAAATCAAACACGAAACACGTATTTATTAGACGGACATAAGTTTTGAGGCCGGGGATTTATTCGAACAAGAAAGAAAGATTGTTTGAAAAAAATAATACTCTAGTTTTAGTGACATCAAGTTCGTTTGAACGAAATCCTAATTTCTTTTAAATGAGCTTTAATTAAGCTTCGAATGATGTAAAATAGTACGCCCTCGTCAGATGATTGATCAAAGTAAACCTTCAAACGATTAGTTAGAACGCGAAACCAATATCCTTTGAACGAGATTCCCATCTCGTTTGAATGATATGCACATACATGATACATAGAACATTTTATATAATGGAAAACTGCCTCCATTTTAGAAGAAAAAAATCTTGTTTCCAGTTTTAATAAAAATAAACTTCCCAAAATAAATTCAAGGAATAAATTCAAGCTAAATATAATTATACCTTCAAAGTATGGAGATGCTTGAAAGTTAGATATGTTGGATCTTCGAACTTCGTGTCAGCTTGAATCAAATGGCAGCGGGATATGCTAAAAACTAATGTAAGCCTAATCTAGGAAGAAATTATGCTCTTACAATCTTACGCAATTAAACAGTCACACAATCCACACTTTATTCTAATGAACTAAAGCATAAGAAAGTAAGGCATCTTACATAATTAAAAAGTGACACAATCAACATTTTGACATCTACAACATTAAACATTTATACGTTGAAAACATCACAACTAACATACCCTTTTTCATCCCAACTCGAATCATTATGTTCATGATCTGATTTGTATGGCATATACGCTTCATTGTGATCAATTAATTTTTTGTTTCCTTTTGAATTGGCTCACCGTCAACATCCTATCACCACTACAAATCAATCCAGTACAAAAACTAATTATATTAATGAATACCCAATAATTAAAATTACCTTCTATCCGTATCAATTTAATGATACTATAACTTGAATGACCGCAATTAGATCAAATATTTACATTCCAATGAACCCTCTCAAATACCCATCAATGAAAAACATATGCTTGCCATTGAAGAACATAATTATGATATAAGGTAGAAAAAATATAATTCTTTGATTATAAGTAATTTTTATTTTAACAAAAAATCCAACTATCCCAATAATCAACTAGTTATTTTTCTATTACCCTTCTTTTAATTTTAACAACAACAGAACAATGATATTTACAATAAATAGGTAACAAAAACTAATTTTATGTCTTCAATAATGAAATCCCAATTTTTGAAACCCTGCCTAGCTTGCCACCTACACCCCAATAATTCCACCATAATAAAGAAATAAAGAATAATACTTCACATGTCTTGTGAACATAACCAGTGGTGAGGGAGAGTGCTAGGGATAGGATTAGAGAAGGCGAGGGAACAACAAGTGAAGGATGAGGGCGGCTAGTGCGACCAGATGGATAGAGGGGATTTGTCTCGGTAAAGAAAGGAAGTCGGGTGCGATGGAGGTTTTTTGTTGGTTTTCTTTTATTTTTTGTTTTTTGTTTTCTTAGGTTATAATGACTAAATTTCCAATTGAGTCTTAATGTAGTTTTGACTTATTCTCAGAACAAAACACGTTTGAATGATAAGTAGATTTTTATTGTTCGATCACTATGAGACCATGACTTGTCAAAGATTAATTGAAGACGCTGCGACAAAGCTACAAGTAATTAAGCATGAAGAAGTTTAATTGGTTCTACTTATCGTCTTCAAAGTTTAATTGCATTCTGAGATCACACAGGTATGAATGAGTAATGTTAATGAAACTCAGGATATTATTTTAGCAAAAATAAGGATGTTAATTTTTAAAAGATTTTTTTTAAAAGTGTTTTAAATGTTTACCCTTTTTTTAATGAGACGAGGACGGATTAGAGTTGGTTTTTAGTAGAACTTTATTTTCAAAGTTGGATTGATCTAAAAACTCTAATCTGGGCTACGTCATTCAAACGACAAACAATATCGTTCGAACAAGAGATGTTGTCATTCGAACGACACAGTATCAGGCTCGAACGAGATCCTCCACCGGCTTAAAATATTAATAAATAGGTGTGTTTAGTTTTCTCGAAGGGCGTGCAGTGTGAAATACAGTTTACAATCCAAAAAGTGTTCTGCAAAAAGTTTTCTAAGGTTTTTCATGGTCTAAGCATCCTTAGAGTTTTAATATCCGAGCTTTTCGTTATCATATGTTCTTGTGATCTTGTCGGCACCAAGTTTGAGGTTCTATTGAAGATCCATTGTTATTTTTGTAGTTAAGATTCGATGGATACCGATGTTGACATCGTAGATGACACAAGGCCATATTGTTGGATACCGAGGCATTCGTGGAGGCGACTGCTGTGGGCAAGTATCGTGGAAGAAGGTTACTTTCCGCGTGGGCACTCTGAATATTGGTAGAAGATCAGAGGATCGTGAGGTCTCGTGGGTGGATCGAGTTGTTTTATAAGGATACCATCTGACTTTGTAAAACCATTGTCATAGTGATTGTCTGGTCGGGCCGTCTGAGGTTTTTTCCCGATTACATTTTTCCTCATACATCACCATTCTGAGTATTGCTTTACTTTATTTTACTTTCTTTAATCATTAGTTGCATGGTTAGGGTTAAACAAGATAAAATCTGGTTAAGTTAACTTGTGTCACAACTTGGTTTGATAAAATTGAAAAAGAGTTTTTTACAAAAAGAGAAAGTTGATTTGCATTCATCCTTTATATAATTCTGCTCAAGAAAACGTTTTTGTTGAAAGTTAAAATTTGGGGACCTACAAATTGGTAAGAGCGCTAGAAATACATTTTTATTGTGTTTGATCCTTGTTGATTTTAAAGATGAATTTCAGAAATTGTGATAGTTTTCGTACTTCTGTTTTATATGGCACTAATTATGCTTATTGGAAAATGCGAATGAAAAATGATTTAAAATTCATTGATGAGCGTGTTTGGTTAGATGTTGAAAAAGGTTGGTCACCACCTGTCACACGAGAGGGTGAGGTAACTAGTTTGAAACCCGTTGAGTCCTGGACTGAGACTGAACATAGGTTTGCACTGTATCCTCAAAAGGTCTGTACGTTATTTCCTCACATGTCACACCTGAAGAGTATAATCGTATCATGACTTGTGAAATTTCGAAAGAAGCTTGGGATAAACTTTCACTCACTTATGAGGGCACGAGCATGGTTAGGGCGTCTAAGTTGCAAAATCTCACTACACATTTTGAGACGATTAAGATGTTAGAGAGTGAGACATTTGATTAGTTGTACACTAGATTGTCCACTATTATTAGCGCAACATTTAACCTAGGTGAGAAGATTCCCGATAATCGAGTTATTAAGAATATTTTGAGATCGTTGTTGAGTATGTTTAATTCTAAAGTGATCGTTATGAATTCCCTTGGTATGCTTAACTCGTCGAAGCTGGAAGAGATTGTTGCTGCCCTACAAACCTATGAACTCGATATGTTTACCTCCAAGCAAGTGCCAAACAAAGAAAAGGGCATGTCTTTAAAAGCCCTAAAGGAGGAAACTAAAGTTTCGAAAGAGAACTCCAATTCTAACTTTGAGGATGTCGTCTTGTTGGAAAGAAAGTTCAAGAAGTTTCTTCAAATTCATAAGCAATCGAAAGATGCAAAAAGTTTGAGAAATTCAAGAACAAGGGAGACACCACCCCTCAGTATAATAGTGAGAAACCTAAAAGAGATGAGTCTGATAGGTGTTTCGGGTGTGAGGGGTATGGTCACAAAGTTGAGGAGTGCCCCACTAGACTTAAGAAAGAGTGAAAACAACCAATTCCATATAATTACACCTTCAGTGATAGTGAACCGGAAGAGGGAGAGGATTCCCCCATTGAGCATAACTTTGTTGCAATTAGGACATATCGTGTGAGTGACGATGATATATCTTCCCACGAGGATACGCATGTGCATGACACTTTCGAGGCTGTTGAGAGTGCTTCCCGATAGGGTGAGGGTGATGAGAGAGAGGATGAGGAGATCGACGCAGGAGAGTTGCAATTTTCATTTCGAGAGTTGTTTGAGGACACGGTAAAGGTTAAAAAGGCTAACTCTAAATTACAATCTAAGTTGAAAGAACGTGTCGTAGAAAATAATGATGCGTTAATTAAGGATATTAGTGAGCGTGAGAAGAAGCTTAGGGAGAAGCTAGAGTACGTCGAGAAAGAGAGACACACCCTTAGAGGCTTGATGGAGGCTTTCAAAAAGTAGGTGCTAGAGTTTGAGGAGTCTAGGCGTCCACTCGAGTCTAGGATTGAGGAGTTAGTAAAGAGTTTGAAAGACTAGTCTAGATTTAAGTTTGACTTGAAGGCTAGAAGTGAGAAGTTGGATAAGATGTTAGGCACCGTCCAAATTAAGAAAGATAGTGGTGGTATTGGCTTTGATGATCGTGTTGTTGTCCCCATTGTGGAATCGCCACAGCGGAAATATTGTGACTTCTCAAATAAAATCCAATTTTAATTAATCCCAAATTTTAGTTAAAC
Organism: Sambucus nigra; assembly: GCA_949130495.1. Lineage (NCBI taxonomy): Eukaryota > Viridiplantae > Streptophyta > Magnoliopsida > Dipsacales > Adoxaceae > Sambucus > Sambucus nigra. The sequence continues at coordinate 542,629,834 of OX422216.1, read as the reverse complement.
CCTAAAACATGCATCTAGATGATTTATCCAATGAAATAAAGCATGCAGGATAAAACAAACAATTTCAGGAAAAATCCCCCAAAGGGACAACCCCTTTTTATTTTCACTATAATTTGTAAAAACGGTTACACGGATTACAATGAAAATAAGTGCGACATACGAAATACCCTCAAGCATCGGTTTCGTTGTCTCGGCTGGAATCTCCCGCAAGAACTCTAGGTGGTCAGCAATGAAGAAGAGAAACGGCTTCTCCATAACTTACTCCGTAAGGACTCCCTCCATAATAGCACGCAGCTTTCCGGTTGTAGAGTTATCCCCACAAGTTACTCCAGATGAGTAGCGATCCTCTTGAAGGTTTAAGGATTCACACAAATATATGGGAATGGATTTGTGAATCAAAAAGGTATAAAACCTTAAAAAAAGTGAAGTCTATTTGTTGGTCTGTGAAAATATAGAAATTGGTGTGTAAAAGACTTGGGAAATTGTGTAGAATGCACACTGGTATTCATATGAAAATCGAGGCGGCGACGTCGCTCAAACGAGATAGGCATCTCACTTGAACGAAGGACACGTGTCGTTCGAACGACTTAGCGCGAGATGCTTATCTCGCTCGAACGGCAGTGCTAACTCATTTGAACGAGCTTGTCGATCGAGGCACTCCGCTTCTACACATAGAAAAAATTCTGCTTTCGATAAAAAATATTTCAGACTTAAAAAAATATTTACTAAAAAATTCCCAAATATTTATGCCAATATAAACAAATCCATTAAATCATTTTACCAATAATACATCGTGGAGTAGTGGGAAACAGATGAGCATCCCATCTCATGTAGCATGATGCACGTGTGAAGATGATGGATGCATGGATTAGGATAGAGGCCGTCGTGGATGATCGTGTTGACGTGCCGAATGTAGCGGTATCAGACATAGAAACTGTGATCTAGGGAAAACAAAAAATTCCTAGATTCTAACCCGGACATTTATAAAATTATCTCCTTACAAATCACCCCCTATGTATATGCCGGTACATACATAAAAAATCCGAATTATGCAATATCCATAAAACAAAATGACATACAATATAATATCGCCATTAAACCCTCAAACTGAGAATGCTAAATGACATGTCTTCAATCAAACTTCAACATCTTCAAATCTTCAGCTCTTCAGAAACTTCCAAAGCTTTTCTCATCAGGGTGTGAAATCCAATAATTATCAACTTTGTACCTACACACATGAGATAAAGCAAAAACCTTCGTGACACATCAAGTTTTAAATGATATAAGAATAAATCATTAAAAAATGAAATCTCCCCCATAATGCAAAAATTCCCCCATAACATGATAATTCTTATCATTAAAAATTCAAATCTCCCCCATAATACAAAAACTCCCCCATAACATGATAATTCTTTCTCTCCCTTTTTATGATGTCCCCAAATGGACAGATAAGAAGAAACAATCAAAACATGGAGTGTGACGATAAAATGCATAGCAAATATGAATCAATCAACGCGCATGCAAAGGTATGTCCCAAAAAATTCACAAACTATTTTTGATTTTTCAAATTTTTCATACAAAAATAAGATACCAAAAATCACACCATGGATTTAAACTAAAACAACCAAGTCATGGAAATGGAATGTTTGGGTGTGAACACATTCGATAGGTAAATAAACTCAATCAATCATATGTGCATGATGCATATGTGTACTCCTAATGAATGAACATCAAAAGTATACTTAGGTGTACAATTTTTTGAATTTAGATGACATCATCTTATGCAAATCAACAAATCAAAGTCAAAGTGATTTCCACACCAATAACGTCCAAAACTATTTAGCGTTTTTTCAAGATTTTCAAGGACGTGAAAACCCGTTATAAAATCTCCAACCAAACTCCCTCATATATATTTTCTTTTAGAGGTGTTAAACTAAATTCTCAAACTTTGGAGAATTGGTGCAAAAACCTAAATGGCTCATAATTGGCATGAATTTCTTTTTATTGCCTTTAAATTTTTTCAGGCTCTTTTAAACCTCTTTGGACCCCGGATAATAAAATTCCTCAATTTTTTTGGTCCAATTTAAACGGCGGCATAATCGCAAAGGATAAAAAAATAATCGTTTATAGCCCTTCATCAGTTTCAAATAAAGCACACAAAACCTCACAAACATGGTTCAAAGGTACACACTTTTATTGTCTTGTTTTATCGTGCTTGGATCGTTTTAAGGACTGGATTGAAGTGAAAACACCCAACCAACATGTGATAAGAAAAGCACAATAATCAAACAAATCCGTGCATGTGTGCAATAAAGAAATCATGAGTCAAACATGTAGGAGGTAACAACTAATTATATCTTAATGACTCCAAACATTATAAAGCACATGGATGAATTGACCTAATGTCTCAAAACACTATGAAATAGTCACATGAATAAATGGAATGAAATTTTGACTCGGTCATCCTAAGTGTTTATCCATAAATGGTGCAAACAAAATACAAAAATATTTTTGGATTTTCAAAAATTTAATCAAAATAAAATCTTTTTGTATTTTTCAAAATTTTCAAACAGAAAAAATATAACCACAAAATGATACAACCAGCAATAGGCATATAATATCGATATGAGCAACATCATATGCTAGCAAAAAGTAATCGCACAAGAGAATCCACTATGAAAGCAGATATGATAAATGAGCAATGCAGTCTTATCAATTAAGCATGGATACCAAGAATAACCGCATATAAACACCGGGTACTGAAATCAGAAGGGATGCAAAAATAAAATTTCCAAACAGGTCGCTCAAACGACTTAGCTCTATCGCTCGAAGGACAAGGGCATGTCGCGAGATACGACTTCGAGCGAGACAGAGCTATCGCTCAGATGACATATAGATCTCGCTCGAACAAGAAAATAAAAAATTCCCAGAATGCCTAGAAAATCATACAGTTTTGCCCAGTGCAAAAATTTCGTGAAAACAATACCTGTAAGCGGCAAACAGATCCAAAATAGTGCTAAAATAGTAGCGAAACACACAAATGAAACAAATAAATCAATGTGCGCTACGTTAATGTGACTCATAACACTAGAAAGAATATAACATGATGCATAGCTAGTGTATGACAAAACATCCAATACAATCAACCAATCAATTTCACATGGGGTGAATCACGTGCAAGCAAACGAAAGTTGTGAACAAAAAGACCATATGCCTCTAAATCCGATTTTCTAACCCAAATAGATTTGTAACGACACGTGGGAGTTTGGGGAATTGAATTTATTCTTTTATTAACCTTCCTAGATCTATTTAAAAGCTTGTAACAAAAGAGCCTAAGATGATCTTGCCTACCGCAATGTGTGCAAGTGTAAATCGGGCCGTGTGTGTTACCTAAAGGTGGAACTCTCCTCAAATTTCTCAGTTTCTCTCTCCAAATTTGCCTAGGTGGGTCTCTCGTAATGATCCTAGGAGGTTCTATAATGATGTTCCTAAGGGGCTCTTTCCTAAAAAACTTAGGTGCCTCTTTATTAAAAATCCTAGGAGGCTCTCTCACACGTGTGGGAATGGGTGTAACATATTTTTCAAGACCAATCCCACCCCTATCCTTTTTTATCTCGACGGTGTCTAAAATCTTATCAAGTTTTTCAGACCTAGACTCCAAATCAAATTTCACCTTACTTGAATCTTTCAATTTCACCTCAAGTTTACTTATCCTAGATTCACGTACACGTCTAGAATCCTCAAACTCTAAAAGCTCCTTTTCATAATCTCTATCAACCCTCTAAGACTATCACTGTCACCCTCGACGTACTCAAGCTTCTCTTTCAAAATTTTCTCATGTGCCCTAAGTTTTTTAACTAAAAAATCATTATTTTTTAAGGCACACTCATTCAACTTCAAATTTTCTTTCTTCGTTTTCAAAGATTCAGCATAAAGTTCATTGAAAGCAGTTTGTAAGTCACGCTCATCTACACTTTCATCCTCACTCCCATCACCCTCACTATCATCATTAATCACATGGGTGGGAAGCTCTCGCCTACAAGTATAAAAAACTTCTTCTTCCGAATCACTATCACTAAGGGTAGAATCACGAGAAATCGATTTATTCAATTTTTTCCTTAAATTTATGGTACACTCATCTAAGGCGTGACCAACACCCTCACAACAAGGACACCTCTCAGATTCGTTTTCAACCGAAGATTTAAAACAAGAGTTCGTGTGAATTTTCCAAATAACTTTTTCAAAAATTTGATACCGAAGATCATCAAAACCAACAAAAGCTATTTTTGTGAAAAATCAGGATCAAAACACAATAACTTAGTGCAACAGACTCTGATACCATTTTGTAAATGTGAGTAGACAAATTGTATCAGAAAGTAAATCCTCAAAAAATCAGGATCATGTGATAAATTAGTATCACCCGCTCTGATACCAATTTGTAGAATCGCTACAGCGGAAATATTGCGACTTCTCAAATAAAATTCAATTTTAATTAATCCCAAATTTTAGTTAAACCCTAAAATATATATCTAGATGATTTATCCAATGAAATAAAGCATGCAGAATGAAACAAACAATTTCAGGAAAAATCCTCCAAAGGGGCAAAACCTTTTTATTTTCACTATAATTTGTAAAAACGGTTATACGGATTACAATGAAAATAAGAGCGACATACAAAATATCCGCAGGCGTCGGTTTTGCTGTCTTGACTGGAATCTCCCGCAAGAACTCCAGGTGGTCAGCAATGAAGAAGCAAAACGGCTTCTCTATAAGTTACTCCGTAAGGACTCCCTCCACAATAGCACACAGCTCTCCGGTTGTAGAGTTCTCCCCACAAGTTACTGCAGATGAGTAAACAATCCTCTTGAAGGTTGAAGGATTCACACAAATATATGGGAATGGATTTATGAATCAAAAAGGTACAAAACCTTAAAAAAAGTGAAGTCTATTTTCTGGGTTGTGAAAACGCCGAAACTGGTGCGTAAAAGACTTGGGAAAATGTGTAGAATGCACACTGGTATTTATACAAAAATCGAGGCGACGACGTCGCTCGAACGAAGGACATGTGTCGTTCGAACGACTTCACATGAGATGCTTATCTCGCTCGAACGACAGTGCTGTTGACCGAGGCACTCCTCTTCTACACTTAGAAATAATTCTGCTTTCCTTAAAAAATATTTTAGACTTCAAAAAATATTTTCTAAAAAATTCCCAAATAGTTATGCAAATATAAACAACTCCATTAAATCATTTTACCAATAATGCATCATGGAGTAGTGGTAAAAAGTTGAGTATCACGCCACATGTAGCATGATTCACGTGTGAAGATGATGGAGGCATGGATTCGAATAGAGGCCGACGTGGATGATCGTGTTGACGTGTCGAATGTAGCGGCATCAGACATACAAACTGTGATCTAGGGAAAACAAAAAATTTCCAGATTCTACCCCGGACATTTATAAAAGTATGTCCTTACACCCATTCCACCCTCATGCGTGAGAGAGCCACATAAGAACGTTAGAAAAGGTCCACATGTAGGTCACTTTCCATACAACCGCCACACTTGTACATTTTGTTGTAGGAAATGTCACCTTAGAAAGTTTTGCTATGACCGTAGGAATGCTCCTCGAAAGTCTAGAAAGTTTAGGAATAAAGTTGGCCGGATTCCCCCCACCCCCATGCTTCATTAAAAACCTACTTGGGTTAGGAAGTCAGATTTGGTAGCTTTAGGAATAAAACTTCATGGTTCTCATTTGGTTGCACTTGATTCTTCTCATGCTAAATCTCAAAGTTGAGTGTGTTACCATGTTTATCATTTTGTATTATATTTTTCATTTATTGCATCTTATTTGAAAAATACAAAAAGATTTTATTTTTGATAAAAAAAATTTAAAAATAGAAAAAGATTTTTTGGTTTAGAAAATTTTTGAGAAAAATGCAAAAAGATTTTGCTTTTTATTTGAGTCAAAATATTTTGAAAAAGCCGAAAAGATTTTCGGTTTTGTTTTTATGTCATGAGTTAACATGTTTGATGTGGCATATTGGTGTGCTTGTACCCCTTTCCTTCCATTATCCATGTGGCTAGGACATTTGGTCATTATTATTGATGCTTAGAATGATCTTAACCATTGTATTATGGGGTTGTTTTTGAAGTTGATATGCATTTTGATTCGACTTTGTTTATATACCATCTTTGCACAAATGGACGAGTTTATATGGATGTTTGACTGCACTTGCATATTTGAGTTTGGTGAGGCGTTCTTATCTCAATTTTGTCATCTATGCGTAAGTAGACATAAGGAGGAGGTGTGCATGTAATAACCGTTTACACATGAGCATTTTAATCTATATTGAAAATATGATGTGTACGGGAAAGGGCTGTGAGAGTATAATATTGACTCGTCGTGAAAGCCGTCGTTTAAAATAGCCTCGAAAAACTTCATAAGGCAAATAAAATGAATCATTGCCAAAAATGGGCCAAATTAGCTCAGTTCATTCAAAAGAAAAAAAATGATATTATTTAGGCTGTATGAATGGATTAAAAATTTAAACGGGCTTGCCAAAGAATCCTAAATTTGAAAATTCGTGCCATGACGCTATTGTTTGTAGAATCGCCAAAATTTCGTATTTGTGTGCATGATATTTGTTTAGTTCATTAAGCTCACACGTCCATTGTCACATGTGGATATCATAAAGTTTGATCATAGATTGCTATCAATTAGAGCTTCTTGATTGTTTTGATGTGTTGGAATTATTATTCATTTGTTTTAAGTTCACACCCATCCATTCCATGTTCATGTTTGAGCACATCGGTACTATGTTAGCATGTTACTCATATTTGTTTGTTTTTTGAGTTTTCTCTATTTTGCTACTGTTTCGCAGTTTTGAGCCCCTTCCAATTAGAATTTTCACATAATTTTTCCACTGGAGAACACTATTTTATTTCTCTGGGGAGACTGTGAAAGTGTGATAATGTCATTCTAATGATACCTGTCTTTGTTCGAGCGATGCCGCTTCTCGTTCAAACTACATCCCTGGCTCGTTCAAACGACAGCCTGTTTGACCATTTTTGACTTTTTATAGTTGATTTCTGTTTCAATACCCTGTTGCATATTATTCATATTTTGGTACTGGTGTTGATGTAAAAAACTAGATTACTCTAATTATTTAATCACAGATAAATAAATGAGACAAAAGATTTTAAAGTGGTTCAGCCTTATATGAATAGCCTACGTCCACTGTTGTATTATTGCTGAGTGTTTGGGAATTCTCGATTACAAGTGCTATCAAGAAATTCCCCCCCCCCCCCCCCCCTTGAATGAGGGTGATACAAGGTATTTATAGCCCTTAGGCTGTACATGAAAGGGTGTTACATTAAATGATACACATATGAAAGGGTAATTCAATTAATGTTCTTCAAACGTGCGCGTCAAGATGATAAGCATTCAATGAATAGTTGAACTGTTGATTATCTGGCAATTAATGCTGTGGTCGAGATGCAGCTCGAACCGCCTTAGTTGCTCGTCGTCCAAGAGTTCCTCGGAGCATTGGAGTTCCTCGGAGGATAAGAGTTCCTCGGAGGGTTGGTGTTCCTCGGAAGACTGGCGTTCCTCGGAGTATACCTGTTGCTCGGAGTGAGTATGTTGGTCGGGGGAATAATTTTCCTCGTTGCTATTGTGCCACGTAGATTGACACGTGTCTTCTTATTATTCGTCCACATCAGCATACTAATTTTGGTATCAACAGAAGCCCCCAATGTTTCATATTTCGAACTTTGAAGAGTATGGAACATTCTTTCTCGGTATATGGCGATATTAAATGACCTTCCTGGGTTTTAGGAGCCTTTCCTTCATATTTGAATTTTCTTCCAAATTCGCAGAATCCGCCTTTTTTGCATTTTTATAGGCGCTTCGATCTTCGTGCCCTTTTTGTCCTTTTAGCTATCGGTAGCGTAATAGTTTCCTTTTTGTAATCATTTCTTTCGTCGTTTCCCAAGGTAAAGTATTTAAGCTTCAGAGGCAATCCCATCGTCTTCTACCTTTTCAATTTTTGCTTTCGAGTTTTCTATAGCTTTTCTCTCTCCTGTGCGTCCATCCCTTTCTTCGTTTGTTTGTCAACAGATATCCTTTTTCCCTGTAAGCTCTTCTTCCTTCTTCTTTTATTCATCATGGTTTACATTATTGAGTCTCTTGAGAAATTCCTTTCTGATTTCTCTATTCCATCTTGGGTAATTTTGGAGGTTCTTTCTGAGCCTTCAAGTTATTTTGATTTGGTTGAGGGACATTGGTTCCCTAGCCTCTTTATTGCTGAATGTGGATTTTCTTTTCCACCAAACCCTTTATGTTTAGAATTCTGTCAGTATTTCGACGTTGTCCCTGCAAAAATAGCCCCCAACACATGGAGAATAGTTAATGGGGTGTATAGGTTAAATCAAACTCATGGAACTCGTATAGGAATTCCTGAGATTATGTACTGTTATAGATGGGCTGTTTTAGACAATGTTTATTATTTAAAAACTAGATTTTTGAATAGGGCTCTAGTAGTCAACCTCCCTGATGCCAACAGGGATTATTTCGAACATGGAGTAGTTGTAAAAAATTGGCAACATGCCCCTTTGGTTGGAGACGAAGTATATGAGGGTCCCAAATGCCCTCCATATGGCAATGGGATAGGTTATTTTCATCTTATTTTGTTTTTTTGAAATTATGATTTCATTGTGTTTGACAAAATGTATGACTGATATTTCACTATGTTTTTATTTGCAGTTGATAGTAAGAGAAAAACTCCAAAAGAAACAGAAGTTAATATCAAGCATTTAAAACATATCTGGAGTTTGCATCAGAAGGTTGCAGACGAGCACATTAGGTCTGCTTCATACTTGCTGCAGTACAGGAGCTATACATCCTCTTATACTGCTCGTCCTGTGGCTAGCATTAGCGAACCATTGCCAGCTTCTGAAGATTCTTCACCAGACTCTCACATTCCTTTGAGTCAGAAGATGGGCAAGAGAAGAGTTCCTGCTCTCTTTGAAGAGACCTCCTCTGCTGGAGATGGAAAGAGAAATAAAACTGATGTCCCAAAGGGGACAAAGAAAATGGATGTTGCCCCTTCTGCTGCTCCTCAGAAGGTCGCCGAGAAGCCCTCAGTGGCTCTTATACAGAAGGATGCGCCTGTGGAAGTAATCACTATCTCTCCAACCAAAAATTCTTCTTTGGTTGAGGTTGTTGAGAAGACACCGAGGACATTGAAGAAGTCTTCCTCGGTTAGTTTTTCTGAAGTCATTCCCCAGCTCCAAACTAGTGGAGCTGGTGTTCCAACCATTATTCCCCCGAGCTCTGCAATGAGCTCGGTAAAGACTTGGATTATTCCTGAAGTCAAAGGCATCGAGGAAAACATGCCTAGGGATATGCTGACATCCCTATCTACTCGTCACATTGCTTCAGTAAGTTTCTTCTTATCTTGAATTCTTATTTCATTCTATCAATATATGTATCTCGGCACTAACTCATCACTACCTTCTTTTTTCAGCTGGTGAGTTGCTTTAACACCATTATGAAGAAAGATGAAGCGCTCAAGGCTTCAAGCTCCTCGTCTGGAGTAGAGGATGCATTCCAGGGTTTGGCCCAATCTCTGAAGGAATCCCGTCAGAAGTACGACGAGGATAAAGGTGAATGGGAGAAAAAACTGGCTGCATCTGAAGCAGAGAAGGTGCAGTTGGGAAATAAAGTGAAGGACTTGGAGAGGGAGAATAAGAAATACTCCGAGAAGTTCACTACCTTTGGGGAGCTTGAAAATAAGCTGAAATCAGCTGAGGAAGAGCTGACCCTTCTGCGCGAAGCAAATCCTCAGAAGGAGGAGTTGGAGGCCAAGCTGAAAGCCTCCGAGGACCTTCTATCCGAGAAGCTCTCCTCGGAGAAAATGAAAAGAAAGAAGGCAATAAAGAAGTCTTTCTGCACAGGTTGGGACAAAGGGTGGAACAAGGGAGTAGCTGCTATGATGACTCAGGTGCAATATGGAAGTTTGAAATACTTCCGAGATGGCTGGGTTACTGCTTTGCAAGAATTGAAAGTGAGCGCGGACTCCGAGCTATTTCAACAGCATCTCCCTGGTCCTCCCCCGGCCATCGAGGATGAAGAAGAGGATGAAGCTGCCTCAGAAGAATCTTCATTGGTAGTGGGTGATCTCATCCTTACCCAGCCTGCTGACGAGGAGCTTTCATCTCTGCCAGCTCCTCCAGAACAAGTTCCAGCTCCCGCCTACCAACTCATTATTTCCACCGAGCAACCAAGCTCCTCGTCCCAGCCTCCCGAGAAAGTCTTGGGAGACAAGGAAAAGGTGTGAAGTTGTTCGGTATTCTCTTTCTGTTTTTCTTTTACTTGTACTTTGTATCCCAAATCTTTGTAACTTTGCCTTATGATCTAATAAAATTTGAGTTATTTTCTTCCATATGATTGTCTCTTCTTTATCTACACTCTATCTTGATCTTCTTTTTCTTTCTCTGTTAGTTTCTGGCCAGGATGGATCTTCTGTCTGCTAATGACAGAAAGTTGATGCAGCAATGCCATGAATATTATAAATCTGGTCACACTGACCTAAGTGCATCAGAAGTTTCTGACATCTTTGGCCATGGTGCTTCAGAGCAGGCAGTAGAAGCTTATCAATACCTAAAGGGCTTACTTGATCGAGTCGTGGCCAATAACGTGGCTTACTATGATATGATCGAAGAGCTCCAATATACTCTAGAAGATCTTCAAACTCAGTACAAGGAGTCAAATGCCTCGTTACATGAGGGGTATGAAAAGAAATATCAACAGCTTTATGCCGAGAAGGGCTATGACAAACTCCTTACTGGGTATGATGTCAGGGAGAGGACCCTAAAGGGAGAAGTTGAAGCTTGTAGACAAATTGCTGAACTGCTGGAGCAAGAGAATAATAATTTGCAGAAAGAGCTAGCACAATATAAGTCTGCAGCCTCTTCTTCGACAGCGGTAATCCTAGTGACCGATGAGGGATTCTCCTTCTTAGAGGTTGAGAATGCCAAATTAAGGCAAGAGTTGGATATCCTGAGAAGATCTGGTACTTCTACTTCTACTTGGGGACGAGGAAGAGGTTCTCGTGGGCGAGGAAGAGTTGCCCAGGATGTTGTGGAGGAACGAAGTACTCGACCTTCTCGGGGTCGATCAAGAACTCCTCGTAGTATTGAAGAAGCTCATACTCTGTCAACAATGGAAACTCAAGCGTACCAATTGAATGCAAAAGATCGGGCTTTATCTGAAATGTCCAAGAAAATCCTAACTTTGGAGGATCAACTTACTGCGACGAAGTCTGCTCTGGATAATAAGGATGCTCTTACCAGAAACTTTCTTGAGAAGCTTGAAAAGTTGACGTTTCAATTTAATAAACAGCTCAGGGAGTTCTGGAATGCAGGCTACAATGAGGCCCTTTATCACTTGGATGCTCGCATTGAAAATGCCAATAATGAAGGTTACAAGCAAGGTTGGCTGAATGCCTTGGCCGTGCTGAAGCTTGAACAGGGGCACTACCTGTGGGATTATTATGATCCTGGGGTTCTTAACTTGCCAGTGCCACCGTATAACTTGGACATGGAATGGATCCCAGCTCGTGCCATTCCTCGGAGCTTAATCGCAAAATACCTTGGCGACTATAATCTTCACTCTCAGATTGAAGTATCTCATCCCAAGCATCTATTGGATATTCCTTAAGTAATGAATGTTAGGATGCTGAAGGATTTGAACTTCATTAACTCTCCTCAGACTTCAAATGATCCTCCTGCTGGCGAGGAACCTATTTCAAAAGCTGAAGGAAAGAAACCAATAGAGTAGGGATTTCAATGTAATAGTTAGTATACATGTAATTTGTAATTCGTTTTGAATTTTAATGAAAGACTTTCATTTTTTGTTTGCAAATCTGTGTTGCTATTATTTTGTACTTGTCAAACACTTTTATATTTTGATTGCATAACAATACTTTATGGTTCATCGACCAATCTAGTAATAAAAAATTACAAGTATCAATAATGTTGCTCGATCACTTAATAATAAAGTAATGAGTATAAAAATGTTTAAAATTTTTCAAACCAACCAAGGTTGTTAAATTGTGCTCGTCGACCAATTATAATTAGTGAGAGTTTTTATCCCTGACTAACCATACTTGGTAATTTTTTTCATAAAATGTGTCCGACCAACCAAGGTCGATAATTTTATCCTCGTCGACCAACTACAGTTAGTGGATTTTGATCCCGACCAACCATACTTGGTTCAGTTTGTATTTTCTGGAATAGTTTTACCTTCCGACCAACATAAGTTGGCATTTGAGAGCATATTTTGTTTTCAAGCCAACCGAGGTTGGCATTTTTAAGAATGTTGTTGTTGCCCTTTTACCAACCGGAGTTGGTCATGGGTTTGAACTATCATGTCCACTAACTCTTTTCCCAACCGAAGTTCATCACATTAGTGTACGCCTCCTATCCAAAGGAGTATAGTTTGTTCTCGCTATTTTACCAACCGAAGTTGATCACGCTCGAACTATCATGTCTACTAGTTATTTTACCAACCGAAGTTGATCACGCTAGTGTATGCCTCCTAACCAAAGGAGTATAGTTTGTTCTCGCCCTTTTACCAACCGGAGTTGGTCGTGGGTCTGAACTATCAGTGTCCACTAGATCTTTTACCAAACTTAGTTGGTCACACTAGTGTACGCCTCCTAACCAAAGGACTATAGCTTGTTCTCGCCCTTTTACCAACCGGAGTTGGTCGTGGGTCTGAACTATCATGTCCACTAGATCTTTTACCAACCTAAGTTGGTCACACTAGTGTACGCCTCCTAACCAAAGGAGTATAGCTTGTTCTCGCCCTTTTACCAACCTGAGTTGGTCGTGGGTCTGAACTATTGTCTTCTTTTTACTGTCGAGCAGCTTTACTGCCGAGCAGCGTAGTGTTAAACACACTAGTATTCTCCGAAAAACTTTCAATAAAAGGAGAGAAGATTTTGAAATATCATCATTTTATTTATATTGATGGAACTGCTTTACATTTTACATCACTGATAATACTTGTGTAGGTGTTCAGCATTCCACGCATTCTTAAATTCTTCTCCTTCTAGAGTTGCTATTCGGTAAGTTCCTGGTCGGACAACTGCAGTAACTCGGTAAGGTCCATGCCAGTTTGCTTCCAACTTATTGTGCTTATGAATGACCTTCTTTAGTACGTAATCTCCTTCTTTTAAGTCGCATTTTTTAACCCTCTTGTTGTAGAACAGGGTTGTTCATTGTTGATAAGCAGCATTCCTAATGGCTGCCTCTTCTCTAACTTCCTCGAGCATGTCCAAATCTAATCTCCTCATCAATTCGCTGATTGGGGAATTGAAATTCAGTACTCTGTGTGTTGGAAGACCCAACTCGGCAGGTATTACAGCCTCGCTTCCAAATGCCAGCATATATGGTGATTCTCCAGTTGCTACTCGGGGAGTTATTCGGTAAGCCCACAACACTGACTGTTGCTCATTAATCCAATTAGCTTTAGCCTCACTTAGCCTCTTCTTCAAACCATTTAATAATGTTCTATTCGTCACTTCAGTTTGCCCATTGCTTTGAGGATGCCCTGGTGCTGAATGAACCTTCAAAATGTTTGATTGATGACAATAGGCGGCAAACTCCTCGTTATCAAATTATGTTCCATGGTCTGTGATGAAGGCATGAGGGAGACCATATCGGCAGATGATATTCTTCCAAATGAATTGGTACACCTTCTCGTATGTCATATCAATCAGAGGCTCAGCTTCTACCCACTTAGTAAAATAATCCACTGCGACGATGAGGTACTTGAATCTTCCTCGGGTCGTTGGCAGGGGTCCAACCAAATCCATTACCCACATGACAAAAGGCCAAGGAGAAGTTATGGGTGTCAACAATTCTTGCGGAGTTCGTCGGATGGAGGAAAAACGTTGGCATTTATCACATTTCTTAGCATAGGCTATACAATCAGCCCTCATTGTTGGCCAATAGTATCCTTGTGTCATCACCCTTTGCAAAAGTGTCCGACCTGCTACATGGGCCCCACAGGATCCTTCATGGATCTCTTCAGTCAATTCCTTCACCTCGGAGGGATGCACACATCTTTGCAAACCTGCCATAATTCCTCGTCTATACAAAACACCATTAGTTAGTACATACCGAGCAGCTTTAAACTTCAATTTCTTGGCAGCGATCTTATCCTCTGGCAATTCTCCTTCCTCGACATATGCCCTGATAGGATCCATCCAAGATGGTCCTAAATCAAGAGTAATAATATTCATCGCCAGGTCTTCATCTATGCTTCGACTTTCTAACACCTCAATTGGTATCGTTCTTCGCAACTCGGTACGAGTAGCTGATGCTAGTCGGGCTACTGCGTCTGCTTGTGCATTCTCCATTCTTGGTATTCTGATCAACTGAATGGCATCAAATTCTGCCAACAACTCCATCGCCTTTGCATGATACTTGATCATTAATTCTCCTTTAACTGCATATATTCCCATCATCTGATTCACAATTAATTGAGAATCACTGAATACCATTACTTGTTGCACTTCCATAATCTTTGCTAAATTAAGACCTGCTATCAAGGCTTCATACTCAGCCTCATTATTGGAAGCTTTGAATTGGAATCGTAAGTCATATTCCACGTCAATCTCGTCTGGGGTGTTCAAAACAATCCCTGCCCCACAACCTGTTGTGCAAGATGACCCATGTACATATAATCTCCATGTAGGTAACTCGTCTTCAAATTTCTTATCTGACAGAGTTCCTCGGTGAAATATCTGTTGTTTCCTTTCATCCTCCCCTGATATTTTTCGTTCTTCGTCGACCATCTCTTCTCGCTCTTTTACCAACCGGAGTTGGTCTGGGTTTGAATTTGATGATCTTTCTACATCCACAAGCCCTTTTACCAACCGGAGTTGATCTGGACTTGTGTCTGTTGATCCTGTAACATCCACAGGTTGGTCAGCGAGCAACTTTTGTTCCTCGGGGGTATCAGGATGTGTAAATTCTGCTATAAAGTCTGCTACAGCCTGCCCTTTTAATGATGATCTGGGTTCATACACAATATCATATTCACCGAGCTCTATTGCCCAATACATCAGTCTCCCTGATTTTTATGGCTTATGAAGGGCTTGTCTCAATGGCATGTCGGTATACACGACGATGGTATGGGCCTGGAAATAAGGCCTCATTCTTCTACTTGCTTCAATTAATGCCAATGCCAATTTTTCCAGCTTTGGGTACCTGATCTCTGCACCTCGGAAAGCCTTACTTGTGTAATAAATTGGCTTCTGGACTCCATTCTCCAATCTGATCAATGCCGAGCTGACTACATTCTCTTATACTGCCAGGTATAAGTACAACTTTTCTCCCATAACTGGTCTGGACAGCAGTGGAGGTGTTCCCAGATATTTTTTCAAGTCTTGAAAGGCTTTTTCACATTCATCATTCCACTCGAAAGTTTTTCAGAGTGTTTTGAAGAATGGAAGGCACCTATTAGTTGCTCGAGATACAAATCTATTGAGCGCTGCAACTCGTCCTGTAAGACTCTGCACTTCTTTCTTCGTCGTTGGAGATCGCAACCCTAAAAGAGCTTTGATCTTTGTTGGATTTGCCTCAATGCCTCGCTGGTTGACGATGTACCCGAGGAACATTCCTTCTCGTACTCTGAAGGTGCACTTCATCGGGTTGAGCTTCATCTGGTATTTATCCAGTTGATCAAAGGTCTAACCTAAGTCAACTAGATGCTCATCAGCTTTCTTGCTTTTTGTCAGCATATCGTCGACATAGACTTCCATGTTGCAACTGATTTGTTCGGCAAAAACCTTGTTCATCAGCCGCTGATATGTCGCTCCTGCATTTTTCAAACCAAAAGGCATAACATTATAACAATAAGTTCCCCTAGGGGTAATAAAAGAAGTGGTTTCCCTGTCTTCAGGTTTCATTTTGATCTGGTTATAACCAGAGTAAGCATCCATGAAGCTGAGTAGCTCGTGCCCTGAGGTAGCATCCACTAGTTGGTCAATTCTGGGCAATGGGAAGTGATCCTTTGGGCAGGCCTTGTTGAGATCAGTGAAATCAACAAACATTCTCCATTTATTATTTTTCTTCTTTACCATCACCACATTTGCCAACCAGTCTGGATACTTCACATCTTCAATGAATTGGGCTTTCTGGAGCTTGTCGACCTCCTCTTGAATAGCTTGATTCTTCTCGGGGCTAAATACCCTTCTTTTCTGCTTTACAGGCTTGATCTCCCTATTCGCATTGAGTTCATGGCATAAGAAGTTTGGATCTATTCCTGGCATGTCTTCATGACTCCATGCAAAAGTTTTCTTTCTGTTTCTCAAAAAAGTTATCAACTCCTGTTTTATTGAAACACCCAACCATGATCCTATCTGGGTTACCCGTTCAGGATGCTCGTCGTCCAGAATAACATTTTTTGTAGATTCCACCACCTGTCCTTTTACAAGTTGGGATTCATCTCGGGGATCAAGTGTTTCAATTTCTGTACCCTCCTCCACCTGGTAAGTAGTAGTCTTTTTCCTTGACTCTTCAAGCTCCTCTTGCTCGGCAGATGAATAATAGCATTCCCAAGCTACTTTTTGATCACCTTTCATAACTCCTACTCCAAAATTTGTAGGGAATTTTAAACATTGATGTGCTGTAGATGGAACTGCTTCGAACTTCTTCAAACCAACTCTTCCCATGATGATGTTGTAAGCTGATTGCACATTCTTATCCATCACAAAGAAGCATATTTTTTCTGTTCGACAAGCAGGCCAAGTTCCAATGAATATATCCAACTTGATCGTCCCAAGTGGAAAGACTTTCTCACCAGCAAAACCCAATAGAGGTCTGTGATAAGGTTCCAATTGAGATAATTTCAAATTTAAACTGTTAAAGCATGAATAATAGATGATGTCCGCCGAACTGCCATTATCTACCAGCAACCTTGAAATCACTACTTCTTTCATCCTCATTTTGATCACCAAAGGGTTGTCGTGAGGGTAAAGAACACCTGCCAGGTCATTTTTTGAAAAGCCAATAACCAGCTTCTCTTTGTTTACCTTCCTCGGACGATCCTCCTCGGCCAAATTTATTTGCTGAATGTACGAGCAAGCTTGTGCCTCTCCGAGGTAAGCTTTTTTTTCTGCAGTAAGATCTCCTTCTCCTGCATCTCCTCCTGTAATAACATTGCAATCAAATGACCCAAAACGTATGGAGAATACCTCTCGTTCTGGCTGCCTTGGTTTCTTGGGATGATCGGGGTCATCCTCGGTATCATCTTCATGATCCCTTTTCTTTTTCTCCTCTGCTCGACGAGGAGATCTAGATCTTTCTCTAATTCAGTTATTATTTCTTCTTTCGCCTCCCCGATCAACATACTTCGCTAGTTTTCCTCTTCGGATGAGTGTTTCAATCTCGTTCTGAAGAGCTATGTAATTTTTGGTCATATGGCCGTGATCCTTATGAAACTCGCAATATTTATCCCTGTTCCTCAGTTCAGGGTCTGACCTCAGTTTCTTTGGCCACTTTACTTCCTCGTTATTCTTGATTTCTTCCAAGACATGATTAATACCCATTTTCAAAGGAGTATAATTATCGAATTTCTTCAGGACTTCCCATGACGACCTATTATTCTTGGAATGCTTATCACCGCCATTGCTCTTATGCTCTTTCTTCTTGGATTTGTCGTCTTCCACCTTGGTTTCTTTATCCATATTCTTCTTCGCAGCCATAGCCTCCTCGGCATTCATGATTTTGACCGCTTTTGCTATCAACTGTGACATAGTTTTAGGTGGATCTTTCGCCAAAGTGTAATACAACTTATTAGGCAACAACCCACTCATCAAGGCGGTGATTGCTGTCTTCTCCTCATAATCTATGACTTCCAGCTTCTCGTTATTGAAACGAGTTATGTAATCTCTAGTACTCTCACCAGATTTTTGTCTAACACTTAACAAGTGTGCTACTCGTTTTACTGGCTTTGCTCCAAAATAGAAATTGCCTATGAACAACTCGGCCAACTGAAAGATAGTTGAAATCTTACCCCGAGGAAGATTGTTGTACCATATCTGGGCAGCTCCAGTAAGAGTTCCGTAGAATGCTCTGCATCTCATCTCGTCGGGGACATCATAGATATCGGCGGCAGCTTGATATTGCTCTATATGAAGAACAAGATCTGTCTTTCCATCATATTTGGGGGTCACCACTGGTGCTTTAAACTTTGATGGGGTAGGAAAACCCACAATGTCCTGGACAAAAGGTGTCCCTTGAACAAAAGTTCATTGTAAGGGATTCTTCACCTTAGCCATTTCTCCCAATCTATCCTCTAAGCGCTGAATGGAACCCTTCCACGCATCGTTTCCTTCCTCGGGCTTATTAGTTCGAGCAATTGATTGTTCTGAGGTGGCCTCCTGAGATCTATCTTGACGAGCAACTGGTCGTGATTGTGCTGATCCTTCTCTTAGATCTGATGGTCGTCGAAAACTCCTCGACATGGTCTTAGGTGGACTCCTATTCCTCCTAGGGCCTAATCGACTGAAAGGAGACACCCTACTCAGTCTTTCCAAGGCACTAGGTCTTTCTGGAGAGAGAGTGATACGTTGATCAGTATCTGTAGCCTTTATTGATGAAGTTCGCCCAGGTTGATAAGAGAAATCATCAGACTCCTCATTACGATATGACTCAGTACGCCAGGATCGTGAAGAAAGTAAATAAGTTTGCCTCTGACCACTTTGCTCTCCTGAACGTGCAGGTGCACCGCCATGAAGGGTCTTGAAAGAGTTGGCGCTTGCGTTCAATTAAGAAATAATATAATAAAACACCTTTTAACCCAAACAAACCCTAAACATGCAACTAGGTGTGAATGAAACAATATGAAATCATGCACGAGTTATTCAAACACACATAATTGAGGAAAAATCCCCCACAGGGGCAAAACCATTTATTTTCACTATAATTTGTAAGAAAACGGCTTACAATCGGATTACAATGAAAATACAAGTTGACTAAGAATTACCCTCAGGTATCGGATTCTGTAGTCGCGGCTGGAATTATCCCTTTCCAGTAGGGCTGCAATGAAGAGGAAGAAACGGTCCACTTCACAAGGGTTGAACAACAGCAATGGTGTTCTTGGGTTACCAAACTTGATTCACATAGATATGGAAGATGTGTGAATCCAAAAACCTAGAATCATAGGACTCAATAGGTGAAGACTTTAGGGCTGATATGCTCTGAAAAACGTGGGAAAGTCTTATCGAAACCAGCTACTGATCGTGGTTTAAATAAGGAGTCAAAACCCTAAAAAATCTGCTAAACGATCTGGCAGAGTTTATCCTGGGCGGATCGGTCCGGGCCTCAGGCGGATCGGTTCAATGGCGGATCGGTTCTTTTAATTTTAAGCCAATTCGGTTCGCAATCGGTTCGGTACTCTCTGGACTCATTTTGCAAGGCGGTCCGGTCCGGTCCTGGGCGGATCGGTACGCAGTCAGATCGGTTCTTTTTATTTTGGGGCGGACCGGTCCGGCTGACTGTTTCCAGATTCCTTCTTCTCTTGATCTTCGGATTTCGGATTTCGTTGATGACGATGTGATCTTTTCAACCATCAATCTTGTAACGGCGTATGACATAACATATACATAAATATGGACAAATTGTCCTTACAAATCTCCCCCTATGTCTATGCCGGAACAAACATAAAAAATCCGAATTATCAAGTAAGAACAATGCCTATACAAATCTACCCTTCCATGAACCCAAAACTGAAAGAGGTACATATGACTAAGGCTGCATCGTTTGTTCTTCAATTCTTCAGGAATCTTCACGCTTTTCTCATCAGGGTGTGTATCATGGGATTATCAAGGATGTACCTACACACATGAGATAAAGAAAATACCAAGTGACGTATCGAGTTTGAAATGAGATAATAAACATATGCATATATACATATATACCAGATTTATGATGAACCTCAAATTTCAAAACTCCCCCCATAATCAGATAATTCATTCTAATCAGATAATTCATTCTCCCCCTTTTTATGATGTCCCCAAATAGACAAAATGAGACAAATGAAATAAACAAGCAAAACCGGGGTGACACAAGGTATAAATCACACCATTAATGAACATAAAACAACCAAGTCGGTGAAAGCGTAAATGAATTGGAGTGATCAAAATTCGATAGGAAAATCAATGCATACAAACATGACATATGTGCACGATGAATATTGGATATTCCTAACGAATGAACTCAAATGCTTCCTTTGGTGTAAAAGAGTGGAAATATAAGATATTGACTATATCAAATCTACAAATCAAAGCGCAAAGTGATTTCTACACCAATAACGTCCAAAATGATTTTATGCTTTTTCAGGACTTTCAAGGAAGTGCAAACCCGTTTATATTCTCCAACCAAACTCCCTCAGATTTATATTATAATAGAGGTATACTAAATTCTCAAACTTTGGAGAATTGATGGTGAAACCTAAATGGCCCATATTTGGCATGAATTGCTTTTTATTGCCTTTAAATTTTTTCGGGCTCTTTTAACCTCTTAGGACCTCGGATATTACAATACCTCCATTTTTTAGGTCCTTTTTAACGGTGGCTTTTGCGCAAAGTATAAAGAATCAACTTTCGCAGCCCCTCCCCGTTATGCAAATTATCACACAGTCTCACCAAAACGGTTTTTTTACATGCAATCCAATCTTGTCAAGTTTTATCGCATATTGTCAATTGTATAGACAGAATTGAGATAGAAACACTCAAGCCAATATGTGATAGACAAGTGCAATAATCAAATATAGCCGTGCATGTGTGCATTAAAGGATATAGGAGTCAAACATGTAGGAAGATATCACTAATTACATCTCAAGGACTCCAATCAATGTTAATCACATGGATGAAATGATGTAGCGTCTCAAATCTCTACCAAACAGTCACATGGATATATGAAATGAAGTTGTGACTTGGCTATCTTAAATGCTCATCCATAAAAGGTGCAAAACAAAAAAAAAATTATCAAAAAAAATCTTTTCGTGCTTTTCTTAAAAAAAAAATTTAAACAAAAAATCTTTTTGTATTTTTTAAAATAAGAAGCAAAAAGAAAAAATACAGCAAACTAATAATACAATCTAGCAATAGGCATCAGATGATATGTAAATGGCAATGCAACCTATGCTAGACATGGACCAACCCCTCAGTCAACTGTACAAATCCCCAAAGACTTCCTAAGACTCTCAAATCTAAGGGCATCTAAAGGTTTCGTGAAAATATCGGCTAACTGACGGTCCGTGGGAACAAAACTCAGGGTTACGACCTTCTCCTCAACTAACTGACGTATAAAGTGCTCGCGTAACCTGATGTGCTTTGTGCGCGAATGTTGGACAGGATTGCGGGATATGTGTATCGCGCTCGTGTTATCACAGGAAATGGTCATGGTGTCCTGTGAAATCCCATAATCCTCCAACATTTGCTTCATCCACATGAGTTGCGTGCAAGAACTCCCGACGACGATGTACTCAACCTCCGTAGTGGACAAAGAGATGGATTTTTGCTTCTTGCTCAACCAAGAGATAAGAGAAGAACCAAAGTAGAAACATCCACCAGAAGTGCTCCTACAACCATCTGCATCTCCGGCCCAATCAGCATCCGAATAGGCGGACAAACGGTCATTGGTATCAAAGGAATACCAAATGCCGTATGAGAGAGTTCCACTCACGTATTTCATAATACGTTTTAGAGCGAGTAAGTGAGACTCTTTCGGAGATGCCTGAAATCGCGCACAGACTCCAACACTATAGGCTATGTCGGGACGACTAGCAGTCAAGTAGAGAAGACTGCCTATCATACTCCGATACAAGGTTTGCTCAACGTCCTTGCCTGAAGTGTCCTTACTAAGATTGGTAGAAGTACTCATAGGTGTACGTGCATGCTTAGCGGAGTCTAAACCAAATTTCTTCACAAGGTCTCTAGCATACTTGGATTGGGAGATGAACATCCCATCCTCTAGCTGACGAACCTGGAGACCAAGGAAGAAAGTAAGCTCACCTACCATGCTCATCTCAAACTCACTTTTCATCTCCTCCTCGAAGTG
Organism: Sambucus nigra; assembly: GCA_949130495.1. Classification (NCBI taxonomy): domain Eukaryota; kingdom Viridiplantae; phylum Streptophyta; class Magnoliopsida; order Dipsacales; family Adoxaceae; genus Sambucus; species Sambucus nigra. Next base: position 542,607,693 of record OX422216.1, on the reverse strand, counting down.
GTGAGCATGCTGGGAGCATGTGGATCCAAAGACTATGTCGTCCACATAGACTTGGGCAACCAAAATAGCACCGTCATCTCTCCTGACGAACAACGTCATATCAACTCCCCCTCTCTTGAAGCCACGGGCTAAGAGATAGGAAGTAAGCCTCTCGTACCAAGCACGGGGTGCTTGCTTCAAACCATACAAGGCTTTCCTCAGATAAAAGACGTGATCCAGGTGCTTAGGGTCTTCAAACCCTTTTGGTTGTTCCACATAAACCTCCTCCTGTAGAATGCCATTCAAAAAGGCACTCTTGACATCCATCTGATATAACATGAAGTGTAGATGACATGCGATGGCGAGTAGTAAACGGACGGACTCAAGCCTCGCAACAGGAGCAAATGTCTCCCCAAAGTCTACACAATCTATCTGTGTGTAGCCTTGAGCGACCAACCTAGCTTTGTTTCTAGTAATAGTATTATTTTCATCTATTTTATTCTTGAAAATCCACCGGGTACCTATCACATTAGTATCACTAGGTCGGGGGACAAGTTCCCAGACATTGTTCTTCTTAAACTGAAGCAACTCATCCTGCATAGCGGATATCCAGTGTTCATCCTTGAGTGCTTCCTTGTGATTCTTGGGCTCGACTTTGGACGTGTAGCAATGATGACTAACCACGTTCTCTAGTTGAGCACGAGTCTTGACCCCTAGAGTGGGATCGCCAACAATGGCAGAAGGATCATGACTCTTGCGAACCCAAGAAGGTGTGTCTCCTAACACAGGAGTAGGGTCCACAGGATGTGGGAGTGGAACAGGAAAATCACTGTCAGAACAGTCCTCATCCTCACACTGAAGGTTAGAATCAATAACCGTTGAAGGTTCGTCATCTTGCACGGTAACGTTTATTGATTCCATAATCCTAGAGCTCTTCAGGTTAAAAACCCGGTATGCTATACTATTCGATGAATATCCTAGAAATATTCCCTCGTCGCTCCGAGAGTCGAACTTTCCTAATTGCTCTCTATCCCGTAGGATGTAGCATTTACTCCCAAAAACACGGAAATACGCCAGGTTGGGCTTCTTGCCGGTCCACAACTCATAAGGTGTCTGTAGTGTGTGTGGACGTAAATAAACACTATTTACCGTGTGGCATGCAGTAGACACTACCTCTGCCCAAAATCTCCTAGAAACTTTACGACCTAGAAGCATAGATCTAGCCATCTCTTGGATCGTTCTATTCTTTCTCTCAACAATCCCATTTTGCTGAGGAGTTCTCACAGCAGAAAACTCATGTTTGATCCCAAGGCTATCACAATAAAGATCTACTTTTGCTTCCTTAAATTCAGTGCCGTTGTCACTACGTATCCTATTAATAGTGACTCCGTGTTGATTTTGCAGGACACGGCACTTGGTCGTTAAAAACTCTACAGCATCGGATTTCTCTCTCAGTACGAGTGGGACCTATAAGATCCATGTGAATCAACTCCAGAACTCGAGAGGTGGTAATGGAATGCAACTTCCTATGAGGACTACGAATTTGTTTTCCCAACTGACAGGGTCCACAAACGGTCGAAGTTGACTTTCCAAGAGATGGTAAGCCACGTACTAGGTCCTTTTTAGATAAACGATTGAGATCTCTAACGTTCACGTGACCTAGACGTTGGTGCCACAGTTCCATAGGAGTGATCGTGGCGCTATTGCAGACAAGTGAGGATGTGGGCTCAGTCCCATAGCAATTATCCTCGGTCCTCACCCCTTGCATCAAAAGTTTACCGGCTTTATTGTAGACTTTACACGCGTCCCGGTCAAACTTTACTGCAAAGTCAGTGTCGCACAGCTGGCTAATGCTGAGAAGGTTTGCTTTCAAACCTTTAACGTACAAAACATTTTCTAGCTTAGGAAAACCAGGTAACTCGATAGTACCTCGTCCTATAATGCTAGACTTACTCCCATCTCCAAAGGTGACTCTGCCATCTTGATAGTCCTCAAGAGTGGTAAAAAATGAGGCATCACCTGTCATGTTTCTGGAGCACCCACTATCAAAATACCACTGAGAGGTATTATGTGCTTTGAGAGAAACATGAACAACAAAGACCTTTTTATCTTTCTTAGGCACCCAAGCAGAGATGACCTTTTGTTTGCCTTTGTTGTTGTTTGTTTTAGCTGGAATGTAAGAAGCATTCACTAACGGCGAAGACATCCGTCGGAATTCTTTCATCAAACTTTGAGTCGTGGCAGCTAAGAACTCAACTCGCTCTCTCAGACTAGAAAACTCATCAGTATGACGTGGTGGAGCAGTAGTACGTCGTGTCCGACCCATGCTATAGCAAGTTTCCTTAAGGTGGCCTTTTCTTTTGCAATAAGTACAAAAGAGCATAGTCAAAGGCGGACCTTGGTTTGCTTTTCTTGGTCGAACTCTCCTTCGAGGTTTTTTACGGTGACCATAAGGAGTTGTAGTAAACTCAGGAACTGGTCCAGGTGCAATTTGGGACGTGGAGGCACCATCATATCCAATTCCTTGACGATCACCAAAACCTAAAGCGGGGCCGAGGAGCATCTTTCCCATCTTCCCAGATCTGTCCTCGATTTGTACCTTGACTTCCCGTGCTTTCTCAAGATCAAGAGTCAGCTGGGCAATAAGGGCTTCAAGTTTCTTCCGAGTCTCCACGGAGGAATGGAGCTGACTCGTAAGACTAGCCACTTGCTTAATCAAGTCCCCTCTCTCTTTCTCTAAACCACTCTCTCTCTCTCTCTAAACAAATTCTCATTCTCGACACATGTAGAATCTCTCTCTCTAGGGCGGTGCAAGTGGAGAACTCTCTTTCTCTTGCTTTCTTTAAATCTTCCTCTAAGCAGGTGATCTTAAGAACTAACGCTTTGTTACGCTTTTTAGTTTTAAATGACTCGGAATATAACTCAGTGTAGGCGCGTTGTATATCACTCTCGCTATCACTTGTGTCATCCTCCCCCTCACTCCCATCGCTCTCACTGTCGAGGTGTCCCTGTGAAGCATCATCTTCAACGTCGTGAGAAGAACTAGGAATGCTCACTTGGCTGGCCATGAATGCGGTGAAGTTACACTCATGCGGTGACTCATCTCCAGAATCCACCGTCTCGACCTCACTGTCGTCACTAAGGGTAGCATTAAGAACAGCTTTCCCTTTCTCTCTATTCAGACGATTGGCACACTCAAAAGCTCTATGACCCCTACCATCACACTCAAAACATCTCTCACTTTCTTTCAGAGGAGGATTTTTGGAAACTTTTTAAGAATGCGGACCGAACATGTGTCACCTAAACGGTGCGCCTAGAAATTATCGCCTAAATTATAGGCACATTCTCTCTTTTCTGGGCTCACCGTCAGGTGACACATGTCCGGTCCGCATTCTTAAAATACAGACTAATCCGCACAAGAGCAGGACTATAAATATTAATAATATAAATATGATGTCTATAGTTGTGGTTTTGCCATGTGTCTCCCAATTAATGCATCAAAGCCTTTTAAAATACAAGCCTTGCATTCACAGCCGATAATACATAATTTATACACAATTAATGATAAAAATCAATAGTCACTTCTAACCCTAAAAGTAAAGTCGTCCCTCTCCCATTTTCCCATCTTTGTTAATGATTTTCTCTCTCTCATTTCCAATCCTACAAACAAAGTCGTCTCTCTCTTTGTCATCTCTATGATCTCGGTATGTTTTCTACTATATCATCTCTTAGATCCTCTAATTAAATAGTTTGATCATCTCTTAGATTTTTTTTTTTTGCTGTTTGATCTTCTCTGTCATCTCGGTTTTCTAGTTGATCTTTTAAATAATTTATATTTGATCATATCATGTAGGTTTGTTGGTTCTATTAAATCATGTTGGTTTGATACTTTGAACTCATTTTTTCGCTTTTTGCCGTTAGATCTTCGATCTTGTTGTTGTTAGATCTTCTAAATAACCCCCTTTTTGTTGCTTTGATCTTCGGTTCTCTCTCTATATATATCATCGTTCAACAAACAAATAGATAAATTATTTTAGATTTGGGTTCTAATATGAAATTTATGAATTCTAAGCTAATATTTAGGTATTTCGGTTCACTTTTTTTTTTTTTTTTTTTGCAGATTTAAGGAACGGATTCAAGTTATGCATAATCTTTTCATATTATCACTCTATCTATATATATCATCGTTCAACAAACAAGTGGATAATTTTATTTTATTTTTGCAGATTTAAGGAACGAATTCAGGTCTGAAATTTATGAATTCTAATCTAATATTTAAGTTTTCGGTTCACTTTTTTTATTGTTTTTTTTTTTTGCAGATTTAAGGAACAAATTCAGGTTTTGCACAATTTTGTCATATTTTTCACTCTATATATATCATCGTTCAACAAACAAGTGGATAAATTAATTTATATTTGGGTTCTAATCTGAAATTTATGAATTCTGATCTAATATTTAGGTTTTTCGGTTAACTTTTATTTTTATTTTTTTCAGCCTTAAGGAACGGATTTAGGGTTCTAATATGAAATTTATGAATTCTAATATAATATTTAGGTTTTTCGGTTCACTTTTTTATTATTTTTTTGGCAGATTTAAGGAACAAATTTCGGATCCCCGTGAGATTCTTTTAACTGAGTGAAATAGAAGATTAGATTAAGTCCTTTGATTTTTGATTTGATGCTTTCATGGTTAACTATATAGAATATATGCTTTATGGATCCAATCAAAAACTCAGTTAATTTCATTCTTTGATTTTTAAAGTGTTTTCAGCACACAAGATTTCCTATAAAGCTCCCCGTGCATCGCGCGGGGATATAATCTAGTTGTAGTATAAATTCTTGATTTCTTTGAGTATAGAAAACACCGCATGTGTTGATTTAGATTCTTACCAGTTGGCATTTAAACAAGAAATTAATATGATAGTAAATTCATGTTTAATTATTTATGAACGTTGATTGATATGAATACTACTGAATAGGCATCTTGCATTTGTGTTGATTGTATCTATTCAATTTGGCATCTAGTCGATTATTATACATTTATGATGTCATGATCATTTACCCACATTATCATAGCCACTGAGATTTCTTCCTTTTTGTATGAAATATGAATGTAATATTTATTCTTTTTGTTATAAAAAAGAATGTCACATATGTCCTTTTAAAATATTGTTTGACTGTTGACACCTTAGTGTCTTTTATTATTCTTGTCATTGTTGAAGATATATTTTATTAATCATTGAGAACAACTTTTCTAGGAATGGTATTGTATTTTCGTAACCATTAGTTTTCAAAGGAAATGGACACACTCTTTCTGAAACCATCAAACGATAATGGAAAGTAAAATGTACTTTCGTAATATTCAAAAAAGAAAGAAAGAAAGAAAGAAAAGAGGGTTGTAGCTTGAATGATATTTAATCTCATTTAAATGGTTAAAGCCGTTGTAAACCATAACTCTTAAACAGTCTAAACATTTGAAGTAAAGGATTCCAATTCGTTTTTGGCCATAGGACTGCAATTCGTTTTTGGCAAATGACCCACATATTTTAAAAGCTTTTGTTGCGTGGTGCCAAGGATGGCATCTTTTAATAGCAATAATGGCATTAGTTGAATTTTTTTTTAATTTCTATCTCTTTGCTATTAAAACATCAAATATAATTAATATATGAAATCATTTTAAATTTATATAAAAATGATTGAAAATAGTTAGAAACAAATATTGAAATTATAGTTGAAAATTACATTTTTCAAAAAAATGTGATTTAATTGTCACTAAACTACTTAGAGACGATTGTAATATTGTATTGCATGTTCTATTATAATAATTTGTGTATCAAAAATAAATGCATGTGTTATTTTGTATATATATATATATATATATATATATAACATATTAAATTTCAGTCACATTTTTTATGATGTGTGTGTTCACATGTTGTTTACGTGACATTATAAGTGTCTCACATGTGTTTTATGTAGAAGTATAAGAGTTGTAATATAAAAATATTAGCTAATGACATAATGATCACTTGAGGTGCCACATACATATGTTATAATATAATTTTTTATGCCAATAATTTCAATATTGGATCAAGTGTCTATTGTAATTTTGACAAAGTGCATTTAGTAAATTAAAATTATTTAACTTTGATTGTACATTGCATAAGCGTGTATGTTGTTAACTTATTTGTGAATAATTTATTCTCCAATGTTGTAATTTATAAGTTAGACATTTTCTGGCAAGCCTTATTGTAATATTTTGTTTGTCAAAAATAAGAGTATACCATATATCCCCAAGGAAAATTTAAAGAGATGATTTTTTTTGTAAGGAGTTAAACTGCCCATTATGCTTATGTAAAATATGTTGGAGACATAAGTATATTTTTATTTATGGTATTCTTTAATTGTTAAGATCATTTTTTGGGTTGCCATAATGAAGTGATGGCAACAAATGAAATGATATGTTGGCTACATGCTTGATCATGTGTGCGAGTAACATGACAAATTTAACGTAGTTCTTATATTGTGGTGATGCGATATTACATAATGATATTATGTCGCACGTTTAGTGACATGATAGTGGTGTGTGATGACATGATAATTACTTGTGTGATTATTTGTGTAAAAAAGATGTTGAATTTCGATCACATCTTTGTTGTGTATTTGTTTTCATAATTTTAACATGACACTATAATCATACTAAAATGAAAATAATATATGCGGCGATATTAAAGTCTCTTGTATATGTGTGATAGAATTATTTTGTGTCATTACATAGTTTTTGAATTAAATGAGATGACATGAACATAAATGTGATATATCAAGTAACATGAATTGAGTTTCATTACATGCATAATTACAATCTTTAATTATTGTGATAATTCATGTAATTCGATATTCCATTAGATAGTCATGGACAAGGTAGTGCACATATATTTTCTTAAAATGTGTTAACTTTTCGATGAATTGGACACTATAATGAATGCTATAAAATGCTATGAAGATTGCAAAAGATATGAGATTATTTATTTTATATAAAGTGATACATTTCTTTAATAATGTATAAATTCATTTTATTATAATTTTATACTTCTAATTAATGTGTTTGTCTATGTGATTTTCGAACGTGCTCTTCAATGAAGAAAAAAATAGTGTGATGTGATTATAGATCTATTTATTGTATTTGTGATTCAAAATTCTTAATCGAGCGGTTTAACGACTGCTTTAAAGATGGTATATAATTAAATCATAAATCCATAGAAAGGATCAAGGGATTCAGAACCAAGCGGTTTCACAACTACTTTATAGAAGGTAGAATCAAATTATGGCCTCATTGGAGAGTTAGGTATAATCTCAACACTCCACAACTAGCGAACTGAAATAAAGGCATGTAACCATATTATGTATTTTATATTACGATCTTTTAAAGTCCACAATAATAGAATATGTTAAAATGGTTTTGAGGCATATATAATGTGTTACATAACTTGAGTCTAATGCTAAGAATTATCATAAGTGCATTTTTAGTCATGTGATGATAAGGAATGTATCAATATATGTTGAAATTACTAAAGTAGATATGCGTATCTAAACTAAATTTTATTTAAAATAAAAATAATGTTTTGTACATATGTGTCTGTCCAAATAAACATTAATGTAGTAGCACGTGATTTTACGAGCCAGAGTCATTGCATTTTCAAAGAAAAATAAAGCATTTGAAGGTTGAGAATAAATGTAGCAATTTTGTATAATTTCAAATGTATGTTTGAAATTGTGGGGGAAGCATTGCTTTCTATAAGTTATGTTCTTAATACATTAATCCATAACAAAATTTTATGGGAAAGGTTGATAAATCTATAAGTTATATTCTCAACACATTAACCAACAATAAATTTTATGGAAAAGGTTGAGAACCTTTACATGAATTATGATAAATGTGGTGGTATTTATCAAAGGCAGTGATTCCTATCCAAAATAGGAACAAGATATGACTCTTTATAAAAATAGGAATAAGACCATTGCATGTGTATTCTTTGGTTGTATAAGTGTATTTAATGTATTGTATTATTTCCAATGTGCATTTGTCTTGAGAAATGTATACATAAATGATTCATTGAATGTTAATTTATAATTAAGTACTTTGATCGCTAGAAGAAAAAAGTCTTTTTACAATGGCTAAAAAGTGTTATAAAAAGCTATTTACATCAATTTTAATTATAATCAAAAGCGTCATAAAAGCCACCGTCATAAAAAAATAAAAAATAAACGTCTTAAAAAATATAGCCTTTTAAGGCGCTCTATTTACAATGGTTGCAAAAAATTCAAAAAAAAAATGTCTTAAAAATAGAGTTTTTACGATGCGTTATTTTCAAGGATTGCAAAAAATTCTTCGACGACCTACCACTTGCCCCAAGGCGTCTTAAATATATTTTTTATAGGATGCTTCACTTGAATGCATATTCATATATTATGTTCGAAAGTTGTCCTACGAAATAAATCAACACAAATGTTCTCAAAATCAATTCTTACTAGTCATATCCATATATACATTCAAACTTTGTCCAGCCAATATATACATTCTTTTCTCCGGCTAATATATACATTCAAAAGTTGTCCTACCAATATATATACATCCAAAAATTGTTATGCCAAAGCATAATACATTCAAAAGGTAATACATTCAAATGTAACAATTTGCATCCAAAATAAGTTAAAACTAAAAATTTCCATCTAAAACAATGAAAAATGTAACTATTATAACCCAAATATGTCCTTGACATTCCACCACAATTGTCTGGTCCATTCTTTCTTTAGAAAACCACTTTCTATAAACCTATAAAAGAGTAAATAAAATAATAATAACACTTGCAACAAGAAACCAATTTATGAACACCCATATAACCAAAATAACCACATAATAACAATTTGATTTTGCATAAGTAAAAATAACAATAAAACTCTTAAACATGTAATTTTTATGTCGGACTAAATTGTATGAGTTTTAAATACTAAATTTAGTCAAACCTCACATGATACGTTGTGTTCATATTGGAAATCTTTTATAATCTGTTGTTTCGTGTATGTGTCAAAATTAAAAACATGTTCCCGAGAATCATCCTAATAACCCTCAACCATAAAAAATAGCAACCCCACCCCCAAAAATCCAACAACTTCCTCACCAAGATCTCCTATGCCAGAAACAACAAAAAAGGCAGTCCCCCTCCCCCCAACAACAAAATCTAGCAGCGACCTCCCACTGAAGCATTGTCCACAATATTTAGTATGACATGTTAAATATTTAATTTTTATTTCAGACTAAATAGTGTGAATTTTTGACAATAATATTAAATATCACGCATATGAGGGAGATGGGGAGACTTACTATGCTTTTAGGTGCCTTAAAATGAATTGAATGAAATCAACTCATACATCATCAATCTTATCCTTTGTGTATGTCGCTTTCTTAGATGGCACGCTCATCTTAAATAATCCAATAATAAATGATGAGTTTTTAAGACATATATTAAGAGATGATGGAAATAAATATATAATTAATGACCTTTGAATCAATAAACTTAGGACTCCCTATTAATTCTTTCATATATTTCATCACATAGTATACGAACTCAACGTTCGTAGGTTGTTTACGGCACTAAATGACACAAGCACTAAAATGTTAGTAATAGGAAGTGAGGGAAGAAATATTACAATATTACTAATATTTATTTACCTTTACATCCTTCCAATGTGGTATTGCGGGTCATTTATTTTCATCAAGAACCAATGGAATGAGCTCACTGCAAGACAATAATTTTATGGTTAATTATGAATGATTAATTACACTTAACCAAAGCAGAGATGGAATTTTACTCTCGCATTGAAATAGAACTTAGTTGCTTCATCGCTTGGGTGACGCAAAGGGTCCAACCAATAAACATTGATCGAAGAATAATCAATGACAATAAAAACCCAGTGAAAACTATAAAAGATTAAGTATAACAGAAATACATTATGTATAAATAATTACTAGTCAAAATATTAAAATGTGACAAAATCAATTAATACTCACATTTCTTGAACGTTGTAAGGAACAAAATATATATGATTTCTGCTTGCATATTCCAATCTTTTAGTGAGAAAATGACATAAATTCACATTGAAGGTAGCAATAATTGATGAAGGATTGATAAATTTAATGTTTTCTATTGAGCTTGGAAACTTATCATACAAGTGCCTACATAAGAAAATAAATAAATGTTATGGAAACATTGGTGAGTGATTGAAAATAATTTTAATCTCATACCTCATGTAAGCAACAATAATTTTTTTATTATAACTGCCACATGCTATGGGATTTTGAAAATGAACTTAAATCGGTAAGCTACTCAACATCTCTTTAATTAGAGCAAGTCTTTACCTCTTGATAAAAAATTAAAAAAAAATCTCCGATTGACTCTCTATAACTAACATATAAAATTCTTGACACGAAGAATTCCTGCCGAAAAGAAGTCCAAGATATTTCTTAGGTTCGTCTCCCCCCAAGCAACCTAAACCTATAATATTTTGACAGGTATAAAGGTGGGTTTTGAACTTTGTAGTTCTTTTACATGGAAATTCATAGGGAGATACAGTTAGAATTTATATAGATTTCAAAAAGAAAAAAAAGTTACAAGTTTTCTAAATTGAATATTAATTGAAAAACTATAAAGCTAATTTTAGATCTCACCCGGTTTTGAGTTTGGTACCTCTATTGTTACAGATATGTCACACTTAGTGATCACATGTCATGCATATGACCTGTGAAATAAGAATAATTAAAAAAAATTGTCGATTGACCTTCTTGATGAGGCGTGAGGGTTTGTTCTCAAGACAAAATTTATACTATCGTGTATAAATTTAATTTTAGAAGTGTTTAGTTTTAAAAAAAATTAACGTCAAATGTGTTGATTTAGGAGTTATTTAACCAATTTCGACTGAGACTGAGAGTGAGTAAAATAATTCATATTTTATTGGACGAATTATCTGAAATGCATGTTGCAACTGATGCCTAGGAAGCAAGTGAATATCATAACCTTTAGATGCAGCTGATGCGATCATCGGCACTATATAAAAAGGTCTCAATCCTCTTTCAAAACTGGTCTCCGATTACAGTTGAGAAGTCCAATGAAAAGGCATCCGTCTCACCATGGGAAGAAATTGTAGACTTTGATAATCTCAAAAGTGCCCGGAGATGCCAAACTGTATCATCATTTGGCAAGTTGATAGAACAGGAAAACATCTTCCTAGGCTCTGGTGCCCTAACATCTCATACACACATTTCAATAGAAAGAACAGTTTTAAGAAAAAGCGAGGAAAAAACTACTTCCTCATAAAGCTGAAATAACATGGAGGAGATGTCATCTTCCAAGTCTACTTGCTTAGATATTTTGCGATTAGACGCTTGATCAGCATTCCTCAAAGGGAAAAAAAATAAAGTTCCTGGGGAAGGACTTCTCATGTCACAACCAAAAGCACAATATGGAAGAAACTGATCTATATACAGTGTGACGGCTGAAGAACAAACTTATTCAGTTCTCTTCCTAGGATTTTCTGTGGATACATTTGGTAAGTAAACACCCTGAGGACGAATAATACCGCATATTTTCCACTTACAAAAGAGGGTAAATAAGTCAAATGATACACCGAGTTTGAAGCCAACCGTAAAACACAAAGAGACATTGCAAAACAAAATAAATAAGTAATAGAAAGAGGGGGAAACCGACTGCCAGTAGTAAACAGAAAAACATTGAAATTTTATCTTTGAGAACGAACCTCAAAACTATTTGCTATAAGAAACACACATTCACCTATGTTTCTACTGCATTCCTAATAACTAATTTTTCTACCAAGAAGAAACACATATTCACTTTAATTTTAGTTACTTCCTAACAATTAATGATAGTGATACTACCACGAGAGATAACTCTAATCCTATTACGGAGACATTGTAAAGTACAAAAAATAAAATGATGAGAATCGCCAATTCTAGAAAGAAAAGAAAAATAACTGAGCGATAGGGTTTTGGAATGAAAGTTTACCTGAAATGATTAGTTTTCCAAGCTTGAACTTGCTTACCACTCCCAACGAACTTGGAAATACTAACAAAATCATCTTCCATAAACTCAACATTATTATATGCCAACAATCTCGGGCCTTGCCATTGGCTTAGTTTATCCAATAATAGAGAATCGGTTCCATGAAACGTGTGGTCCAAATGTTTATGCTCAGATTAACTAATAAAGAGAACAACATAGAGAAGAGGACATACGTGAGGAAATTCGAAAACATATCCTTATTTATTAGTAATATGTTCAAAAACCCACTTGTGTTAAATATGATAAAAATATCACAAATTAGTTTTATACTTTGAAAAAAAACCGACCGACATTCAACTCGTTCCAAATCCATAAAAAACACATGCGTCCATTATATTCAAAATGGGTTCAATACTATTACAAAATGTTATACATTAAATTTTAAAAAAAATATAGCCATCGTACCTTATTGAAAAAGGCCCATAACCATGGATACCCCACCTGGGTTCAGTATATTTATAAACAGTAAAGTTTTATTCTCACTATTCGATCGCACAGTAAAGTTCAAATCACTGTTCTAAAAAACCCGCCTAGGCTTAAGGCTTGGGAGAAACGCCTCACCTTATGCTTTTCACGCCTTATTCTTGGTAAAACTCTTACTGCGCACTTTTTTCTAAAAACAACAATGCCTTCGTGAAACGATGTCGTCTTTTAAAGAATTTGTTTACAAATCGAACCATTATCTTATCCAAAAAAATCAGATAGTATTTTAATTTGCATATATTCAGACATATTTTTATGATATGTGCAATTTTTGTATTTTAATAGCCCTTGTTATGGTTAAAAATATTAAAATATATTAAGAAGGCCTAAACGCTTTTTCACGCCTTTTTACGTCTAGGCCCGCTTAGGCTTCTAAGGCTTAAGGCTTAAGCCTCCACCCCTCAATCACGCCCCGCGTTTTTTAGAACCTTGGTTCAAATAAACAGTAAAGATAAAAAATAACATAGCACGAAACAGTTTGAAACAGTTTGATCTACCTCTCTGTTTCGAAAAATAAGAGTTAAAAGGACCTATTACATGAAACAGTTTGTAATGGGACCTCGTATCGAATCTCCTACATATATACTTTATAACGACATCTCAACAAACGGTTATCTACTTGACAATCATTAGTTGCCATTTTTTTCATAATTTGGGAGTACTTAATAATCCACTCACAAAGTACTTACGAAGTAAGTAAGCATAACAGTACACCACAAACTATGCGAGTACTGAGAGTGGAAACTTCGTACTTGCAGGAATTATTCAGCACATGTTAGTAAGTCAAAATGATGGGCGTAGAAAAGTTATATATATCTCATGTGAGAAATCAAAATTGAAGATTCTATTGTCTTGTATATGTGTTTAGGAGGCACTACTAAAGTATCATCAACTTTGTAACATGAGGAACGCACATAAACAAATGAAAAAAATTATAACATTATATCCGCCGCTTTCTCAGTTTTGTTATGGATGAATAAAGAACTAGGAGCAATTTAAAAATATGTGATAATGGAATATTTATGTGAATATGGTATATGTAGTTTGATTTAGAAAGGTAGATATATGGTATTTGGGAGAACCAAAGTTAAATATACTTGTGTTTGTGCTGGAAAAAATCAAAAGGAAAAAGAGAGAAATAAAGAGAGGGGTTGGTAGAGAGAGAAATACACAGCAATAAAAAGCCAAATGTGTTGACAAAGAAAAAAATAAACCTCCAGGGTATGTCGCATGTGTTGATTAGTTTCTATTGACGGACATATATAATATGGTTGATAGAGAGGTGGTTGAGGAGTGCAGGAGAATTGGGGAGACGCCTTGAACATGTATTAGTTGGTTTCAGGAAGTTAAGAAAATTTTGTGGGTTCACATGATGCTATTTCGTTTTATTTGAAAGTGAAATCTTCTTACTATATAAACACGTGTATTCTATTGATTTTAAAAAAAAACTAAAAATTTGAGAATTCAAGAATGAGAGTTTGTAGGCTTCTTAAGCTTCCAACTACATGCGTATATATAATAACATGGACAAAAGATCAAATACATCAAGAGAACAAAGAGCATTAGAAAGACATACTCAAAGAAGGTCGAACCATTTTGGTCCCCATATGTTATCAGTTCTGAAATTGATCTCAGTGCCTCGATCACAAAATCCTTCAAGAGATACCACAGCGACCGCATTGAACGCGTGAAGTAGAACAATGGTGCTGAGAGCCTTTAGCTATACAGAATATGGAAAGGACAAGAGTAAAGAATTAAAGAAAATATTTCATTTAGCTTGTTGACCTCATTAACAACTTGAACCGTTATCAACTCATTAGTCTTGTATCTGCACACTAAGCCAATATATAATTTTAATAGTTATAGTATAGCAAAGTTTTAGAGAACTCTAAACTATGATTTGAGGTGCTCTGGTGCCATCACGATACAAAATACACCACTACAAACAAAGATAACATTAATGTGATAAACTAAACCCTTTTCATTATCTATTTTCAGAAACCTCGATTTAACAGGTTTAAGCATCTTTCCTAACTTCATCGTAATCATCATTTACTCATCTTGGTAGTTCACTTTAGGTTTCAAAGATGAACATTGATGTATTTATAAGAAATCTAACCAATCAGAGTGTAAATCTTTATAACCCAAAAAACTAATTCTCAATCAACTTTACAAAAAAAAAAAAATTGTGGATTAAATGCAACTGACCCAGCTCTCGCGCAAGAGTAAGGCAAAGGAAGAGAAACCATCTCATTTGGAAAATGTTTGTAGGTCTAGGTATGAGGGAGTTTGAGAATTATTAACTTACTTCTAAACTCAACTCAACTCGGCTTAACAAAAATCTTTTACATTAGTCCTATTTCTCCATTCATCTATGTTTAGCACAATATCCTTGGTTAAACCATCCTGCTTAACAATCTCCCACCAAGTCCATTTATGTCTACTGCTTCCCTTAACGTTACCGATAATATTAATCAAACCACTGTACACTTATTGGTTTACATCTCTTGATTTATCTTGCATAAAATCTACTTCCAATGTTCGCTAATAAGTTCATGTTCTCCATTTTCACATGTGCATCCCTGACATACTCATTTTCAAAATGTCATTTCTCAATTATGCAACACAGTGTTCCATATAGCATGGGTAGTTTGATAAGAATTGTTAATATATGAAAGCATTCCGTTGGAACCTAATTCTTTATAACACATGGAAGCTAACACTATCATTTACGTCACTCAAGCGAGCCCTTTGAAGTTCATGTCACATATATTATTGATTACCCAGCACTGTGTCCTATATAGCTTGGGTAGCCTAATAAGAATTGTTAACTTAATGCATACAACATTTACTTGGAACCTAATTGTCTACAACCACTACACCAAAAACAGCAATTTGGCACACCCTGATATTAAAAATCTGGCACAGTTTCAAACTGTGTCAGATTTTGGCACGGTTTAATAGCAATTTGGCACACTTTAAAACAATGTCAAAATTTGGCATTGTTTTAAAGTGTGCCAAAATTGAGTACACTTACTAAAATATATAATACCCCCCAAAAAACATTACACTCCTCACAGTTCCAAGCCCGCTCTCTCTGTTGTTCCCTCTCACATTTCCCGGTCCCTCTCTCTTAGCTATTTAGGTTGGAGCTCACTCTCTCTCTAAGTCGACGGTCAGAGCTCACTCTCTAGGTCGGAGCTCACTCTCTCTCCCTCTAGGTCAGCTGTCGGTGGCCATTATCTTTCTCTAGGTCGATGGTCAGATCACTGCATTATTCTCTCACTCCAGTCATCCCAATCAGGTATTTATTTAAAGCATCTATATTTTTTATAACCTAAGTTAGGTATAAGATTTGATCCTAGAGTTTATGATATGCGTGACTTGATTCGTATTTTCTTTTTAGGGTTTTATATATACATTTTTAAATATTTATTATTTTTTTTAATGTGTGAGTTTTGGGTGCAAATTGAATGTTGATAATGAAAAAAAATAAATCATTGGTTTTTAGATGGATCTTGGAATCTTTTAGTGGTAAATTATATTTTTATGTTCTTACCCTTTTAATTAAAATGCTTATTTGATCTGATTCGTGTAGGTTATGGAGTTTTAAGAAAATTTAAGTGCTAAATATTCAATAATAATGTAAAAATAACAAATTGAAAAGTAAACACTCCACTAATTAAATGGATAAATGAGATTATGTGTTGAAAATTTAAGAAAAAGAAAAAAAAATTATTTAAATAGTAAGTAGACATTAATACTAAACATTCAATAATGATGTTACACATGTTAAAAAACCTTAGACCCGTTCAAGAGGTCTCACTATGACTGTGGTGAGAACTCTTGAATTGTCCCATTTTTGGATAGTTTAAAAATGCAGAAGTTTGTATTGTACATAATGTTTATGCATGTCCTATTTTGAAAAATTTGGTGGCATCTCTTTATGTTCTTTGAGTGCATACTAGATTGGTGTAGAGTTGTTTGTTTTCTTGGTTGAAAAACTTAAGTAGCACATGAACACTCCCAATTTAAGTCGTGTACTTGAAGAACTGTACAGAGATGCTGGCAAAATTTTCCAGATTAGGAAATGGCATGAGACATTATGAATAATACAAAATATGCATTTTCGAATGGGATAGGAACTTACCCTGTATAGGAGATGGAGGAAATATAGGACCCCAAATATATACATATTTACACTTGAATAAACTTAAATATATTTACAGTAAGCGTTTATATTATAATGTGTGTTCTTTAAACTTATCAGGATGTTGCCAGGAATCAACAAAGAGTGGATAAATGAGAAAAATATCGAGACCGATATATATAGAGATGGGGTGTTACAGTTTCTACATTATGTGCGTAGTAATAGTTCGAATGCTAAACATTCATGTCCCTGTAGACATTGTCAAAATGGGAAAGGACATATTGTTATAGATGATATATTCGTTCATTTAATGACATATGGTATGGATATGAACTATACCTTATGGAATTTTCATGGTGAGACATTAGTTGTTGATCAAGACCAACCACCACAGCAATCTGTGACACCGACAGAACACGCTGATGAGCACAATATTCCAATTTTGAATGATCTTGTCAATGATGCTTATGAGATGTTTATGGGTGAAGCGGAACCTAATGAACCTAATTGTGTAGGCAGTGATGAAGCCCCCCCCCCCCCCCCCCCCCAACTTTTGAGGTTCCCAATGATTCTCACACACATAAATACAAATGCAAGAAATATGGTCGTTTACATCAACTCGCACAGGATATGATCATTTACATCAACTCGCACAGGTGCCATTGCACCCAACTACTGGTTCTTTGCGTCATACCACAATGTATGCTCTTATAAAGTTGAATGATTTGAAAACACAATTCAATTTATCGGATGGTGCTACAGGTGGAATTCTTAGATTGTTAAATGAACAACTTCTTGAAGAGAACAACTTTACAACTACTTATACAGAAATGAAAAACATCGTTAGAGATCTCTGTATGGATTATGTTAAGTATGACATATGCATTAACAACTATATGCTATTTTGAAAAGAGCATGAAAAATATACTAGATGTATAAAATGTGGTTCTTTACGCTACAAGTTTACTTGTCTAGATGAGGATGGGTAGAAATTTAGAATAGTAATAGAAAAAAAAGTACTCTAGGGTTCCTAAGAAGGTAATGCAACATTTCCCTCTAATACCTAGGCTAAAACGGTTGTATACCATAAAATGGATAGCAGAGAAAATGACTTGGCACGCTCGCGCAAGCTCTTGTATGAAATTCTTGCGTCATCCCCAAGATTCAGCACAATGGGTAAATTCAAACATTTTGTGGAGAGATTTTGCAAAAAATCCGCGGAATACTAGACTTGCAATAGCAACTAATGGTTTCATCCCGAATAACATGTTTGGTCGTAAGTATAGTTTTTGGCCAGTGATAATTCAACCTCTCAACCCTCCTCCATCAATGTGTATGAAAAGTGAGTTTTCAATGTTGTCTGTATTGATTCCCGGACCAAAGTCACCATCAAGTAATATTGATGTCTTCCTACAACCGTTGGTTGATGAGTTAAATATCTTATGGTCTGGAGTTGAGGCTTGGGATGCGTACAAAAATGAAAAATTTCAGTTAAAAGCCATGTTGATGTGGGGTATACATGATTTTCTAGCTTATGGGATGTTATCAGGTTGTTCAACTCAAGGTTACAACGGGTGTTCTGTTTGTTCTACGAATACACCTTCTAAATATCTTTCTATGTCAACGAAATGTTGTTACCAACGATCTCATATGTTCCTTCCTAAAGACCATCCTTACAGGTTTGACACATCAAAGCGAACATTTAATGGTAAAATAGAGGATGTTATGGCTCCAAGAAAGTTAACAATTGTAGAAGTTGAGCAGATAGTGTCACTTATCGCTCGAGATGGTGTTCAAAGAGAGGGAGACAAAAAGGGAAAGGTAAAGGGAAAGGGGAGGGGGAAGGTGAAGAGGAAGGGGAAGGGGAAGGAGAAGGAGGATGTCGTAATGGAAGACGATGTTTATCCAAGTGAGGGTGATGATAAAAATCTAGCGGGTACCGAGGGTTATTCAAGGAGGTCAATTTTCTTTGACTTTAAGTACTGGAAGGATCATGATATTAGACATAATTTTGATGTTATTCATGTTGAAAAGAATGTCACAGAGATTCTTTTAGGTACAATACTCTCGGTGAAAGGTTCATCAAATAAAGATACGGTCAAAGCCCGTGAAGACTTGAAAGTTCATTTGAATCTTAAAAGGAAATTATGGATGAAAGATGTTGAAGACATTAATAAAAGGCTTATGCCAAAGGCACCTTTCGCATTAGGAAAGGAAGAGAAAGAAGCCTTTTTTCGTACACTAAAAACATTAAAGGTGCCGATTGGATTTTCATCAAATTTCCGCAACAATGTTAACCTCGATCCACTTGGATTTACCAATCTCAAGTCCCACGATTATCACGTCATTATGCAATGATTGCTTCCTGTATTGCTTATGCATTCATTTCCGGATGATAAGCCTTTTTTTAAAGCTATACAGTAGATAAGAATATTATTTAATGTGTTGTGTGCCAAAGTGATATTCAGGGAACATCTTTTGAAGGCTAAAAACGCATTGGTAGAGGCACTTTGTGTCTTTGAAATTTATTTTCCACCTGCCTTTTTTGTCGTGATGATCCACCTCACGCACCATTTAGCCGATGAAGCTTTGACAACTGGGCCACCAAGATATCGAGCGATGTGGTTGTTTGAGAGAGAAATGGGAAGATATAAAAAGTGGTCACGAAATAAGAGGTACATTGAACGGAGCATTGCTAATGCATATTTGTTACATGAAGCGTCTTTGTATGCCATGGAGTACATATCTAAAAGAGGTGAAGGGAGTCATAAGAGGAATCTTGAGGATTTTCTTGATGATGAGTTTGATGACTCAAAATGCCAACGACCATTGGATAAAAGTAAAGAGTTGATCTTAAATAATGTATAATATGAGCAAGTGCGAAGATGGGTTTTATCTCAATGCAACGGTGTTGATGAATGGAGAAGGTACACACTTAGTTCTATGTTAATTCATATTAATTGATTGTAATGTGATATTTCTTAATTTTGAAACTAATTTCTTATAGAAAATTTGTAGTAACTGAGACTCAATCGAGGCATAGAATTGAAGATTTCATCCCTTGGCTAAGGAACGAGGCAAGTCTTTATTTATACATGTACTTTTTTATCAACCGTAATTATTTTTAATAAAACTTTAAAAAATCATCAATTCCTTACAGGCCTCAAGATTTAATGATATGGGTATTTTGCCATATGCTGATGGTCCGCTCCATAGGGTTACCAGTTATGAGAAATTTCAATGCAATGGGTATACCTTTTGTACTTATGGACATGAAGAGAATCATAACTTTCAGAGTAGTGGTGTATCCACTAAGGCCTTTAATAAGAAGGGTATTATGACAACCTTTTATGGAGTTATTATACAAATACTCAACCTCAATTACATTGAGTTCACACATACTGTCTTTTATTGTGATTGGGTGGATGTTGATGATAAGAATGCTTGCAAAGTTCAACCCACCTCAAAATTGGTGATGGTGAATCTTAAGAAGCTCGTGAGTAAAAATACCATTCACGATGATCCTTCAACCTTGCATCTTAAGCCAGTCAAGTATTTTATTGTCAAGATGTAAAGATGAAGGGGTGGTCAGTTATTTTACACTCTCCCAAGAGACTGAAAAAAGATATAGATGCGATTGATATTGATCGTACGATGTATGACTCTGTTCTCGAGGAAAATGATAAATTGCCACTACACCAAAATGACAAAATTGTCACCTTTCAGCCGGTCACCCTTGTCAAGGTCATTGACCGTGACAAAAAACACACGTTTTGTGTCACGGTCATTGACCTTGACACGACCATGACAAAGAATTGTCACGGTCATTGACCGTGACAAGTCCGTGACAAATTTACTTGTCACGGACTTGTCACGGTCAATGACCATGACAATTCTTTAAATAATTGTCACGGTCAATGACCTTGACACGACCGTGACAACTTTTGCAGTAAAAACTCTTTCCCCCTTCTTTTTTCCCTCTCGCTGTTCCCTCCCCTCTCTCTCTCTCTCTCTCTCTACGCTGCTCTCTCTCTCTCTCTCTCTCTCTCTCTCTCTCTCTCTCTCTCTCTCTCTTCCATTTATATATATGTTTGTGTATATATATATATGTGTGTGTGTGTGTGTGTGTGTGTATACGTGCATGTGTGTGTGCGTGTGTGGGGGGTGGGGCAGGGTGGGGGTAGGGGGTGGGGTAGGGTGGGGGTAGGGGTGGGGTTGTTGTGTGTGTGTGTATATGTGTGGTGGGTGGGGGTGTGGAGGGAGGTGGGAGGTGGGGAAGGGTGGGGGGCTATTGTGTGTGTGTGTGTGTGTATGTGGTGAGTGGGGGTGGTGGTGTGTGTGTATGTGGTGAGTGGGGGGTGTGGAGGGAGGTGGGGGTGTGTGTGTGTATGTGGTGAGTGGGGGGTGTGGAGGGAGGGGTGTGTGTGTGTGTGTGTTTGTGTGTGTGTGTGTGTGTATTTGTATTTTTGTATTTGAATTAACCCATGAATTTATTTTTGTATTTGAATTAACCCATTATATGAAACATACTTGAAATTAAATATAGTGCGCATAGATACGCATTCAATAGCCCTTAGACCCGTTCGAGAGTCATTATCCCTGTAATGAGATATCTCGAATTGTCCCGTTTGGACAGTTTGAGACTGTATAATTTCTGTATAATATTCTTATTGGCTTAAAGTTGTTACTTTTGGAGGAAGTTCTGCAGTCGTATCCTATTGTTCTCTGGGTACATACTAGATTGACAAGTGTGACTGTTATTTCAATTGACCAATTGAAATAATACTCACACCTGCCAATCTACGTCGTGTAGTTGGAGAACTACGGGGATATGCTGTCGAATTTTTTTCAAATCGTAACAATGTGCATGAGCTATTAAGTATATTACAGAAAAATGCAGTCTTGAATGGGATAGGACCACTTACCCTTTAATAGGATAATTAAATGATGGGATAATTAAATAAAACATACTATAAATCTAAGTTTTGTTTACCTTTAATAGGTGTTTAGTTGTGGTAGCTGTGATGGGATATCCGAAATACAAAGAGTGGATGGGTGAGACTAATAGAATGGGGGATCTGTTTCGTAGAGGTGCTAACGAATTTGTGAAATATGCAAAGAGATGTCGTAATGATGAAGAGTTTTCGTGTCCGTGTGCTAGGTGTAAGAATGGTAAGGTGTTTGAGTGGAAAACAGTTGAACTACATTTGTTAAGATCGGGTATGCAAGATAGTTATTGATTTTGGAGTTTTCACGGTGAATTGAAAGTTCCTTTTGTCCCCGACCAACCTTCACAACAACCTTCAACAAGTAGAATAGATGTAGAAGGGGACAACGTAGATCATAATATGTTAGAGGATTTAGTTGATGATGCGTACGGAGTTTATGAAGCAGAAGAGAATGAGGTTACTGATGATGTAGAAGATTCAAGTGCTCGTAAAGATAACACGATAAAACTTGACGATGACTACCAAAGTTTAAAATTTAAGGCGACCCAACCGTTATACTCTGGCTGTGAGAAAGATCAAACAACTTTACATGCCATGGTTGGTTTGCACAGTTTGAAAACGCAGTACGGTTTGTCTGGCAATAGCGTGACGAGAATTCTGAAATGGGTGAAGCGCTTATTACCCAAGGTGAATACACTTCCAAATAGCTATCATGTTATGAAGAACAGTTTGAAAGGTTTGGGAATGAAGTATAAATCAATTCATGCTTGTGTGTATGACTGCATACTATACTGAAAGGAGTATGAAAATCTCGATCGTTGTCCGGTATGTGATGAACCTAGATATGTCCAATCTACTAGTAAGGAAGGCACAAGCTCAAAAGTGCCTCAAAAAGTATTGAAATATTTTCCCGTTGGGCCTAGATTAAAGCGATTTTTCATAGCACCATGGATTGCAGAGGCAATGACTTGGCATGCTAGGGCAGAAGTAGGGGGTAATATCATGCGTCATCCTATTGATTCTACTGCCTGGCGGAGGATGAATTTTGAGTATCCCGATTTTGCTCGAGAACAACGCAACATTCGTTTGGCTATATCAACAGATGGTTTCAATCCATTTGGAAATCTAAGCACCAATCAGAGTGTATGGCCAGTGATCCTAGCCCCACTCAACCTTCCTCCTTCACAGTGTATGAGACCTGAATTTTCGATGATGACTTTGTTGATACCTGGGCCAAAGGCACCAAGTGATGACATTGAATCTACCTGGCTCCTTTGGTAGAAAAATTAAATGAGTTGTGGGAAGAGGGTGTGCAATCACTTGACTCTTTTAGAAAAGAAGAGTTTACGCTGAAAGCTATGTTGATGTGGGCAATTCATGATTTTTCAGCTTATGGGACATTATCCGGATGTGTAGTACATGGTTATTTGGGGTGTCCTATTTGTGGAGAGGAGACTGAATCTCTTCGTCTATCCTCTAGCTTAAAAAATGTATACCATTGCCACAGGAGGTTTTTACCCCCAGCTCATAGTTTTAGATTTGAGAAAGGTTCCAATTTTTTATTGGGCGGAGTTGAACATAGGCTACCGCCGAGACAACTTTCGGGTTCAGAAATTGAAAGTAAATCTTCTGAATATGGACCAAATATGCCAGGTAAGAATCCCAAATTTAAGAATGTCAAGCATAATAAGACCCCAACTGGGAATGAAACTGAGATAAGAAAGGCATGGTCTCGGAGGTCAATTTTATTTGACTTGCCTTATTGGAAGAATAACCCGGTGCGTCATGTATTGGATGTGATGCATGCAGAGAAGAACTTCGCTGAATATATTGTGGGTACTTGCCTTGGGGGGAGTCATTCGAAGGATGGAGAAAATGCACGAAAAGACCTTAAAACGTTAAAACTTAAGCCACAACTATGGTTGAAAGAAGATAGTAGGGGAAGGACAATAATTCCCCCGGTGAGTTTACTTTGACGAGTGGGGAAAGGAAGGTGCTTCTAGACACATTATATAATTTGAAGGGTCCATCTACTTTTTCGTCCAACTTGCAAAGGATTGTGAATTATGCTACTAATGATTTACATAAGTGTAAGTCCCACGATTGGCATGTGATCATGCAATTGGTTCCTCTATTGTTTAAGCACTGTTTCTCCAAGCACAAGGATTTGCGTAGGGCAGGTAGTGAATCGAGAACACATAGTGGCCGCAAAATTGGCTGTGAACGAAGCGATTTATGTATTGGAGAAGTACTTTCCCCCAGCATTCTTTGACATAAGTGTTCACTTGTTGGTACACCTATGCGACGAGGCACTTCTTTGTGGTCCAGTTAGATATCGGTGGATGTATCCGTTTGAAAGATTGATGAAAGTTTTTAAAGATTACGTCAAGAATACGGGATATATTGCAGGATCAATTACAGAGGAATACATCACCGTGGAGTCATCAATATATACTCGAGAATATATGCCTGACTCGACCAGCGTTGATGACACTGATGAATTCGTCGATGATGGTGGTAATGTGATGGCAAAACGAGTTAAATTAACGAGTTTGCAACATGAACAAGTAGCTCGTTATCTATTTGACACACATGAAGATGTCGAAGAATGGAAAAAGTAAGTTTCGATTATTATAATGTTTAACATTATTTTAGATTATTTTATATATGATTAATTTTGTAATATGAAGTAAATATGAAGCCTGTGAGAACAATAAAAGACGAAAAACAATGGTACAATCAGACAACGAATTTAGGCTATGGTTGACACAAGAGGTAATTATAATGAAAACAGTCGTTATATAACGTTACATTACACTCAAATTTTACCACTAATATAATTAATTTATCTATATTCTCATCTCCTAAAGATGGGTGATGCGACATCAAGGCTTGCTCGTCTAGCCACTGGACCCTTGTTCGTGGCACAAGAGTACAAAAAGTATCGATTGAACGGTTACATTTTCAGCGCTAAAGTGTACGAGGAAAGTACAAATGTACAGAACTCGAGAATTTCATACAAGGCTCTTACTTTCTTTCGAGCGAGCGCAAAAGATAAAAACCTCATTGAAGCTGAAATGACTTACTATGGTGTAATCGAAAATATATTTGAATTGGATTATATAAGCTTCAAAGAGGTTGTATTTTACTGTGAATGGGTAAGAGTTGAAGATAAAAATGCTTGTAAAGTTGATCCTGTCACCAATTTGATCATGGTTGACTTGTCCAAGTTGAAGAGCAATGACCACGTGAGCGATGAGCCGTTTGTTTGTGCATTTCAAAAGGTTAAGCAAGTGTTTTACTCGGAGTATATCAACAACGAGTTGTGGTCAATTTTCCAACACGCGCCAAGGCGTCTAAATAGTAGTGTGGATTACTTGGCTGCTCCTATCGAATATCAATCCATTTTTTATGATAACCCAAATTTGAAACAATTTTTCAATTTGTAATAAATATTTCAATTTGTACCGAAACATCCATTTTTAATGCTTTTAATTGATCTGCACTTTATCATTTTCACTCTTGTGTAGTGTGCGTGTGTGGAGAGGAGATTAATACATAAATATTCCAACTACATCTAAGTTTTGTTTATACTAATCCATGAATATACGCTTCTTACCTTTAATAGGTGATTAGTACATAGTTATTTGGGGTGTCCTATTTGTGGAGAGGAGACTGAATCTCTTCGTCTATCCGAACACTAAGAAATGCCATAATCCTATGGAGCGATGCTCTGCAAATTCCTCCCAACCGTTATGTAGCCAAACATCACCAATTGAAGTTGTCAATTCCACTTTCCATATCCCACCACTTGGAACTTCTAGCAAAACATGGGAGACCATTGAAAGGTGGAATTGACAACTTCAATTACTGATTTTTGGCTACACAACGGTTGGAAGGAATTTGAAACGCATAACTCCATAGGATTATGGCATTTCTTAGTGTTTAGATATGAAGATAATTATATTTGACACGATTGCCCGGGGTACATTAGTTGGAAGGAGGTGTCATATGAGCTCAAGTTAGCTGTTTGGGTGACACTACAGGTAATGTATTATATTTATATGTCAATTTCGATTTCGATTTCAATTACGATTTATATTTATCTATATTTGAGAGGCGGATACTAATTTTACTTTATTTCAATTCAGGGGACAGGGAGTGGCCCTAAGGGTAGGCCACATATGCTCTATACTTATGTGGCTATTCGGACGAGAAGGGAAGGATAAGGAGGTGTCCCCGAGCGTCGCGGTACAAAATCTCTTTTCCATGCAAATAGTTTGTAGATTTGAGATAATTGATGGTGATGTTGTTTCTTCTTAAATAGTTTCTATTTCGAATATATATTTGCATTATCTTTAGTTTGTTTGGATATATGATGTTTGAACAGGTACAACGTTGCTATAATAGGTACAAATATACTGCTGGGCAGTGGCAGTGGCCATACTGCTCAGCAGATTTTTTTTAAATTCTGTCCAGAATTGTCACGGTCAATGACCGTGACAAGTCCGTGACAATGTTGTGTCACGGACGTGTCACGGTCATTGACCGTGACAATTTTTTTAAAAAGGGTCACGGCTTTGTCACGGTTTATAACCGTGACAAACGTGTCACGGTCATGGACCACGACACGACCGTGACACAAAACGCGAGTTTTGTGTCAAGGTCAATGACCGTGACACGATCGTGACAAAAAAAGTTGTCTCGCCTCGAAATGTCACGGTCATTGACCTTGACAAGTTGAATTTGTCAAGGAAATGACCTTGACAATTTGACAGATTCGGTGTAGTGTGCTGGAGCTTTGGGACACGGATTTCTAGTGCACTGATTTAGTTCTGAACTTGTTTTTGAATATGCAATATTATATTTTTTATTATTTTGAATGGGTAATATTCTATTTAATCCATTTGTTGTTGTTGTAAACATTTAATAATTTATTATTGTTTGAACATTTAATACATGTATGGCTGTTTGAACTTGTAATTCTATATTTACTGTTGTTTGAACATGTAATATACTGGTGTCTATTTGAACATATATTCTTATAATGTTTAGTTTGATTATTTTGGTGTCCAATAGTCACTTTTTTCCAGATAAATGTCTCATATTGGTGATACTTTTCAACCGTCAATAAATGGGGTGACACCTATATCAACCTCCTGTTCTAAGGTTGCTTCGGGTGCTTCAAGAGTAGGTGATGACTCTTCCGCTAAGAAATTAAAATTTAATGAGCAGGGCCTTCCAGTTGGTGAAGATTCATATACACTCTCAACCAGGTTGGGAGACTTAGCAAGGACACATGTCCCCATTTCTTATACGAGTTGGAAACAAGTGGATGTGTGATATAAGAACTCAATTGATCATCATTAATGGTATACTATTCCTTTCTATTCCAAATAATGTAATAGTTAGTAAATTCAATTATGTGATGTTTTAATTTTATTTCTTCATATATTGTAGAAAGAGTTCCCAGATGTGCGCGAAAGTCAGAAGAAATTTTTTATGAAAAAAGCGAACGATGCTTGGAAAAAGTTCAAGCCAAAGCTAAGGGTTAATTTGAAGGATGGTGATGTTGGAAAGTGGAAGGAGAAAGTTCCGCGAAATGTCAAATCTTAGGACTGGGAGGTGTTTTGCAATAATGAAGCTTTAGAGGTTGAAAAAACTTTGCGAAGAAAGAACAAAGAGACTAAACAAAATTGTGTGAGAAAGACAACTCATAACACATGTCGTCATGGTTATGCCCGAGCTTCAGAGAATTGGAGAAAGAATCATGGGCATGCACCCACTCGTGCTGTATTGTGGTTGCCAACTCATATAGTCAAAGGAGGTGGTTATACCCCTCATGATACAATATTTGCTGTAATTTAAAATTTTTAATGTTAGTTTTGTAAAAAAAAAAGTATCGTATCATCAAACCTAATGTTAATATATTTTTGTACAGGACCAAATTCAATTGCTTCTGGATGTATACAAAGCGATTGATCAGGAGGAGACCTTGGATGTCGGGCCTATTTTTGAGGTTTTTGGAAAAGATACGCGAGGAGGTGTTCATTGTGTTGGGTCCATAATTTCGAGAACCGCTATATTAGGGTCGACATTTGCTAGAGAAATGCTTGAAGAGGTGAAAGAGGACACCAAAAATTGGAAGGATCATGTTGATCACCTAAGGAGTGACATAGAGGGGATAAAGTCCTCATTATCAGAATTCATTACTGTCTTCAAAATCGAGAAATTTTCATGTGTTGGACACAACGTTCAGGAGTTACCTACTTTAGGCACCGCGGCTCATTCGTGTTATCTTTCCTCCCCTGCATTCGAGGTTCCAAATTTCACCTCTCTAATTGAATGCAAAATACTATCCCATACACGTGAACTTGTTGGTTATGGGAGGAAAACGCACCCAGGAGCCGTCTCGACCGTTCACTTCCATGCGTTGAGAAAGAATGAAATGCGAGTTTTACTCGATGACATCAAAGTTCCCGAGTATCCAGTTTGGGGTGGAAAACAAGATCATTGCGAGAACTTGGAAGATGTTGGTAAAAACTGGAATTACGTATTGGCTCGATGACCTTTGTCCTCCCATTGGTGACACCGACGAATGATGTAATTGAGTCAAATTTTGTGGTGATGTGTTTGATGAACATGGAGCTCTTACATCGTTAAAATAGTTGTCTTGGTGCTAATTAGGTATTGCATCCACTTTTGTAGTCGCAAGTGTAAAAGTAACTATCACTTCTGACCATATAATAGTTATCTTTGTTTTTTCTTTGTTTGCATATTATATTTTCTTTTGTGGTGTTGGGATAAAATATTATTATCACATCCTTTGTTTCTTTGCATCAAATATTTTTGTCATGAATGATGATTATAGCTTCAGTAAAATGATCATTCGGGACTCGATTATGGATCACTTAAAGACAGGTTAGTTTAATTTATGTTGGATGCTAACATCTATATTTTCCAATTTAACATTTAGTTATTAATTTTTAATTTTATTTCTTGCGAGGTACATATATGGTTAGGAAGGATATAGACAAGAGGATTCTCCACAAGATCCTCTTCCACCTACACCACCAACTATCTCGTTTGGCATATTTGAGGTGATTTGAATTTGTTAGATGAATAAAATTACTCAATATGCATACTACAAAATCTCAATATGGGTTATCTAAATTCAGAATCATAAGAGTTATATATAACAACTGTTATATATAACATCTATGAGTTATATATAACAGTTGTAATATATAACTTCTGTTATATATAACATCAGTTATATATAGCAAAAATTATATATTACACCTGTTATATATAACAGTTGTCATGTTTAGATTCTGTTATGTATACCATTAGGAACATATAATTTAGATTATGTTCTGTTTAATTATATTGATAAAAGCATTGATCATTAAATGATTAGTATGCTGATTAAGGTTCCTGAAGAAGCAGAGATATGGGAGGCTATATCAACAATTAATGAGGGCAGTGCTCCTGGACCTGATGGGAGGCTATTCTATAATTCTTCCAGCGAGATGAACTTCCTAAAAGCTGGACTAACACTTTGATCACCCTCATTCCAAATGGTAACCTCCCATCTAAATGTGATCACTTTAGACCTATTAGCTTATGTAATTTTTTCTATGAGGTGATTTCAAAATTGATGAATGATAGGCTTTCCAGTATATTGCCTAAGGTTATTTCTTCCTCTTAAAGTGGATTTATTAAACACAAAAATATTCTTGATAATATTTTTCTTACTAAAGAAATGTTTCATAACTTGGGAAAAAAGCTTTTGGGATCAATATATGTATTAAGCTTGAGCTGTTATCAAGTGGTCTGGATTGTGCTGTTTGCTGTTATCAAATGAGGTTTTGATTGAGCTGTTATTAAATGAGGTCTCACGCAAGGAGACCCCATTTATCCTTCCTTATTTGTGTTGTGTACTGAGCTGTTATCAAGTGGCATGGATTATCAGTTCAAGAATGAGACTATCATGAATTTCTCTTTACCTAGTGCCAGTCCTTTTATATCCAATTTGTGCTATGCTAATGATATTATCGTTTTACAAAATGATAATATAAGAAGTACTAAGAAGTTGTTAATTCTAATAATTCATCAAACATGTTCTTAGCTCTATCCCAACGCATACTCTAGCAGCCTTAGAGCCGTTATTAATCATATTCATAAATTATTTGTTAAATTTTCTGGGGTGGTGATGAATCACATGGTTAGAAGAACCACTGGATTTACTGGTCAGAAATTTGCAAAAATAAGGAGGCTGGAGGTTTAAATATCTCTTTTTTGAAAAGTAATGCATTCGAGTTCATGCTCCAATTCAAATGCCTATTTCATGACCACTTTATTAAGATGATTCTTCAACTTGGAAAACCTCTATAATAGGTGACTTCTCATTCAAATCAGTAGTTAGCATCATTAAATTACATCATCGAAAGTCTTTGGTCTCTAAATCCATTTGGACTAAAAATATTGTTGATATTATTTCCATGTTCTTCTGGAGGCTCACACTGTCATCTATTCCTTTAGACTGCAACATATAATCTTGGGATTAAGTTGGAATATAGATGTCATCTATGCCGAAAAGATGTTGAACGTATTCAAAACTTGTTTCTCCAATGCTCTGCTTCTATACAAGTTATGAGTTCTTTGCAAATTGTTTGGAATATCCGATTTCAGAGACGCTACCCTGCTGTAGCATAGCAACAAGGTCAGCCTTTCTTATGGTTGAGAGGCGGTGTGCAATGACTAGAGTGGTTCGCCCAATCATGAACCGGTCTAGTGCCTCTTGCACTAGCTTTTCTGACTCCGAGTCCAATGCACTTGTTGCCTCATCTAATAGCAGGATTGTGGGGTTTGTCATCATTGCCCTCACGATAACTATTCTATGTTTCTGTCCACCTGAGAGATGCAATCCCCTCTCTCCTACCTGCAAATATTTTCAATTTAGCGTCTCACTTTCTAGTTTGTTTTGACTTACTGAATGTCTAATGATTTCCCACAGAAATATCGTTGCTGTTTAATTTGTTCCCTTAGAAAAGTGAAAAACTTGGAATATTCAACACGATTAGATTTGGTTCAGATGCCCCCGAATCTTTCTTTCCCGTTTGAAGGATTATGCCATAATCACACATAGCATGAAGTATTTTTAGAAACAATACTCTTAAGTTGGGAGAGACCAAAAAAAAGAAACAAGACAATTAATTGGGGCAGTGATATGAACTCGAATGCATTACTCAATTGACATCTCTATGTCTAACTTTCACATTTCCTAAACACTTCAAATTGGCACATTCACTTGCTTGACTGCATCTAACTCATTGGATTCCATGATATCTTTAATATGAAAAGCATGATATCAAGCATTTTGTATTATCTTATCATTGTTTATTTTAGCAATTACCATATGCTATTAGGCTTGAGAATATGATGATAATTTCAAAATACGTAGATTAGGCTCGAAAACAAGCCATTCGAGGGTGAAAACAAAAACCAGCCCCCAAATGACCCCGTAAGAGGCACAAACAACTCGGATGGGACCAATGTAACTCGTACGAACTGACCGCGTAGTCCCGGGTCTCCCGATTTGAGAATATGACGATAATTTCAAAATATATCAATTTGGCTTAAAAACAAGCCGTTGAAGGGTGAAAGCCCAAACCAGCCCCCAAACGACCCCGTAAGAGGCACGAACACCTCGCACGGGACCAATGTAACTTGTACTAACTGGCTGCGTAGTCGCGGGCCTCCCAGTTTGAGAATATGACGATAATTTCAAAATATGTAGATTAGGCTTGAAAACAAGCCGTTGAAGGGTGAAAACCCAAACCAGCCCCCAAACGGCCCTGTAAGAGGCACGAACACCTCGCACGGGACCAATGTAACTCGTAAAAACTGACCACGTAGTCCCGGGTCTCCGAGTTTGAGAGTATAATGATAATTTCAAAATATGTAGATTAGGCTTGAAAATAAGCCATTTGAGGGTGGAAACCCAAACCAGCCCCCAAACAACCCCGTTAGAGGCACGAACACCTCACACGGGACCAATGTAACTCGTACAAACTGACCGCGTAGTTGTAAGGACACAAATTTCCAATTGAGTCCATAAGTTGTTTTGGCTCAATTCCGGACAAAAACATTTATTCATAGGATAGTATGTAATTGTAATACTCTCAAGCCTATGAAGTGTTTGTTGAAGACGTAGCGGCAAATAATATAAAACTTCATCAAATATGTCGGTTTGCGTGCCTCGTTTCTACGTCATCAACTATGGTTCCATGCTCCCAAGGTATGAATGCAATTATATTTATATAGGAGCTTGGAACAAAGTTTATTGGGTGTTAGGTTTAATAAAAACTGTGTTTTACTTTCAGAAAAGTTTAATTAGAGCTTTACATTAAAGTATATAAAGTTTTTGGGCCAAAATCGAATTTTATAAAAATTCTGGAAGTCGTTCGAAATGTCGTTCGAACGAGTTTTTCGTTCGAACCAGGTTTCGTTCGAACGAGTTTTGCCAACGAGTCTAAACTGGTCTGTCGTTCGAACGAACTTGTTCGTTCTAACGAGGTTGTTCGTTCTAACGAGAGTTCGTTCGAACGAGAGTTCGTTCTAACGAGGTTGTTCGTTAGAACTTGTTCGTTCTAACGAGAGTTCGTTCGAACGAAATGTCGTTCGAACGAACTGTTAGGCGGGAACAGTTTTGGCAGTTTTTCACCCACTTCCCCACTTGGTTTTTAACCAACTTTTTCAGACTTTATCTTGTGCGGGAATCACATTTTCCAATCTAACTTTTCCATCTTAGTTTATCTCTTAGAGAGAGTTTGAGAGAAAAAATGGTTTTAGGAAAATGTTCATGTTTTGAGTGAGATTTTTAGAGAAAATATTTTATCACTCTAGTGTTGTACACCCATATTGTTTATCCAAGTTCTTATATACATATTAAATTGCTTGGAGTTTTGGCACCGGTTTATCTCTACCGAATTCAAGAAGAGAAGTTTTGGTTTGCTTCTACATCCATCAAAGAAGAAGACTTTTTGTTGTGATTCTACCCACACGGAGAAAGGCTCCATGCTAGGGTGACGGTCACCATATAAAGTCCTATAAGTGGATTCCAAGATCGCGGTGGTTGAGAACGTCGTGTGATATCGATTCGATTCGCAAATTAATAAGATGGCACACTTATTTAATTAGAGTCTATTAAAACAGCCCCTACACATGCATCTAACCAAGATAAATCATTCAAGCCATGCATGGTAAAATAAAGACGAGCAATTGAGGAAAAAACCCCTTCCGGGTAAAAACCTTTTATAACACTTTGAAAAGTTAACAAGACCTTTGACTTACATACAATCCTGATAATCGCCCAAAAGACTATACTGCACGGTGCCTTCAGAAAACCTTCAAAGATACGAGAGACAGCGAAAGTACCCTCCAGGTGTCGGTTCGTCGTCTTTGGCTCGTCCACACATAGAATGACTACGCTCGGTATCCACCGATCAAAGTATGGAGATACCTTCTCCACAGAGGTTAAACAAATACACAAGATGTGTTCTTGGGTTACCAAAAAGATTCACAAAGGTTTGGCAATTGTGTGAATCAAAACATGAGTCTTGGGACTCAAAAATATGAAGACTAGAGTAATTTGGACTCTCAAAAACGTCTTCTAAAGTCTTGCAAAACAACTCCCCCGAAGTTGGTATTTATAGGAAAAAATATGAAGAGTTCCACTTTTTTAAAACTCTAAAAATCTTATCAGCGTACAGGTACACCGAACCCCATCTGGGGTACACCGAACCGGTTTGGATGTACCATTCTGGTATGGAGTTAAAAACAGCATTCTTCAAGGAATTTTCTCCAACTTCAAAAGGTCATAACTTCTTCATCGTAGCTCGGATTGAGGTGCCGTTTCTTCCAGTATCTTCGTTGCGGCGAGCTCTTCAACTTTCCAGTTGACCAGACCTCCGAACTATGGATGTGAAATTACGAAAATGCCCTTGAACTTTCCTATCGTGCCTTTTTTCACTGTTTTGACTTCCCTTGCGTACCACTTGCATTAAGTCCCTAAAATCTTGGAATGTGAAGTCATTGAGGCAGATGTGGGACACATTAATGGAGATGTTGAATGCTTGATTCCCGTAATGCGGATAGAGGCCGTCATGTGAGATCGTGAGGTGACGTGCCAAATGTAGCGGCGTACGACATACATAAATGTAACATGTTGGACATGAGAAAAATGTCCTTACAAATCTCCCCCTATGTCTATGCCGGTACATACATAAAAATCCGAATTATCAAATATGAAATTGCCTATACAAATCTACCCTCCCATGAACCCAAAACTGGAAAAGGTACAAATGAATAGTCTTCATCGTTTGTTCTACACATCTTCAGGAATCTCAAATCTTTTCTCATCAGGGTGTGCAATTCAGAGATCATCAATGTAGTACCTACACACATGAGACAAAGCAAAATACCAAAGTGACGTATCGAGTTTGAAATGAGATAAACATAGATACCAATATATGATAAGCATAAGACAAATCTCAAAAACTCCCACAAAATTCAAACTCCCCCAGAATAAGATAATTCTTTCTCCCCCTTTTTATGATGTCCCCAAATAGACAAATAAGTAGAATGAATCAAACAAGCAAAATCGGGGTGTCACGGTATACAAAAAAATACACAAACTATTTTTGATTTTTTCAAATTTTTCATACAAATATAGGATACCAATATGAACAAATATGATACAAAAATCACACCATGGATTTAGACTCAAACAACCAAGTTATGGAAATGGAATGAATGGGTGTGAACACATTCGATAGGTAAATCAACTCAATCAATCATATGTGCACGATGCATACGTGTACTCCTAACGAATGAACATCAAATGTATCCTTAAGTGTAAACGTTTGTTGAATTTAGATGACATCGTTTTATGCAAATCAACAAATCAAAGTCAAATGATTTTCACACCAATAGCGTCCAAAACTATATAGCGCATTTTCAAAAATTTCAAGGACGTGCAAACCCGTTATAAATTCTCCAACCAAACTCCCTCATATATATATTCTTTTAGAGGTAATCTAAATTCTCAAACATTGGAGAATTGGTGCAAAAACTTAAATGGCCCCTTTTTGGCATGAATATCTTTTTATTGCCTTTCAATTTTTTCGGGTTCTTTTAACCTCTTTGGACCTCGGATAATAAAATTCCTCAATTTTTTAGGTCCTTTTTAACGGTGGCTTTTGCGCAAAGGATAGATAATTACCTTTCGCAGCCCCTCACCGTTATTCAAACAAAGCACACAAACTCACAACACGGTTTTTATATGCACAATTTCCTTATAAAAATTATCGCGCTTGGTTTGTTTTAAAGACAGGATTGAGATGAAAACATCCAACCAACATGTGATAAGACAAGCACAATAATCAAACAAATCCGTGCATGTGTGCAATAAAGGAAACATGAGTCAAACATGTAGGAAGTAACACTTAATTACATCTTAATGACTCCAAACATTATAAAGCACATGGATGAATTGACCTATTGTCTCAAAACACTATCAAATAGTCACATGAAAATGGAATGATGTTGTGACTTGGTCATCCAAAGTGTTCATCCATAACCGGTGCAAACAAAAAACAAAAAATCTTTTTGTATTTTTCAAAATTTTTCAAAAAAAAAAAATATATACAAAAAGTACACGTCACAA
Source organism: Sambucus nigra (assembly GCA_949130495.1). Taxonomy (NCBI): domain Eukaryota; kingdom Viridiplantae; phylum Streptophyta; class Magnoliopsida; order Dipsacales; family Adoxaceae; genus Sambucus; species Sambucus nigra. The sequence goes on along the minus strand of OX422216.1, from coordinate 542,572,267 downwards.
CGCTAGCAAAAATATATCAAAAAACATAACTAGCATATGACAAACATGCAAACACAATCATCTATATGATATGGCAAGAGAAGAATCATGTGCAAGCAAACGGGAATCAACTTGTCTAAAATCTAGTGCTTCTAAAAGTGATTTTCTAACCCAAATGGATAAAACACGTCGACAAGGGGTTTTGGAAACCAACAAAACACTAGACTTCGAATTCCTAGGACCTCTTCCAAGATCAAAACAAAATCTCCTAAGGTGACCTTTCCTACCACAATGTGAACATGTGTAAACGGAAGGAATGTTACCTAAAGTGTGATCTTTTCTAATGTCCTTGGGATTGATTGACCCTCTAAAACAAATAATGGTTTTGGCTTTAGCACTAGAAGCATGAGAACAAGATGAGCCATTACCATCACAATCAAACCTACTTGAATCGTTTAAATCATTTTTCATCTTCAAAATATTTGATTCAAGCAACAAATTAGACTCTTCCCAAGACAGGGATTGCTTTTTCAAATTTTCAACAATTTCTAAAAGGGTATCCCTCTCCCCCTCAATTAAAGAAAACTTTTCCCTAAGAGTCTCTTCACGTGCCACAAACTCATTGATTAAAATATTTCTTTCATCTTTGGCACAAACACAAACCATCGAATTTTTAAGGTCCTCCAATTCCTTTTATAAAAATAGGACCCTATCATCACTCTCCTTTTTGGCAATTTTCAAAGAATCAAAATCAATACACAAATTACCAAAGTGCTCACGACAAATACCACTTTGAGTTTGGAACTCTTGCAAATATTCAATCTTAATTTTAAAACGAGAATTTTCTTTTTCCAAAACTTTAATTCTTTTGCAAAGTTTCAAATTCAAACTTTTTAAATTTTTAGCTTAGTCGTGAACCTTTTCAAAAATAGGCTCCTCATTAAACGGGCGTTCCATTGAAAAATTGCGATTTTTCACAAAATTGATTTTTCAAAAAAAATAATCAATATTACACGATTTTGCGGAAATCAGGAAGTAAATCCTTGAAAAATCAGGATCACGCAATAAATTAGCGTAACCCGCTCTGATACCAATTTGAGAACGTTGTGTGATATCGATTCGATTCGCAAATTAATAAGATGGCACACTTATCTAATTAGAGTCTATTAAAACAGCCCCTACACATGCATCTAACCAAGATAAATCATTCAAGCCATGCATGGTAAAATAAAGACGAGCAATTGAGGAAAAAACCCCTTCCGGGTAAAAACATTTTATAACACTTTGAAAAGTTAACAAGACCTTTGACTTACATACAATCCTGATAATCGCCCACAAGACTATACTGCACGGTGCCTTCAGAAAACCTTCAAAGATACGAGAGACAGCGAAAGTACCCTCCAGGTGTCGGTTCGTCGTCTTTGGCTCGTCCACACGTAGAATGACTACGCTCGGTATCCACCGATCAAAGTATGGAGATACCTTCTCCACAGAGGCTAAACAAATACAAAAGATGTGTTCTTGGGTTACCAAAAAGATTCACAAAGGTTTGGCAATTGTGTGAATCAAAACATGAGTCTTGGGACTCAAAAATATGAAGACTAGAGTAATTTGGACTCTCAAAAACGTCTTCTAAAGTCTTGCAAAACAACTCCCCCGAAGTTGGTATTTATAGGAAAAAATATGAAGAGTTCCGCTTTTTTAAAACTCTAAAAATCTTATCAGCGTACAGGTACACCGAACCCCATCTGGGGTACACCGAACCGGTTTGGATGTACCATTCTGGTATGGAGTTAAAAACAGCATTCTTCAAGGAATTTTCTCCAACTTCAAAAGGTCATAACTTCTTCATCGTAGCTCGGATTGAGGTGCCGTTTCTTCCAGTATCTTCGTTACGGCGAGCTCTTCAACTTTCCTATCGTGCCTTTTTTCACTGTTTTGACTTCCCTTGCGTACCACTTGCATTAAGTCCCTAAAATCTTGGAACGTGAAGTCATTGAGGCAGATGTGGGACACATTAATGGAAATGTTGAATGCTTGATTCCCGGAATTCGGATAGAGGCAGTCATGTGAGATCGTGAGGTGACGTGCCAAATGTAGCGGCGTACGACATACATAAATGTAACATGTTGGACATGAGAAAAATGTCCTTACAGTGGTGTTCCGAGGTTGTCCGCTAGGAAGAGGTGTCTACGAGAAGAAGCGTCGAGGCTTGAGAGGGATCGAGTCAGTCGTTGTAAGTCTATCTGTCTTGTAATTGTAATTCCGTATCTAGTGGACTTGTGGCTAGGGCCGTCCGAGGTTTTTTTTCCGTCTTGGATTTTTCCTCGTACATCGCGGCGTAGTGTGATATTGTTTATTTTATCTTGCATCATAACGTAGAACGCATGCTTAGACTAATTCAAGATAAAATTCGGTTTAAATTATCACACTCAATTAATTTGGACTTATATTAAATGTTGGGTAATGTTTAATTAATTCAAGTCATTTGCTAAAATTTGGTTTCGCCTAATTTACTAATATTGATAAATATGACTTAGGCAAATTCTAGGACTTGGATTAATGAATCGGTTTAAGTGAATATTATTTTGATTTGTTTTGAAGAAATTAAAATTTGTTGTTGTTGTTTTCAAGTTGAACCATCTCAACTCTTCCGCATAGAGTTTTTACATACAAAGGAAATTACTTGCACTTTCAAATTGGTATCAGAGCCAAAGCGATAAATTATTTCGTTAATGATCTTTTTAAATAATTTTTGGCTAAAATGGATTTTTCCCCATTTTCAAAATTTCCTATTTTCGATGGTTCAAACTACGCATATTGGAAAGCGCGAATGAGATCGGCACTAAAATCTATCGACGAGAGAGTTTGGATGTCTGTTGTTAACGGGTGGTCCCCACCAACTTATTTAGTTGAAAATGAACGTGTTATCAAACCCGCCGATAGATGGACTGAAAATGAGTTCAAACTTGCTAATTTCAATTCCCGTGGTTTAAATGCCTTATTTAGCGCTGTCACACCGAATGAATTCCGTCGTATTATGACGTGTGAAACTGCTAAAGAAGCTTGGGATATTTTACAATTAACTCATGAAGGAACTAGTGTCGTTAAAGCTTCAAAACTCCAAAACCTCACCACTCAATTTGAAACTATCAAAATGAATGAAAAAGAAACTTTTGATGAATTTTATGCTAGACTTTCTGATATTGTTAATTCTTCTTTTAACTTGAGAGAGAAAATACCTGAGGACCATGTTGTAAAAAAAATTTTAAGGTCTCTACCCGATAGATTTATTCCAAAAGTGACCGTTTTAAATTCTTTACCAACTTTAGCCTCTACAAAATTAGAAGAGCTTGTAGGTGATTTACAAACCTATGAACTAGATATGTTTCCCTCTAAAACTGAAAAGAAAATCGAAAAGGGTGTTGCTTTAAGAGCCCGAAAAGAGGCCAAACAAGTAGTAGAGAGCGAGAGTGATAGTGACTCGGAAGACATGGCTTTATATGCTCGTAAATTTAGAAAAAATTTTAATTTAACAAAGATAAATTTAAAAATGATTTTAAGAAATTTGATACTTCTAAACATGATAAAAGCGAGAAGATTTCTAAAGCCGAGAAGATCCCTAAACCTAGTAATGAACATTTAGATAGGGACGAGTCTGATAAGTGTTTTGGTTGTGAAGGTTATGGCCATAGGGCTTATGAGTGCCCCACTAAACTAAGGAAAGAGGGTAAGCGACCCATTTCATATAATGCAACCCTTAGTGATAGTGATAAGGAAGAGAAGCCCGATTCCCCCACTAAGAAAAATTTTGTGGCTTTTATGGCTAGTCATGTGAGTGATAGTGACAACTCATCGATTGATGAAACGATAGCACATGCCACTTCCAAGGTCATTGTACATGATTCTCTTGTTTTTTATGATAGTGAGAGTGAAGAAGAAAGAGAGAGTGAAAATGAAGAAGAGGTTAATGTGAGTGAACTTCAAAATGCTTTTCAAGAACTTTACAAAGAATCTATTAAATTGAAAAGAGCTAATTTGAAGTTAGAAGCTAGTTTAAGAGAGAGTGTCAAGGTCATTGATGAAAATGTTTTAATAGAAGACCTTAGGAGCCATGTGAGGACTCTTCAAGAGAAGCTTGAATATGTAGAAGGCGAAAGAGATAGCCTTAGGGGTTTAATGGAATCCTTGAAAAAGGAGCTTCTTGCTTTTGAAGAGCGAAATGTTTTACTAGAATCTAACATTGTAGAATTGGAAAATAAATTAAAAGATTCTAGTAATGTCAAATTTGATTTGGAATGTCGTTCAGAAAAACTTGATAAAATGTTAGGAACGGTCCAAATTAAAAATGGCACTTGTGGTTTAGGCTTCAATCCTTGTAATGAATTTACTCATAATGCCCAAACCAATGTTTTAGGAGAATCTACTAGGAATACTTTTAAAGATCACTCCTTAAGTAAATCTTTTCGACATGTTCTCACTTGTACACATTGTGGTCGACAAGGTCATCTTAGGAAATTTTGTTTTGATCTTAAACGAATTCCTAGAAAATCCCATAGTAAAGTAACCACGGTAGTTAAAGTTCCTACACCCCAAGATAGTCATTCTTCATTAATTTGGGTTAGGAAATCCGATTTGGTTGCCTTGCAAAATAGGGTTTTTGATTCTCATTTACTTTCGCATGCCTCCTCCCTTGCTAAATCTAAAGGATGAATGTGTTCGTGTTTGCATACTTTAGCTTTTGTACTTCATGCTATATTCACATGCTAAATGTATGCTTGTTTAGTCATTTTCTAGTCATAGCCGTATTTCATATCCCATGCTAGAAATTATGACTTGTTTATCTTTTTGTATTATATATTGTGTTTGAATTAACTGAAAAATATAAAAAGATGTTTTGTTTATCATTTGTGTTTTATTTATTTCATTTAAGCTTAATGAAAAATACAAATGATTTTTGTTTATCCTTTTGAGTATATATCTTTATTTTTTTTAAATGTTAAAAACTCAAAAAGATTTTTTTTTTGTGTGTATTTTAGTTTGACACACTTTAAGTGGCATATACTTGTGTTTGAATCCCTCCTTTAACGCTCCCACGTGGCTAGAACTTTTGGTTTAGATTTTCAATCCTTAAAATGTTCTTTACCATGCTTTATATGGAGTAGTTGGATTTTGTATTGGTTAAATGGATTCTATTTTTATATGCCTTTATTCACACATGCACGAGCTCTTTTGAAATCTTAATGTCACATGTTATATTTGAGCTTTTTGAGGTGTTCTCCTACCAATCTTGTCATCTACATATCTTTGACCTAGGAGGACTAGTGCATGTCAAAATCCGTTGCATGTGAGATTTGTGTGAAAATGAAAACATGATAAATAAAAATGTGCACGGGGAAGGGCTCCGAAAGGATGAATTAAATCATTTGCGATAGTAAGCCACCGTTTATTGGATCTAAAAGAAATACGTGATCCAAATGCCTAAAAACAGAATATTTGGCATTAAAAAGAAAAAAATTGCCAAGGCCTATGTTTGTTTGATATATTCATTCAAAAGTAAAAGAATATATATGCTTATTGAGGGAGAATTGGATGGTATATCAACGGTTTGCACAATGTCCGTTTATCCTAGTTGTCTTTAATGTCATGACTCTATTTGGTTTGTAGAATCATCATCATGCTAGGCTTGTATGCATTGTGTATGTTTGTTCATTGAGTTCAATCTTCATATTGTCACATGAGGTTATATTTAAATGTGATAAAGTTTGCAATCAAATGAGAACTCCGTGAATGTTTATTAAGTGTTTGGGTCTAAATTTAATTGTTGCTAGTTCACATCCCTACACTTACGTTTTCATATGACACATTTTTGCCATACGAGTGTGCAAATTTATTGTATTTTGTGTCATGTGTGTGTTTATATCTATCTATATATGCAAGTACTTATTGGTATATTTATAGTATATATATATATATATATATATATATATATATATATATATGATATTTGTTTGTCTTTGCCTTGCTTTTATTGCCCATATGCTTTAATGTCTTAACACTTTAAGCTTCAACATGTTTATTCCTGAACAAAAAGGGGGAGAATGATGATAGGGGGAGAAATGGTATCTTATCCTATTATAATCGTATCTTAGTTTGGGGGAGATTTATCTTAGGGGGAGATGTCTTTCTAAGTAGGTCATGTGTTTGATAAAGGGGAGAATTAATTTAGGGGGAGTAATTAATTAATTGCATTTAATTCGTTGATATTTGATATTCCCTATGCATTTGATGAGTTTGCTTAAGTGTGCAGGAATTATTCTAAAGCGGCATCTTTCAATGGCAAAGAGTTTGATCCTTGGGTTGAGTCAAGTTTGGGTGGGTTATGTTTTGAGTCTAGTGAGCTTGACGGCCCTTTAGGATTTTTTGTTTGGTTATTGTCCCGGAATAGCCAAAGGGGGAGATTTGTAAGGACACAAATTTCCAATTGAGTCCATAAGTTGTTTTGGCTCAATTCCGGACAAAAACATTTATTCATCGGATAGTATGTAATTGTAATACTCTCAAGCCTATGAAGTGTTTGTTGAAGACGTAGCGGCAAATAATATAAAGCTTCATCAAATATGCCGGTTTGCGTGCCTCGTTTCTACGTCATCAACTATGGTTCCATGCTCCCAAGGTATGAATGCAATTATATTTATATAGGAGATTGGAACAAAGTTTATTGGGTGTTAGGTTTAATAAAAACTGTGTTTTACTTTCAGAAAAGTTTAATTAGAGCTTTACATTAAAGTATATAAAGTTTCTGGGCCAAAATCGAATTTTATAAAAATTCTGGAAGTCGTTCGAAATGTCGTTCGAACGAGTTTTTCGTTCGAACCAGGTTTCGTTCGAACGAGTTTTGCCAAAGAGTCTAAACTGGTCTGTCGTTCGAAATGTCGTTCGAACGAACTTGTTCGTTCTAACGAGGTTTCTAACGAGATTCTAACGAAATCCATACTGGTGTGTCGTTAGAAGCCTCGTTCGAACGAGAGTTCGTTCGAACGAAATGTCGTTCGAACGAACTGTTAGGCGGGAACAGTTTTTGGCAGTTTTTCACCCACTTCCCCACTTGGTTTTTAACAAACTATTTCAGACTTTATCTTGTGCGGGAATCACATTTTCCAATCTAAATTTTCCATCTTAGTTTATCTCTTAGAGAGAGTTTGAGAGCAAAAATGGTTTTAGGAAAATGTTCATGTTTTGAGTGAGATTTTTAGAGAAAATATTTTATCACTCTAGTGTTGTACACCCATATTGTTTATCCAAGTTCTTATATACATATTAAATTGCTTGGAGTTTCGGCACCGGTTTATCTCTACCGAATTCAAGAAGAGAAGTTTTGATTTGCTTCTACATCCATCAAAGAAGAAGACTTTTTGTTGTGATTCTACCCATACGGAGAAAGGCTCCATGCTAGGGTGACGGTGACCATATAAAGTCCTATCGGTGGATTCCGAGACCGCGGTGGTGTTCCGAGGTTGTCCGCTAGGAAGAGGTGTCTACAAGAAGAAGCGTCGAGGCTTGAGAGGGATCGAGTCAGTCGTTGTAAGTCTATCTGTCTTGTAATTGTAATTCCGTATCTAGTGGACTTGTGGCTAGGGCCGTCCGAGGTTTTTTTCCGTCTTGGATTTTTCTTCGTACATCGCGGCGTAGTGTGATATTGTTTATTTTATCTTGCATCATAACGTAGAACGCATGCTTAGACTAATTCAAGATACAATTCGGTTTAAATTATCACACTCAATTAATTTGGACTTATATTAAATATTGGGTAATGTTTAATTAATTCAAGTCATTTGCTAAAATTTGGTTTCGCCTAATTTACTAATATTGATAAATATGACTTAGGCAAATTCTAGGACTTGGATTAATGAATCGGTTTAAGTGAATATTATTTTGATTTGTTTTGAAGAAATTAAAATTTGTTGTTGTTTTCAAGTTGAACCATCTCAACGCTTCCGCATAGAGTTTTTACATACAAAGGAAATTACTTGCACTTTCAGTAGTCCCAAGTCTCCCGGTTTGAGAATATGACGATAACTTCAAAATATGTCGATTTGGCTTGAAAACTAGTCGTTGAAGGGTGAAAATCCAAACCAATCCCCAAACGACCTCGTAAGAGGCAGGAACAGCTCGCATGGGACCAATGTAACTTGTATGAACTGACCGCTTAGTCGTGGGCCTCCCGATTATAGAATATGATGATAATTTCAAAACATGTAGATTATGCTTGAAAACAAGCCGTTGAAGGGTGAAAACCCAAGCCAGCCCCCAAACGGCCCCGTAAGAGGCAGGAACACCTCGCACGGGACCAATGTAACTCGTACGAACTATCCACGTAGTCCCAAGTCTTCCGGTTTTAGAGTATAGTGATAATTTCAAAATACATAGATTAGGCTTGAAAATAAGACGTTCCCCAAACGGCCCCGTAAGAGGCACGAACACCTCACAAAGGACCAATGTAACTCGTACGAACTGATCGCGTAGTACCGGGTCTCCCGGTTTGAGAATATGACAATAATTTCAAAAGATGTCAATTTGGCTTGAAAACAAGTCGTTAAAGGGTGAAAACCCAAACTAGCTCCCAAATGACCCCGTTAGAGGCACGAACACCTCGCACGGGACCAATGTAACTTGTACGAACTGACCGTGTAGTCATGGGTCTCCCAGTTTGAGAATATGATGATAATTTCAAAATATGTAGATTAGGCTTGACAAGCCGTTCAAGGGTGAAAACCCAAACTAGCCCACAAACGGCCCCGTAAGAGGCACGAACACCTCACACGGGACCAATGTAACTCGTACGAACTGACCGCGTAGTCTCCGGGTCTCCCGATTTGAGAGTATAATGATAATTTCAAAATACATAGATTAGGGTTGAAAACAAGCTGTTTGAGGGTGAAAACCCAAACCAGCCCCGAAACGGCCTCGTAAGAGGCACAAACACCTCGCACGTAATCAGTGTAACTCGTACGAACTAACTGCGTAGTCCCCGGGTCTCCCGATTTGAGAATATGATGATAATTTCAAAATACGTAGATTAGGCTTGAAAATAAGCCGTTTGAGGGTGAAAACCAAAACCAGCCCCCAAACGGCCCCGTAAGAGGCACGAACACCTCGCACGAGACCAATGTAACTCGTACGAACTGACCGCATAGTCCCGGGTCTCCCGGTTTGAAAATATAACGATAATTTCCACTCCTATATGTAATTTTTTAGTTTGAGTAAGCTTTTTTTTTATAAATTACCTGGTTACTAATATCGTATCTTTTTTGTATCCTATTTTTTTTAAGGATAACATTTTATCGTTAGCATTTATTCACGGGGAACACACGGAGAACTCAATGGTTTACAACAAGGGATTTATTCATGATTCTATTTTTTTGTGTTATGTCCGTGCGGCTTTTGTTGTTTTATTGTAAATTTTTATAGTCGTGCGGGATTTTGTAAGTTTATTTTTTATATTTTGTGGCCGTGCGGGCTTTATGTTATCCAGGTTTTATATTAACAAGTTTTAGAATGTCCAAAAAATAGAGGAAAATCTGTCCAATTTTTTTTTGGTCTGTGAACTACTAAAGACTTGTAATATTTTGACGTTTGTGTGAAGATTAGTTTATCAACAACGTGCAAGATTTGCAATTTGTGAATTTTCTTGTTTTTAAATAAATTTTTTTCTTTTTATAAAAAATTTGACACAGTTCAAAACCGTGCCAAAAGTGTATCAAATTTTGGCACGGTTTTGAACTATGGCACAAGTTTTTCAAACTCTGCTCAATCTGGCACAGTTCAAAACCGTGTCAAAAGTGTATCAAATTTTGGCACGATTTTGAACTGTGCTAAAAGTTTTTCAAACTTTGCTCAATCTGGCACAATTCAAAACTGTGCCAAAAGTGTGCCAGACATATCAAATCTTGGCACGATTTAAAAGTGTGCCAGAAGTGTTCTTGTTTAGTCAAATCTGGCACACTTTTGAGCCGTGCCAGAAAAAATGGCCATTTTGGAACACCTGATTCTGGCACAATTCAAAACCGTGCAAGATTTGATCTGACACAGTTTTAAACCGTGCCAGATTCTTGTTTTTTATGTAGTGAGCACAGGTAAGCTAACAGTGGAATTTATATCACTCGTGAAAGAACTTGGAAGTTCATGTCACGTATATACTCTTCCTTTTTCTTTTTCATTATATATGGAGACTTTACAATTCTAGCATTGAATTAAATATGTTACTCTTCCAACTACCTTTCCTTAATTGTATCATAAAATCTCTTACAACTAGACACCAATTTACCTTCTTCTTCTTTTACCTAGCAAAGCGTTTTTTATATCTCAGAATATCCACTTTATTATGAATATGTTAGATAGAGAGTGAGCAATTGTTAGGGCTAGACTAATGCTCTTAACTCATATTGGCGTTCCTTGTCTCCTAACAGGTTTATCTAACAATAATAAATTCACAACCATAAATCAATAGGAGTGTTTATTACTATAATCCACAATAGTTTAAATATAATATAAGTGACTGAAGAGTTTGGCCATATGAAAAATGAAAATATTCAATCTATATATGCATCTGCATTATGAGCCCTCTCTTCTCAGCCAGGTGGACAAGCATACTAATTAAGCTTTTACAAATTTATATACACCATTATTTTCTAGATTTTTTTACTTCTCCTTGAAGTGTTATGTGTATGGTTCAAACGTTTGGCAAATCCTCAAGACAAATTAGGAATCATTGTGTGTTTTCGCAAGTGTGACTGAGTTGAGTTTGCATCATATCACAAAGTGTCAATATCTCACCCAATTGGTTATTCTATTCCAAATTACTTGGGAAGGTTTAAAATCATTTTTACGCACCATAAACATTAGGTGGTAATCACGAAGTTCCTCCAAGAGCTGTTAGATAGTCATCACTGCTTTGGAGTCTAATAATACGATAGGAAAAAAGTTAAAATGGAGAGGATTTCGATACTAAGAGCATGTAATGCCCCTTTAACAAGCAAGCTTTGCACCTTTGAGTTTTCGGGGTGAGGTACGAATCTAGTTCCCGAGTAAGTAGCTAAAGCAAGAGGGCAATCAAGCATGCAATTTTATGTACGCCAAGTAAATTGTTATATAATATAATAAGATTGGTGTGGATCTAGATCCTCTGCTAGAGTCACAGTTGTTGTGTAGCCAGGTTCACCAATCCCATCTCTCACTTTAAAAGAAAGGCGCCTATTGAATCATACTTAAGGAGGAATAGAGAAAAAAGGAACTCAATAATTGCTACCATAAGTTTGAACCTTGACTACATGATAATAGATAAGCTTTTGCCCTTCGGTACCTTAGTGGTTGATGCCTTCTTTTGCTCAGAACGAGCGGTAGCACTCTCCATGTATTCCTCTTGCCCCGCCCTAACTACGAAAGGAAGTCCGTGGGCTTGAGGCATAACTTGGCGTATTAGAGGAAGTAGTTATTCTGGGAAAATAGAAGATTGAAAGGGCTCCACAAGATACACAATGTCCTAGACGTGTGTTGCAGGACAAGATGGGACGAGTTGATAATTAAATATTGTTCCCCTCAAGTAACACAAGAGTTACTCGAACGTGGAATTACTCTAGGATCCTAGGTGGTGTCTCTCTCTTACATTAGAATGGCTATAATGTACCCAAGGTTACTGTATCTTGGAGACTCCAAGCCAATACTTGGATCTCTTCTCTTGTCTTACTCAAGCTAATGGAATTGGGTCTTTGGAACTACGTGATCTAAACCAATTGAATCTGGTGGCCTAAGTCATGGTGTGGGGAACGAATGGTTATTTTCAAAATATAGCCAATAATATGAACATCAATTGCATTTGTCCCATTAGTTTTGAATATTGCACCACAATGATCTGATTAAGTGTCAAAGATGAACAATGACTCTCTATTCAACCCCTGCCTCTGCTGTTCATTTGTTATTTGCATGATTGTAATTGTCCATCACATATAAGTAATTGGGGTTTTGAGATTACAATAATTAATATGGTGCGATCAAGTCACGCAGCCTAATATTAGTCACTTATTGAAACACAGTATTCCAATAAAAAACCAAAGAAAACACAACATGAACCTAACAATTGAAAATAAAATTGCAACATAAAAGAATCATACATATCAATATATAATACAATTATCGACTAAGTTGTGTTGTGTAATTCATTGTATGTACACTAAAATTATGGGATGCAGATGCAAATGCAAATGACGTACCTGATGAGCTTGCCCAAAGGCTTGCGGGGACTAGCGGCGAAGAGGCAGGGGTTTGCGAAGACTTATGGCAGCTTTGTGGGACTTGCGACAAAGATTATAATGTTGCGATTGCGAGTTAATTTTAGAGATTGAACATAGAGATGTGGAACTTGAGTTATGTAGATAATATATAACTTGTGTGTGATAGAGAGCAATCAACTTACAATAGAAACACTAAAGTGAAGCTTAGCTCTCCAGCTCCTTCAATTCTTCATTTTCATGGAAGCATATGCTTAAAACTTAGGGTTTTCTACTATCTTCCCCAAATTTGTCCACCACTCAAACCCAATTTGCATCCTAAACACTGAGAGTTAACCCCCAATCAATGTCATGATGAAGAGGGAGAGAGAGATCGAGGGGGTATTCGGATATGGAGGAGTGGGGGTGTTGTGAATAGAGGTTATGAGTTTTGGAACAGACTCGTTTAAGCGAGAGACTTATTTTCATCATTAATTAAGGTGGTTTTAATAAGGGACATATATCAAATACTTCTTCAAACATTTTTTAATACTCATTTAGTCCAAGTCTTTTTATTTTGCCTCAAAAAGTTCTTTGCCACATATTTTGGAAAGGGAGTGCCGCTGGCGCGGACCTCTAAAAATAAGAGAATATTGAGTGCTTGAGGGACTAAATAGGTTAAACTAAAAATATGTGTCTTTTTTAAAAAATATATATTTATAGTAGGGACTATTAATTAATTGACCCTTTTAATAAACCGTTGTATAATGATAATATTAAAAATCATTTAGGTTAGTTAATTAAAAACATGGTCTGAAATCTAATACATATAAATGTTTACAACGATTGACTTACAAATGATGTAAATTAATTTTAAAAGTGTCTTAAATAGGTATTTTTCTTGTAGAGATTAGAAAATGAATAAGCGTGTAAACGGATATTCAAAAGGAAAATAATGGATCAAGGACTTAAAGTATAAATAAGGCGTTTCATGTCCTCGTATGGTGACAAGGATAAGATAGATTTTTCTTAAACGAGATATATAATTCTTGAGGCTCATAGTTCCGAGCGAATATGTCAGCACAATTGGAAGTGATAATGTTTTGCAAATCCTCTTAGCAATATTTTTACAAGACTACTGATGGAATATGAATTTTGTTCTTGTAAAAGAAAGGCACCTTTGATAAATTTAAAGAGGGTGATCCTAGATAGAAACTCGAATACCTGTTGTTGGTATTGACAATCATTGTCTAAAAAGGCATATAATAATCTGGCAAGTCATGACTTATTAGTCATGACATAAGACCATAAATAAAAATCTTTGTGTTAGCGATAGGATTATATGCCTAATAAGATAACTGCGGATCGGCTAACAAGACAGTAAGATACGTTAATAAATGGGAATGGTCTTGCAACCGGTTAAAACCTAAAAGAATTGCCATAATGGAAACCCAACCTAAATGACTGCAGATCCCAAGAAGTAGGTTTAACAGGAAAACCTAATTATGTGCGATTTAGTTAGCACTAAGAAGAAAATACATTCCTCCTCCCATTCCTAGGATTTGTCAGTGCACTATCCGTCGCGTGTAACAGGATAAATTTTATTTTTAATGATTTTTATATCTTGAACAAATGAGTCAAGTGGGGTATTAATAGGATACTCTTCATAGAAATCACCTATGTGAGTGAGAAGGGGCCACTTCTGTGAGAATAACTAATGGCTACATTACTAAATTCTCTAACACACTCATGAAACCAGGAGGTGTCCAACGGCAAAATGGACACAATAATGAGAACCAAGAATGTTCAGAGAAGGACTGTGTGAATTCTATTGTCTCAGTTTACACAAAAAGCTTGATCAATTCAAGACATTGCATTCATTGATTGACTTGTAAACATGGTAGTCTCTCAGTAGGAAAGAATCAAGGCCAAAAGCTATTTTTACCGATGCATCTCCTTCCCACTAATGCTCTCTCCAATTTGTCTTCATGTTCGTTTGATTCTTCGCCTAAATTTCATTTATGTGGGGGATTGTTGGAAAATATTGTGTTTTAACACAAATTATTTTATGACCAAATTAATATATTGGTAAACTTTGAGATATTATAAAAGTAGGATCCACTCTCCAAACGTGGTGGGGCAAGTACGTACGTGTTCCTTAAAGCAAGATGAGTTACGTGATATATTCATTCGGTAAAAATGGACAACTGATGAACACTATAAGAAATTGTACATTTGTTGCGAAAAAAATCGTAGCGAAATGTTTACATTTCGTTGCTAAAGATATTTGTCAACAATTGTTTTTCGTAGTGGTGTCATGGCCAAAGCCCCATGGCTAAAGGTATATGAGAACAAAAATGAGTTTCGTCGCCAATAGTAAACTTACTAGCAACGAAAAAAATTGTAGCAAATTATGAACCTTTTGGCAACGATTTTTTCTCATTATTTTTTGTCAAAAAAATTTGTTGCAGATAGTAAAATTTCGTGACAAATTATCTCCCGTATATTCTTATAAATTCGCGGCTCAATAAGTTGTCAGTTTTTGCCACGCCAAAAAATCGTTGTGAATAGACTTTTCTAACACATCTGTGAACAAATAAAAATCGTGGCTAATGTTATATATTATTATTTTTTGTGGCTAATATTCTGAATTATTATTTTTTGTGACTAATGTTATTATCATTTTTAATATTATTTTAACTATTAGTACTATTTTATTTTCTATCCAAATAGTTATCACAAATATCATTTTCATAATGACAAATAACTAATAATATTAATACTTTGCGACATTAAACATGTTCATCCGCATACTCGAAAAATAATTAAAATGTAAAATTATGTTCAAAAAGTACATCTATTTAAAATGCAAAAGTGTTATCAACAAATTATGGCCCATCTTTGTGGCAAAAATTCCACGCATGTCATAATATCTAATCACAAAAATGCACTATTTGTGTGCCAAAAGTTACACTTAAAAGATAAGTCGTAATATCCGATAACAAAACTTAACAAAAAACCAACATTATGTCTAATAACAAAAATATCACGGTCGGCATAACAATCTCCTAAATTTTCCCTTGATGTCTGCAATTCATCAACAGAAATTGGCAGTTAAGTTTTATAAATAAGAATAATAAAATCAATATTTATTACTTGAATAGAAAAATATCTCTCGAGTGACATATCATTGAACTAAAGATTGTGTTGATTGAATTTCTCTCGAAATAAGCAAGGATTGAATGATCTTATCAGATTCAGCTTACTTTGCTAAAATGGTGTCTACGAGTGCTCGTTGAGAAGACTCCTCCTCTTGTTGCTTCATTGTCTCCTCACAATGAGCTGCACATTCCATCTCTTGAGTTTTTAGGCGATCCATCAACTCTTGTTGAGCTCTAATTGACTCCTTAAGAGCTTCCTCCAATTGTGCATTGTTTACTGAAAATATGTCTTAGAATTAGTTGGTTTGGGACCATGCCAAAGCCCATTAATATACCCTCATCTCGTCCCGAGCACACGATTCTCTATCTTTTCTGGGCTCAATAACGGACCCTCCTCAACTACAGACTCAAACTCAAGGTTTTTCATCTCCTCCTGAGTAAAAGAAATATACAATTAGCATCTAAACATATTTAAAATTTTAAAATATTTTATACCTAAAGAAATCATCATACTTTTCTTTGTTTTAAATGAAAACCAATATGTTCACCCTTAATCTCTCCCTCTCCTACAACAAATATAACTCAACATAGCCTCCAATAAAATATTTTATATTTTAAAACAAATCGGCAGAGTTTCCTTTATTCTTACAATAAAACCAACCCGTTTAATCAATTTAAAAATCAACTTCAACATAAAATAAACCACCATACTTAATCTAAAACTACAAATCCATAAATAAATCTCAACCTACTTAACATTTGCGTCCAATAACCAAACATTATTAACCCGACAAGAGAGATGCATAAAACAAATCGCAATTTTACTTACATTGATTTCTTCGGCTTCAGGAGGCATCCAATTCCCATTTTTACAATGGGTTTCTTTACAAAATACAATCCTGTTAGGATTAACACCACTAACAACTTTTACTTTATGTCAAAATATAGTAAGTACATAATCAGAAAACATATGTAAAGAGAATAAATTTTAATCTAAAGTAAATAATATTATCGTTTCAGGACGAACAACCACGGATGCCTTGGATCCCTTGTTGTGCCTTACAGTTTGCTTTCCTTTATTGTTTTTGTTTATCTCAAATCATTTCTAAATTATATATATATATATATATATATATATATATATATATATATATATATATATATATATATATATATATATATATGAGAGGGAGGTGTTTTACTGTTCCAAAAAATCTACGGTTGGGATCGAATTTTTGGGGACAATCTAAGGATTTCAGATTGTGCCATGTAGGATTATACCCATTGTGACATGGCAAGTGGAGAGAAAACACGGTTGAGCTTTAAAACAAACCATAGCATCCCCCAATGCCCCTCTCCCTCATTCTCATCCCTCTCTCCAACGCACAATACAGGTTATTTCCCTCATTCTCTAACACACAATACACAAACTCACATACAAACGCACACATACACACACGCAATCTTAGTTTCATGATCTCCTAGTTTTTTAGGGCTTTTATTTTGTTGAACGCACATACAAACGCACACATACAAACACGTACTCTTAGTTTCATGATCTCCTAATTTTTTAGGGCTTTTCTTTTGTTGATTTGAAAATATGGACGATTTAGGGCTTTGATTTTGTTTTATATTTGTTTACATGTATGGGGGAAATTTAGGGCTTTGATTTTTGGTAATTTCATTTTGATTTTTGTTAAGATCTATATCGATTTTGTTTTAGATGTGTTTACATGTATGCTTAGACGATTTAGGGCTTCGATTTTGTTTTATATTTGTTTACATGTATGGGGTGATTTAGGGCTTCGATTTTGGTCATTTCATTTTGATTTTTTAAGATCTATTTCGATTTTGTTTTAGATCTGTTTACATGTTTGCTTAGATGATTTTGTGTGTTGTTATTTATTTTTTCTTTTGCAGGTGACCTGATTATACTTGAACATCCCAAAAAGGTACACTCCTTTCCTTTTTTATTGATTGTCTATTTATGAATTTTAAGTTAGTTTTTTTTTCAGTGATGGAAAGTTTAGTTTTTTTTTTCGGTGATGGGAAGTTTTGTGACAGGGAGAATCCCTTGAACATAATATATATGAATTTAGTTTTATATGAGCCATTATTTCAATGTAATGTGTAGGTGACTTTGGATCTTTGGGACTTGCCATATTCGACCATTTTTTTGATAAAGATTATGGTAAAAAATATACCCCTACTCCAATTTATTTGAAATGTGTAGGTGACTTTGGGTTCAAAATTTGTGGGTTTGGTTCGAAACATTCAAAAAAAATTCTGAGATCTGCTTTGTTAGGCCTCTTTTATTAATTTGTTTTTATCGAACATGTATTGTATTCGTTGTTTTACTCTTCAAAGTATAAGTGTAGAACCCATTATCGGGTTTCAACATGTAGTTGGCACCATTACATTTGATTTACTGTTTTATGTTTGATTATGTGTTGTTTTCAGATTTGTGCTCAAGTCGATCATGTTACATTATTCCTATTAACAATGTGGGAAGGTGTATGATTCCTTATTTTTTCACATGATTGTTTATTTACCTATATTGGGCTATTTTGACTACCAACCTCGAGAAAATCATGCGAATGAGTATCGAGATCTAAATACTTTTCAAAACTCGGGTATACGCATATCAACCTCTAGAAACTCTAAACATCATCACATGTCCTGCTTATGTGAAAAAACTGAAAGAAGGCTCTTATGATGGCTTTAATTTCTTCCAATTTGTATGCAATTTTATTTTTATTGAGAGTACTTTTTTTTTGCAATTTGGTCACACTATTCCATATATGTTATCCACATGGTCACGTGTGCATTAAATATAATTGTCATTTTACTGTGTAGCCTCCCTCTTAACACTATGATGCCATTAATCGTCTTAACAATTTGAAGCCTCCCACTTAACACTTCCATGAATCCTCTTAGCACTGTAAAGCCTCCCTCTTAACACTGCCTTGGCTATTCCATTTTGGTCAATTCCATTCATAAATCACACATAATGTTTAGAGTTTTTAATATATTTAGGTAGGTTGTATATGAATCATTGTTACTTTTCATTTGAGTTAGGCAATACAGTTTCATTTGAGTATTATGCTAAAAGTTATAGTCAATTTCTTCATGTTTGAATGAGTACAAATCTAACTCTTTTTAAAAATCAATTAATGCTTTTAATTAGGGAGTCGTATTTGAAGTTTGAGTTTTTGAATGATTGAGGGATAATGGTTATGTAAATTAGCAAAGCTTTGTGGTTTGGCCTGTGCAACACTATCATGACTCATATAGATTGGAATCACTCTTACATTTTATCTCATCAACTAACCGTTAATGAGTTATTTTCCTATTTTGTTTTTAGTATTCAAACCTTACATTTAGTATGCCCTTTTACTATGTTTTTAATTTTTCTATTAAGTTATTTTGATATGTTGTGGTAGTTTGGTAGATATGGTTACACCAGTTTCTTCTTACACTGTTTGATTCCATTGGCCTCATTACTGTTTGTTTAAACTTTTTACAATTAATTGGTTATCCATTTAGGATAATTTTGTCATTTCCAGAGTCGTTCCTCAATCAAATGGCTAAGTTGTGGCTGGACAGAGGGTTTCACGCCACGTTCGAGTCTACGGGAGCTCCGCGATCTCTAATGCAGCAGCAAAGAACACTGTTGGGATCACGCATAGAACACTGATGCAGTCAGCAAAGAACACTGCCGGGAGCTCCTCAATCTCTGATGTAGTCTACGGGAATGGTAGACCACCAAAATACGACGATTTGGGATCACATGAACTGAAAACATGATGGGATCACGTTAGACCCCCAAAATACTGCACTGAAAGATTTTATATTGATTGAATGGCTAAGTTGTGGCTGGACAGACGGTTCCAAGCCACGTTCCAGTCTATGGGAGCTCTGCGATCTCTAATGCAGTAGCAAAGAACACTGCCGGGATCACGCATAGAACACTGATGCATTCATCAAAGAACACTGTCAGGAGATCCTCAATCTCTATGTAGTCTACGGAAATGGTAGACCCCCAAAATACGGCGATTTGGGATTACGCGACCTGAAAACATGATGGGATCACGTTGGACCCCCAAAATACTGCACTGAAAGATTTTATATTGATTGATATGAAGTATATTTGTTTTCATGTTTTAAGTTTGGAGCATAGGCTATTAGAGAACCATTTGGGTTATGTTCCTCGAGTCTCTCAGTGCTGCTTTGTCACACTTTACTTTCCATTAACATATTCAATGAGAACATGTTAATATATCACAGGTGTTGCGTCTGTCGTTAAATTATATCATAAAATTTCTTTAGTCTTTAAACTTCAGTATATCATAAAATTGCAATTTATAGTTGTAATTTGGTTTTTAAACTCTTTCCATATATTTGTTTGTTTTCAATAGGAAATCAATTAGGATTTTCACCACTTCACCCCAACCAACTGCTGAACGCTGGGATTTTCAGTTGTTGACCTGTCAGATTACGAGCAACAGCTGGCACTCAGAAAAATGTATTTTTTACTCAGTTTCTACTGTAAAGTTTGAAAGGATATTATTTAATGATAATTTTGGCAGATGCTTACATATTGGCACTTGGGTTGTTTTGGATTGAAAACATTAAATTTAGTTTTTGGTTTATTTTGTTTAAGAAGTTTTATTTTTGAGCCCAAAGTTGAACCTTCTACTTTTCTACACCTGCATATGTTAAGCGTTTGAAGAAGTGTGTATGGATATTGTAAATTTGTTTTTGCGAATATGTTCTTTGGATGGACACTAGCTCCTCTTTTTATTTTCATTATATTACTTCTCCTTATATTTGACACAAAGGTACACTAGGCATTGTAGATTTTGAGTCAATTTAACATTTATAAAATTTTCTGATATCTGATATTTTGATGCGAATTCCATTTTTTTTACCATTTTCTTCCTTCACAGGAAATGCCCAAAGTAGAAACTATGTGATTGTGTACAAACTTCCTTCACATTAAATTTTTAAAGTGTATCTACGCTGAACAGGGATGTGGCACAACCCAGATTATGGTGGCGGTGCAGAATGGGGATGCGACGCAACTCATGGCGGCGACACATATAGGTTTTGCTCTAGGAAGCCCTCCTATTTATCAAACCATTAATGAAGGCAGTGTATGCTAAAATCCAGTATGTTGATCAAGATCCTTTGAGAAATTCATTTTTTAATTTGGGTTCCATACGCTTATTTTCAATATCTAATTTGAATTAGATTGAACTTATAATTTCCCTTCGTTAATTTAGGTGCATGGTGCAGCCTAAACTTATGACTGAGGATATGTTTTGTTCTAATTGATGGTTGAATCATCAAGGTATAACAAGTTTCTACCTAAAAACTTCTCTCGGATATTTGTAATTCAAGTCCCTTATTGTGGTGTATATATTTTGTTTTCATTTTGATGATTAAGGTACTAATTTTCTCTTTGCTATTTTCTTTCAGCAGCATTAGCAAGTAGGCAACATGGGGGGGAAGCAACAAGTGGGCGTGGGGGCAGCAACAAGTGGGTGATGGGCACGGGGGCAACAACAGTTTGGCTTGGGGGCAGCAGTAGGTGGGTGTGGGGAGTAGCAGTCGTAGGTGGCAGCAGCAGGTGGACTAATGTACCTGATTACTAAAGAACTGAGCAGGCTTGTTTCTTGATTTTTTTTGCTACAATATTGCCATTGCATTTGCATATTATTTCAAGTAGAGCTTCATTAATCACATTTCATCCCTTCGCTAAATTTAGTACTGGAACTGACACTATAGCAAATGGTATTATGATTTGACTTTCATTTATGATATGACTTCCAAGAAAATGCCTTGAAATGATATGACATTCCACCAAAGACATCGCAAGGTAAAATTTGCAATTGAACAAGTGGTCTTGCGAGAGGGGGATTTCGTCGTTATTTTCATAACTTGATATATATGGTCTGCTAAATCTACTTTGACTGTGGTTCTGATAACATACAGCAGTTTTTAATTTCTTTTTTCAGAATATTTCGGTGTAAAGTATGATTGATGTTCAACTTGATATGTGGCATGTTTATTTGTTTAAATGGTGTCAAAGGCAGGGATAGGTAGGGGAATAACGTGTCCTCTTTTATTTTTCACTTTTTAAACTTTTTGTGTGAAGTTTGTCATGATTCTATATAACCGAGTATATTTTTATTATGTTGCTTATGCGAGGTCTAAAACGGCGGACTATTTGTTTTGTTGGATTCATTTTTTATTTCCTAAATAGGGTGGATAGTCCTATAAACAAAGGGAGTTCTGTCCAATTTTTCCTAAATTCTGCCTAATATTTGGATTATATTACTTTTGAATTTTTGTTGTTTTGCGATTACATACTTTCTAAATTTTCTCCATTTTGTGGTTACGTACTTTCTAAATTTTCGTTGTTTCGTGATTATATACTTTAGAATTTTTTATCGTGCCTTCAGGCACGGGCATTTCTCTAGTATATTTAATATGAGAGGAGGGTGTTTTACTGTTCCAAAATATCAACAGTTGGGAGCGAATTTTTTGGGGCTATTTAAGGGTCTCTGATTGT
Organism: Sambucus nigra; assembly: GCA_949130495.1. Classification (NCBI taxonomy): domain Eukaryota; kingdom Viridiplantae; phylum Streptophyta; class Magnoliopsida; order Dipsacales; family Adoxaceae; genus Sambucus; species Sambucus nigra. The sequence goes on along the minus strand of OX422216.1, from coordinate 542,550,284 downwards.
GCCATGTCACCATTTACATGCTTATCTCAAAGACAAAACCTACCGTCCCCATATCACTCAGGGTCTCTGATTTCTCTACCCCTCCCAAATCAGAAATCCTTCCTCCCTCGCCCTCCCACACTTCGAAATCCCACGCTACCTCCCTCTTTGATTTCTACCGCTTCCTTCCACTCTACGAAATCCAAGGCTTCCTCCAATGCTTCCTCCCACTCAGAAATCGTCAGATCTCCACCGGAACTGCATCGATCACCACCACGTATGAAATCCCACACTCCTAAATTCTACACGCCTGATGTTTGAGATGTTAACTGTTTGTATTAACATCAGGTACGAAATCGTCAGATTCTTTTGTGTACATAGTTAGATTTCCATAGTTCAGTACCGATTACTCTTACTTTTCCTTTGTTCATCTGAAAATTAGGTCTCATTTTTTTATTTTGCCCAATCTTCCTCTTGATCTGAAAATATGGGATGATTTAGGGCTTCATTTTGATTTTGGTTAAGTTCTATTTTGAATTTTAGATCTGTTTACATGTATGCTTCTAATTTGGGATCTAATTAATTTTTGGGTTCCGTTATTTATTTTTTGTTTTGCAGGTGACCTGATTTGAGTCATTATTTCCCAAGGAGGTATATAAGTTTAGTTTTTTTTGAGTCATTATTTTTGTAATGTATGTGATTGATGTTAAATGTTATATGTAAATGTCAAGTTTTGGATGCACAATTTCATATATTATTTTGTTTTATTGAACTGCTCGATTTCAGATAATGTGTATTTGTTCATGGATGTGAAGAACTATATGCATATGTGTACCACTTTTTAAATAATGTGCATTGTTTTGTTTTATTCCCAAAGCAATCCAATGAACACCACCTTTATTGAGAAGAAAAAAGTCTATCAATGAAAACTTGCATTATGTGTACCACTTTTTAAAAATGATTTAGCCTATAATTTACATATTTAGTATACTATATGTTTCTTAGTGTGTCTAATAGTTACGGTAGTTAATTAAGAGGACTTTAATAGACTACATGTTTTGCACCTTTTTTTTCTTTGTCTTTATTATTTTTTTTTCTTTCTCTGTAATATTCCCCCTCAAAGAGTGTTATCAAATTGTTCTATCAAGAAATTAAATTTGGATGAAAGCATTGATGTGGTATTTATTTTTGTTGGATTATAGGTCTCATTAGTTTTGATTTTTTTTAACTATTTCTATTCATTTCAACAATAATTGTTTGTTTATAAAATAGTGAATTTTAATAGTCAACTTGAGGTTCAATTTCTCCAATTAAATAGCATCTTCGATAACACACTTTTTTCATTAATTATTGTTTATTCTTTTATTGATTTGATAGGTTCAAACCCCTAGCTCCATCTTGTGGATGAAAAATGCTGGGAAATTTTATTGTATTGTGGGTACCCTGCTTATCTGTAGGATCTGCTATTATTAGTAGTAGGACCTAATACAATTTGTATTTCATAGAGTCCTTTAACTTTGGAGTTATTGATATTATAGTGATACATTCTATTTTTTCAATTTCATAATATATACCATCGGTTTTGAATGATTTGATATCTAAAATGAGTTTTTGATGTTTTGTTCTTTAAGCTTGAGAGGGCCTAAAAATATTTATAGGCATAAGATTTTATTCCTAACTTTAAATGCAATTACAGTACGTTAATGTTTCACAGACGAGAACAACTGCAATTTAAATGTAGTCATTGAATTAGTGTATTATGGTTTGACAAGATAGTTTAATATTCCACTTCTTTTAATTGAAATGTTAACTTCTTTACCATTTTTTTAAACTATTATCCTACACTGAATTGGAATTCATTTGTGGTATGATTCTCCATTTTTTTCATTCATTTCTACAGATTTTGTTACAGTACACCCTATTTGGGTATTGCAAAGTGTGTACATTAGTTTACAAGTTGATTATATTTACGAGTTGATTATAGTGGTGTTAAATGTTGAAGAGTTCTTTTTGGTATTTTACGAGTTGATTATATTTACATAGTTTTGTATTGGTTTAGACATTAGCGAAATGTGCTGCTCAACCTATAGAGGCCTCTAAAAAAACTATATGGTTTGTGTTACTTTTACGTGTTGCCTCGAAATATTATTGAAATATGATATTTGATTCAAAGTCTTAAATTTTTAAGGATTTGCGCCGGCTATACTATAGGCCCCACATTTATAACTTTTTTGGCTATTGTTTCTGGTGGCCAATGTTGTTCGGGTTTTAGAAAGCTATGAACTAATGTTTTTTGAGGTTGGTTTCGTTGAATAATTGGATGTAACTATAAGTACCTTTCTATGTGTTATTCTCCCTTTTCACAATTATTTTGGAAGTGATTTACTTATATTGGTTTTATTATTATCTTCATTTCGGTTATTACCTATATTGGTTTAATTGCACATCATGTATAAGCACTAACAAAGAAATGTACATGAATAGAGTATGTAAATGAGTTTTTCTCTCATATCTCTTCAACTTTTAGGAATTTGGGTCTCAAATATTTGGAATTCAAGTCCCTTATAGTGGTGTATATATTTTGTATTCATTTTGATGATCAAGTTACTAATTTTCTATTTTCTATTTTTTTTTCAGCAGCAGGTGTGTGTGTTGGGGGGGGGGGGGGGGGGGGGAGCAACAGGTAGGGGCGATGGGATGCGGGACAATAGCAGTTAGGGGGTGATGAGTGGGCGCTAAGTGGTGGCGAGTTGGCGTGGGGGTAGCAACAGGTAGGGGTTAATGTCTATTTACCCACTTGTCATTTAGGTGGGGCGACAGTAGCAGGTAGGGGGTTAATGGAGAGGGAAGGTTATAAATAATGTCAGTGGACAATTCCCAATTTGTTCCCCTCTGATATGTTATTATAGTTTATGGTTTTGAAAATTCATGTTTATTTTGGATTAAGGTTAATCTTCTAAAAAGAGGATTTACTTTGATTCCGTCTACATTTGCATGTCTCTAAATTACGATATCTCTATTCCTTTCGGGGTCTTTTTTTAACGATTTCGTATTTTTCTCGATTAGTGTTTAAATGTTCGTTTTTTAGTTTTAACAGATTTGGGTAATTTGTATTCAATATGAATTTTCAATGTGATTTAAGATTTATAGTAGACTACGTACGCTACAATAATTCATTTCAATGTGTGTCACTCTATATAATACAAACCCCACTACTGAGCATTCAACTTGGCTTTGCTATAGATAATGGAAGCAGATCACACCCCCAAGTCGGAGATATCCTTTGCCGAAACCTTCCTAAGCAGCGCTTTCGCCACTTCTTTTGCCAAGGTAATTTCTTTCTTTCTCTCAACATTACCATCCAATTTAACCTTTTATTTTTACTCTTAACTTCATATGATTTGAATTAGGAATTTAAGGTCTTTTGCTTTTATGTCATTACATGAAATTTGATGAAAATTTTCAAGATTCTCAAATTAATGTGATGACTCTATCAAGGCACGATTATTGAAATGTACTTCAAGCTATCGTAGAGATTTAAATCCTCAAAACTTATAGAATTACTAGCAATCATTTTAACTAACACTGTTACACTGATCCAAATGAACGTAGCTCATGTAATCCAACAACCAATGTGATCCAAACCTACAAAATTAGTAAAAACTGTTATTTATAAATAACATTAATAAGGTTGTCTTTTATTATAAATAATAACATATATTTAATACATATACATATTGTTAAATATATTATAATAACAGTAAAATATAAAAACTGTTAAATATTTTATAATAACAACCCTATAAATAACAATTAAAAATATTTAAAATGTTAGAACATATAAAAACTGTTAAGAAAATAGTTATATATTATAATAACAGTTTAAAATGTTAAAAAAACTGCTATAACAATTGTTTTTTAAATATGAAACTGTTCGATATATATCATATATTTAATAGTTAAATAATATATATATATATATAAACACTTAAATAAAAGTTATTTAACAGTGAAAATAACAGTTAAATAGCAGTTATATAGATAATCTATATTTAACAGTTAAATAATAGTTATATAAAACACTTATTTTTAATATAAAACAATAATATATATGTGGGTACACTGATTTAAAATGACGGGCCTGGACGAATAGCCCAATTGAAGCGACCCAAAGTCCATACGCTTCATATCTTAACATTAATTCGGTTATGACCGAGTCTTCTCCCATTATCTCGTAAAGAGGTGTTCCCAGAGAAGATGGAAAACGTGGGGGAGTCCAACACCCCCACTCCCTGAAAATAAACATGTATATAATAAACCCTAGGTTTGGGGCATAAGACACGCACTGTACTTTCTGTAAACACTCCCCGGAGTACATAGAAATAATACTGACTGCACCACCGTGGACATAGGCATTCTTGCTGAACCACGTACCTCTCCTATTGTGTCATTGGCATTTTGTTCTTCTTTATTCTGCTTGGTGATTGTGCTTATCTTATCTATTTGTGTTGAATAATAATTGTCACCACAATTGGCGCCGTCTGTGGGAACATTTATCTTCCCTGAGAAAGCCCACACCAACAAAGAAGTTTGAAATGTCTGGTCATAGTAGTAATGCTCCTTAGGCAGGAGATATCCAAGAGCCACCTGCTCCTCGAAGGATCAGATCTAAAATTTGGCGTTCAGATCAGTGGGCTCGCTTAGAGAGGCCAGCCTCACAAGAAAGACTAGGACCAGCGAGATCCACACAAATATCCAGGTTGATTGATGCATATGAGGCGAGGCTCCATGAGCAGAGGGAGTCTTCTCGCAGGAACGAAGCTGAGAATGCTCGCCTCAAAAGGTGATTAGAAAAAATGGAGAGAGAGCTCCATCGTGGTACCAAGAGACGTACGTACCTCACTTCTAGCCCTCAGGCGAGCAAGTCTCGCAGCCGAGGAAGGAGCCCTAGACGTGGGTCCCAGAAAGTTGAGGGAAACGAGTCAGAGGACGACCTGCTCGAGAAACTGCGACTAGCTCATAATTACAGGAGCCCAGATCGTAGCAACGAGAACATACGAAGCCTGGTCCGAAGGGAGATGGACCAACACTTTGCGCATCACGGTACCAGATCGACCCGAGAACTCGCTAGGCGAGCTCTCAAAACTCAGATGAAATCACCTTTCTCAAGGGAAATAGAAGAAGAGGAAGCCCCCAAGAAATTTTCTATCCAAAGGTTCAAGATTTATGATGGTAAAACTGATCCCATTGATCACGTCAGGCAGTACAGGCAGGCCATGACCCTCTGGAACCATCAAGACGCACTGATGTGTTGAATTTTTCCCTCGAGCCTACATGACGTGGCGCAGAAATGGTTCAAAAGGCTCCCCCACAGGTCCATCAGAAGCTTCAAGTCCCTGGACGAGCTCTTTATGGATCGATTCATTACTAGTATCTCCCATCCCAAAAGGATGGATGCTTTGCTAATAATGAAAAAGATGCCTCAAGAGACCCTCCGGGACAACGCTAAGAGGTACTGGGAGTTATTCAACGAGGTTGGGGACTGCTTGGAGCAAGTGGCAGTGGCCTCTTTCAAAATTGGGCTACCCAGTTCTTCACTTCTGTACCAGTTCCTGACGAAGAAAGAGGCCATAACCATCGATGACCTGATGGATCGCATCGAGAAGTATGCCAAGGTGGAGGATGTGACCCACCTTAGCACAGGGGAAACCGATTGAACTAAGCTCGCTGCCAAAAGCAGTGACAAAATCGAGAACCAAAAAAAAAGAGGGAAAAATGGGGGCAAGAATGGCTCTAAGAATGGAGACATCAACGATGTGGCAAAAGCATTTCAAGCGGTCAACACCATCTTCAGAGAACTAATTTACAAAATTCTCGCAAAAATAAAAGACGAGGTATTTATAACGTGGCCCAAAAAGATGGGAGGAGATCCCTCGAAGAGGAACAATGCGCTGAGATGCACTTTTCACAAAGAAGGTGGACATAAGACTAAGCATTACAAGTCTCTTAAGTCCCACCTCGAAGAGCTGGCCCAGTCCGGGCATCTGAACGAATCCGTGGAAAAGAAGGCAGAGAAAGTTGCTGCCCATAGAGAAACAAGGCCCGTTAACGTGCTCGAAGATGATGCCGGCCCTGAATTCACAGTAATTCATGGGGCATCTGACGTGAAGCAGATTCAAGGAAATTCATCTCGAATGGAGGTAAAAAAGCTTAGAATGGTGATGCAAGCTTTTTAAATCAATCCAGCAAAGACACAATCAGGAAAGCGCTGGCGAGCAGATGACGTCGACTATAGTAAGCATATCGTATTCACAGATGAAGATATGGTGGCAGTGAGAACCCCACATTATGATGCTTTAATCATTACTCTCAGGATAGCGAACTATGACGTCGATAAGCTGCGCTTCGGCCAAGGAAGCGCGTCCAAGGTAATGTATCTCGACCTGTTCAAAAAATTAAAATTGAGCATCGTCGACCTGAAGGAAGCTACCGTCCCTTTGGTTGGCTTCACTAGAAAGGTGACTATGCCCTTGGGGAAGATCGTGCTGCCAGTAAGGGCAGGAAATGTTTCTAAAATGATCGAGTTTCTGGTGGTCGACATCGACTCGCCATACCAAGCTATCCTCGGCAGGGGTTGGATGCACGCAATGAAAGCATTCTCCTTGACCTACCATCAGAAGCTTAAATATGTGACCAAGCGAGGATTAATGGAGATCCATGGCGATCAAGCGATGGCAAGAAGGTGCTTCATAGCAGCCATTCGCCCGAGACCAGAAAAGAGGGCCGACAAGCCCAGTAAGAAAGTTGAAGAACAAGAAGGTCTGATAACTTCGAAATAGAAATTAAAATACAGAAGGCCGAAAGTAGAGGAGACCAGGATCCTCCCTTCTGAATGGGTCATCGAGGACCTGGAGGAAGTCACAGCTGGAGGTAGCGACGATAGCAAGATCTTCTTGATCCAAGCTTCTCTCAAAGATAAGGAAAAGAAGAAGTTGACGACTCTGCTGAGGACTAATGTAGACGTCTTCGCATGGGAACCATATGAGTTGCCTGGAATTGATCCTAGTATGGTTTGTCATCAGCTACACATCGATCCCACCTTCAAACCAATCGCGCAGAAGGCACGACGAACTGCGCCCGAGAAGGCGAAAGTCATGGAAAAAGAAGTTGAAAAACTGCTGGATGTAGGATCCATACAGGAGGTCCAATTTCCCAAATGGTTATCCAACTTAGTAGTAGTTCCAAAGAGCAACGGGAAGTGGAGAGTCTACATCGACTTCACTAACCTTAACAAGGCGTACCCTAAAGACAACTTCCCTCTTCTGAAAATCGATCAACTAGTGGATGCCATAGCAGCTCACAAGAGAATGAGTTTTCTGGACGCATACTCAGGGTATCATCAGATCCCTTTGTACGCCCCAGACCAGGACAAGACAACATTTATCACCACCGTTGGATTATACTGTTACAAAGTCATGCCCTTTGGGCTAAAAAATGCAGGGGCAACTTACCAGCGGCTGGTCACCAAGATGTTTAAAGACCAAATGGGAGACACCACAGAAGTTTACATCGACGATATGCTCATCAAAAGCAGGAAGAAATAAAACCACCTCTCGGACCTATCAAGAACCTTTGAAATCCTCAGGAAGTACCGAATGAAACTTAACGCAAGCAAGTGTTCTTTCGGTGTCCAGTCAGGAAAATTTCTTGGGTACTTGATCAGTAAGAGAGGGATCAAGGCTAACCCAGACCAGATAGATGCAATAAATAGGGTACAACCTCCTCGAACAATCTGGGATGTACAGAAGATCATCGGAATGCTCGCTTCCTTGAACAGCTTTATCTCTAAGTCCTTCGAGAAGTGCAAGCCTTTCTTCCAGCTACTAAAGGGAAACAAAACGGTAGAATGGAATCAAGATTGCTCACGGGCATTAGACGAGCTCAATTCTTACCTTAGCTCCCCACCACTGTTCGTTATACCACAGGAAATAGATTCCTTGTACTTATACCTCACCGTTTCCAATCACACTGTCAGTTCTGCATTGATGTGCGAAAAAGCAGGAATCCAGCACCCCGTTTACTATGCGAGCAAGACCTTGTTAGAGGCCAAGCAGCAAGACCTACCACTAGGCAACATATCCTACTCCCTAAGAAGATTCATTAAGAGAGAGGGATCCAAGAATTCGTGCGAATTGCATAACTTCAGTACTTTCAAGGCTCACACTACAACAAGAGTCCGAGCGACTAGGAACAGGATTGAATACGGAAAGAGATTCGTACTCTTTGTGCTTACTTGTAGATGCCTCGAGGAAGTTAAAGCACTACTTTCACACTATCATCGTCCTCACATCGCACCCCCTTAAAGCAATCCTGAGGAAAGAGGATTTGTCAGGCAGACTATCTATATGGTCAGTCGAGCTCGAGCGATTTAACATCCAATTTCAACCAAGGAATGCAATCAAAGGGCAAGTCCTTGCTGATTTCATTGACGAATTCACAGGCGAGCAGCCCCTCAACCAACTTCAACTCGTAAAGCAAAGGGAGAATCCCACGATAGGGGAAATCTATAAATTGTTTGTTGATGGATCCTCCAATTCAAAGGGGGCAGGAGTAGGCATTGTTCTTATCACTCCAGAAAATGCAATCCTCGAACAAGGAATTAGTCTTGGATTTGAAGTCTCCAATAATGAAGCAGAATATGAGGCCCTGATAGCCGACCTCCAGAAGGCACACACATTGGGGGCAAAGCAGTTGCAGGTGTTTGACGCCTCACAATTAGTCTCCAATCAGATATGTGGAGACTACAATGCAAAAGATGAAAGGATGGCAGCCTACCTCACCTTGGCAAAAAGGCTAATGGACAACTTCGAAGAAGTCAGTGCCCAGCAGTTTTTCAGAGGTTAGAATAGCCATGTTGACGCCTTGGCAGCTCTGAGCTCGGCAAACGATCCCGATTTAAAGAGAACAATCCCCATCGATTTCCTCGCTCATCCAAGCATTAACTATAACAACGATTTGCCCAATATGGAGCAAGTGATCCAAATTGAGTCAGCACCTAGCTGGATGGATCCTTTAAAGGACTATTTGAAGGATGGCACACTTCTAAATGATAAGAAGACCGCTTATTAGATAAGAGTCAAAGCTGCTCGCTTTCACTTATCCTATGAGGGCGAGCTATATAAGAGATCATTTTCCGGTCCCTACCTTCAATCTGTTCACCCAAGGAATGTCGAACAAGTCCTACATGAACTCCACGAGAGAATCTGTGGGGGCCATGTTGGTGGAAGGTCATTGGCTTTCCGAGTAATGAAGGAAGGCTATTGATCACAATAGACTACTTCACCAAATGGATATAAGCAAAGCCACTAGCGAACATCTGAGACGCGAATATGATAAGATTCATATAGAAAAATATAATCACCCATTTTGGGATCCCTAGGACCATCATCACTGACAATGGAACACAGTTCGAGAGAAGCTCCTGTTAGAATTTTTGCAATAACCACGGAATCAGACACCATTTTAGCTCGATGGCCTATCCTCAGAGTAATGGACAAGCCGAGGCTTCCAATAAAATGATGATCGATGGGCTAAAGAAACGATTAGAATGAGCCAAAGGCGCATGGGTAAATGAACTACCACATATTCTATGGGCCTACTGTACTACCCCACGTCAAGAAATGGGGGAAACCCCATTCTCACTGACATTTGAAATGGAAGCAGTCATCCCATTGGAAGCAGGCTTACCCACTATGAGGTCCGTCCTTATCGACCAAGGCCAGAATGATACCGCATTGCTCGCTGAGCTTGACCTAGATGACGAACGCCGAGAGCTTTCCCTGGTGAAACTAGCGAGCTATCAACAATAGCTCGCAAAACACTATAACAAGAAGGTCAATCCAAGGGCATTTCGAGTTGGGGACTACGTCCTAAGGAAAGTCTTGGGCAGCGCAATAAAACCATCAGACGACAAGTTAGAGCCAAACTGGGAAGGACCATTCAAGATAACAAAAGATGATCTGTGAGGAGCCTATCACTTAGAAACGTTGGAAGGCAGAGAGATACCCCGAGCATGGAATGCAGCCAATCTTAAAAAAATTTATTTCTAGATTCTTCTTTTGGATTGTACTTATAGATCTGAAAGCTCATTTCCTTATCATTAATGAAAGTTATTTAGCAGTTGCATTGTACGAAGTGTTAGTTAACTAGTATCTAAACTTTAAAACTCACACACTTTTTTCAAGTGACATGCACACTAATCATTACACTATAGCAGGGAAATCACCCTCCTCGGGTTTTCATTATGAAACACGAAAAACCTCTTAGCATTGCCCCTGGCAATATATGAATCCCCACAGGAGATCCTTAGGCTCCAAACAATGTTTGGTTAACAAAATCCTGATCGGATGAAGCATCCAACACCAAGTGTATCCTCCCTAATTGCCACACTTAGGCCTAAGAAAGTGTGACGACACGACCTAAAAGGTAAAGTGGGGCAAAATGGTATCTTATAAATCATACTGGACTGGAGGGATACTCACTCGACAACACAAACTTACAAATATTATCGGCCAAGAGAGGCCCAAGGTTATTAAGCAAAATCTGAGAGATGTGGAAAATATAAAACACTTATTGAGTTGGCAAATTCACCCAGAATATAAACTTTATATTACTTCATCACATTTACAATAAATACAACCCATGTTTAGTCGGCGAGCTCGCCCAAAACACCAACTTTACATTACTTCATTACAAGTTATACAGAGCTACTACTGGAAAAATCTTAATGAGGGCGATACCTCTGGGCAAGATAATCAGCCACTTGGGCTCGTCGACCATCGTCGGGATGGGAAACCAGCTCCTCCTCAACTTCATTCGCATCTGACTCCAATAACTGCGGAGGGATAGCATCAATAGGGATCCACTGATCATCTCTCTGGAAGGGATTAGGCATTAGAGTGGAAGGAGAGATCTCATGGCGATACCAGAGCATTGAGTTTATTGGGACTTATAGCTCCTTTAGGGCACTGAACCATCCCCTGATAAAGGCGAGCTTTTCAAACTCTGCTAGCCTCATCGGAACATCTAGCCAACCTTGGTCGTAATCGTTGGCTCATACTAGTCGAGGTCCTCTCTTAAACAAATTCTTTAGCCGGGTAACATCCCTTTGAAGCCCAGCAGCAATCACGTATGCTCGTTGGACATCACCTCGGAGCTCTTCCATTTCCCTAGCTGAATTCCTTGCGCTTCTACTGGCTCGCGAAACAGTCAGCGGGGGAGAGCCTCGCAGCACCGGAGGAATATCGCTGGGGCTAGTTCTAGCTCACGATGAGGAGGAACATCGTAATACTACAAGAGTGATGCTCGGCGCATGTTCCCTAAGTCGCGAGACCTCTCTCCTCAAAGCCTCATTCTCTTGCTGAAGAAATTTCCCCAACCTGGTTGATCTCAGAAGCATCTAGAAGCTTTGCTCTCAGTGTATTCACCTCTTCTTGGACTGAGGCACCAACTTCCTCCATCTCTTGGAGTCAGTCTTTCAGTTTAACGACAAGCTCAATCTTCTCTATGAAACACTTGTTCCTCAATCGCAATGATTTGCAAATCCTCACAAAGGTATGATAAACTTCAGAGCTTACATTAGGACCGATCATTCTTCCCAATTGAGAAGTGGCTGGCATATAGTCATCCACATCAACTAACTACAGGCCATAAAAAAGCGATAAAGGAAAAAATAAATCAGTGCACTGGGGAAAGAAACCTTTTCATTTCATTAGTAAGGATCAGAGTACATCGAGAAGCAAAAAGGAAAATTACAAGCGAAGATACAAAAGTAATCCTAAAAGTGAATTAACTGGCGACCTCAGGCTGCCTAGAAGTAGCTGGTTGCTTCCCTTTATCAGCATAAGTAGAAATACATCCCTCATTAGGAACAACCTCTGTGGCCTGAACAGGAAGGGCATTAGCAGGGACTGACTGGGAGACAGGGTCAACACCTTCGATGGCTGGAGCAGGGACTTCATTCACAATTAGCCTTGGTCCTGGATCGTGCTCATCGAACAGAGGAGAAGTAACATCCACTCCAGCAGCCAAAAGGGCCTTATTCCATCCCTTCTTGAAGTTCAGGCGGCTAATGTAGCCTATTTGAACCTCAGCGTCTTCATACGCAGCAACCCACCCGGAGTTATATGAATCGCCCTTAATGGTGGATGCCTAGGACTTTTTCTCCTTCAGTTGCTCGGTCTGCACTTTGTTCTCCTCCAAAATAGCCAACTTGCTTGAGCAGACCAGGTTGTAGGCTTGCCGCAGCTCAGTCACTTCTTTAACTGCTTCTTCCCTTTCTCGATTAGCCTCAGCAAGAGCCAGGTCAAAAGACGTCCGAGAAGCATTAGCGGCCTTCAGACTAGCCTCCAAATCAGTACTCTTCATTTTCAGAGCAACATTCTGTTTATCCAGCTCGCCGTTCTTATTGATCAGCTCGTCGTGAGAGAGATAGAGCATGGCAAAATCAGTCACAAACTGCAAGAAAAAGAAGGTATTAGAAAGAGCAAACAAATAGAAATTAGGAGACATTAAAGAAGAGAAATAGACTCACCAAGGCTAGCCTCTGGCTCGCCTGCAGAGCTAACTTTTCAGTCCCCACCACCCTTTGGCGGTCAGCAGGAATCACTGCTCTCTCGAGTAATGCAGGGGCTAACTGGGGGGAAGTGGCGATTGAGTCCCCCTCTGGCAATGCATACACAAGCAATAAGGCCTGCCCAGCCTTTGTCCTCACCTCCGTTTTCCTCCTCTCCTCTTCCTTTTCCTTCTCCTTCTCTACTTTCCTCCTCTCCCCAGCCTTCTTCTTTTCCTCAATTTTCTTCTTCTCTTCTTCCCTCTTTCTCTCTCTCTCTCTCTCTCACCTGCTATTCCTCCTTCCTCCTCTTCTCTTGCTCCTGAGCAGTAGACCGGGAACCAGTAGCAATAGCCCCAGTGATGGACTTCTGCCTCTTCGACCTCTGAGCAAGAAGCACATGGTCATCATCATCATCATCTCAATTCAAATTCTTCTTTAGAGGATCCATTTCTTTACTAGAGCTGTTGGACGTGCTCGAAGGGTCTTGGGCTTCAGAAACCTCTTTCGAATCAGAAGAACTGTCACCACTGGAGATCCCCTCGCCAAAATTGCCTTCAGCACTGCCTCTGATGTCACTCTCAGAACTACTCTCCTCCTCGTCTAACTCAATGGGATCAGCAGCAGCTTCCTCGGAGGAATCAAACTCGGGAATGCTACTATCGACCTCGCTATAAAGTTAGAACCAACATTTTTGTACTCAAGCAAGAAAGAAACAGATCGAGGATGCTCGCCGTCAGCTAGGGGCTCCTTGATATTCCAAGCTTTGACCAGCTCAGAAAGACAAACCTCACTGAGAGCAGGTTCCAAGTTCTTCGACCTCGCTGAAGAAAAAACAGGAAAAGAGTCAGAGCGATCACACCTTAATAAAGAAATTGAAAGGACAGAGCAAAGACTACCTATATACTCTTCCCCATAAAAGGGAACAGTAAACCTATCAGACCTCGACCCCTCAGTCTGGGGGGAGAACTGCAAATTTCTAGCAAGAAAGCCATCTTGCCAGTAGTCCTTGTGGAAATCAGGTATGTTAACTACCAACACCCGGTTAGGAATCTGGGCCTTAAGATAAAGAACACCAGAGCTAGTGTGAGAAAAGGAATAGCAAAAGCAGACTTTGGCGAGCCCTAATTTGGTGCAATACAGTTGATTTATTCTATGCATGCCATTGACTATCTTCCATACATTGGGCTAACACTGTGCAGGAACAATGTTGAAATAACTAAAGAAATGCAGGAACAAATCGTTTGGAGGAAAAATAAGCCCCCTTGAGAAAGTAACAAGACCTGAATTCAATGGGCTCCCTCTATCTCTCTAACATTTCTAGGAAGAGAGGCGCACTCGATCTCCACCCACTCTGGGATATTATAAAACTTCCTAAACTCGAACAATGATCTCTGAACTATCTTTGCCATTTGTAAACCCTAAAATACAAATTAAAAGAAAGCATAGAGAAAAAGCAAAAGGGACTTATGAGATCGGATCTTGACTTGGACAATGCAAGAACATAAGTCCAAACGACGAGGGAGATCGAAAATAAGGAAAATGAAGATCTGGAGAAGAGGGCACAAATTGCTAAAACTCGCAGAAAGTTTGCAGAAATTAGAAGAACACTGAGAATTTTGAAACGACAACTATAAAACGTTTCCCCAAAAGACTTTTAAATATTTCTAATCATCGCGCACATGACCCGAAGCAACTGCCGCCTAATCCAGTCCTCAAACTTTGGGAAGAGTTGCACGATGTACAAATGAGCCATTATGACAAATTATTTAAATTTATTGAGCCCAAATTGTGGCCCAACAAACTTAGGGGCAATTGTGGGTACACGGATTTAGAATGACGGGCCTGGACGAGTAGCCCAATTGAAGCGGCCCAAAGTCCAGACCCTTCATATCTTAACATTAATTCGGTTATGACTGAGTCTTCTCCCATGATATCGTAAAGAGGTGTTCTAGGAGAAGATGGAAAATATGGGGGAGTCCAACACCCTCACTCCCTGAAAATAAACATGTATATAACAAACCCTAGGTCTGGGGCATAAGACACGCACTGTACTTTCTGTAAACACTCCCCGAAGTACATAGAAATAATACTGACTGCACCACCATGGACGTAGGCATTCTTGCTGAACCACGTACCTCTCCTGTTGTGTGATTGGTATTTTGTCTTCTTTATTCTGCTTGGTGATTGCGCTTCTCTTATATATTTGTGTTTGAATAATAATTGTCACCACAATATATGTAAACAATTATTTTTTTAATATAAAACTCTTAAAAAAATGTAAAAATTATTACATATTATAATAACAGTCCTATAAATAACAGTTAAATATATTATAAATATTTATATGTATTATATGACAGCTATAAGTATTATATAACAGTTAAATATTTATACGTATTATATAACATCCTATAAATAACAGTTAAATATATAATCCTTTCTTTTTTATGTGAGTGAGATAATGGAAAGGATTAATCGTAAGTGTATAGGAGTCTTTTAACTTTTATTTGAAAATAAAATGGAGTGTAACATGATTTTGTTGGAGTGGGAATAAATTTACCTTATATAATATGTGACTAGCTATTTTAATTGACTAACCATATTTTTTGTTTTGTATCAAGTCATATTTTGAAAAGTACGGACAACTATTATAATGCATAATGCAGGATGACTTCTGTTGATATATATAGATGTGATTTTTTTTATGAAGTTTGTTTTGTTGAAGTATTTGTTAGATGAATTTTGATATATATGTGATTGTTGATGTAAAAAACTAGATTATCTCTAATTAATCAATCACAGATAAATAAGACAAAGAATTTTTAAAGTGGTTAAGCCTTATGAAAATGGCCTACGTCCACTGTTTTGTATTGCTGACTGTTTGCCTTGAATCTCGATAATGGGTTTACCAAGAGATCCAAAGTCCCCTTCTTATGAGGAGGTTACAATATATTTATAGCCTTGAGGCTGTACATATGAAAGGATAATGCGTTGTTATCTAGTAGACATATACATCTATACAATAATAATGAGCATTTAATGCGTAGTTGACTTTTGATTCTCTTGATTTGGATGCTCTGCATGCGAAGTAGCTCGGATCGCTTAAGTTGCTCGGTATACTTAAGCTGCCCGACACGCTTAAGTTGTTCGGAGCGCCTGAGTAGATCGGTGACAGTATGTTGTTCGTTGAAAGTATTTGTATTTGCCATGTAGGTTGACACGTGTATTCAAGTGATTGGTCCACGTCAGCAGACTAAATTTGGTATTAACAGAAGACCCCAATGTTTCATAGTTGAGGTTGAAAGAGAGTGTGGAACATTTTGCTTGGAAACTTCTTAAATTACTGGTCTTTAGGAATTTTAGGAAGATTTTCATTGTACACAATTCCTTTTTGAGCGCATAATATCAAGCTTCATAAATATTTTGAATTTTCACGATCACTTCGATATTTGTGCCCTTTTCTTCTTTTATCCGTCGGAAATGCAAACGTCTTCCCTTGTAATCATTGATTTTCTCTATTCCCTAGGTAAAGTATTTAAGTGCGACAAAAATCCTATTGTCTTTAACTTTTCAAATCTGTATCTCTAAACTCTTCATTTTCCCTCTATCTTGTGCCTTCGTTCTTTCCATCATTCATTGATAATTGATCTCTCTTTCTTTTGTAAGATTTTCTTCCGTCTTCTTTATTTACTTTATTCACTATGGTTTATCTTGTTGAATCGTTAGACAAATTTCGATCTGAGTTTTCAATCCCTTCATGGGTTATCTTGGAAGAACTTTCTTGTCCTTCTGATTTGTTTTCTTTGGCTGAGGGACACTGGTTCCCAAGTATTTTTGTAGCCGATTGTGGCTTTTATTTCCCGCCAAATCCCATGTGTTTGGAGTTTTGCCAATATTTCGATATTGTACTAGCAAGAGTAGCTCCAAATACATGGAGGGTAGTTAATGGCGTACATAGGTTGAATCAACTTCATAGAACTCGTTTGGGGATTCCAGAAATTATTTATTGCTATAGATGGGTTACCAGTGATACCACATTCTATTTAAAAACTAGGTTTTCGAATAGAGCTTTAGTTGTCAATCTTTCCGATGCCAATAGGGACTACTTTGATCACGGGGTTGTGATGAAAAATTGGCAACACCCTCTATTAAATGGAGATGATGTATACAAAGGTCCCAAGTGTCCACCTTATGGCAATGGGATAGGTTGTTTTTATTTTTGAAATCTTATTTTCTTTGTGTTCGATGAAATGCATCACTAACATTTGATTTTGTTTGTTACAGTTGACAGTAAAAGGAAGCCTTCAAAAGAGACTGATGTTAATATAAAGCCTTTAAAACTTATCTGGGGCTTGCATCAATCTTTTTCTATTGAGCATATCGGATTTGCTTCTTATTTGTTGCAATACAGGAGCTATACTTCATCTTTCATTGCTCGTCCTGTGGTGGTCGATTTTGATCAGACACCGAGCTCCGAAATCAGTGCGAAAGGATCTTCTTCTGACTTAAGCATTCCTATTACTGATCTGATGAAGAAGAAGAAAGCTCCTGCCTTTTTTGACAAATATGCCTTTGCCACTGAAGAGCCAAAGAAAAATAAACATGATATCCCAGATGAGGGGACAAAGAATAAAGATGTACCCCCTTCTACTGCTACTAAGGAAATTGGTAAGAAGCCCCCGCGTGCCTCCGAGTAAGACTGTTGCCATCTCACCTTCGAGTGAGACTGTTGTCATCTCACCAATAGAGACAACACCATTAATTGAAAGTGCTCCTGCTTCTCTAAGGAGATTGAAAGGGAGTTCTTCTGAGAGACCTGTTGACCCTATCTCTCAACCTTCAAATATTGAAGGTAATGTTCCAGCTCTTGTTGCTCCGAGCTTTGCTATGGGCTTGATAAGATCTTGGACTATTCCAGAATCCTAAGGTATTGAAGACACCTTTTCTCGTGAGAGACTTACTACATTGGCTTCTCAACACATTACTTCAGTAAGTATCGTTACCCTGACTCCTTTATTTTGTAGTACTATATTCATATATTGACTCAAAATTCTTCCTTTTTACAGCTTGTGACCTGCTTCAATAGTATTTTGAAGAAGGATGAAGCTATCAGGGCTTCCAGCTCCTCGGGTGGGGTAGAAGAAGCTTTTGCTGGACTACCTCAATCTTTGAGGGAATCTCGTCAGAAGTACGAGGAAGACAAAGATGCTTGGGATAAGTAATTCAAGTCTGTTGAAGCAAATCGAGATCAAGATGTGACTGCCTCCAAAGAGTTGGAGAAGAAATTAAAGGAGTTAGAACAACATAATACTAATCTTGAAGTCAAGCTTAAGTCTGCTGAGGAAAATATCGCCAAGCTTCAAGATGATGAGTGACATAAGATAGAGTTAGAAGAAAAACTGAAGTCTGCCGAGGAGCTCCTTAGAGAAAGGACCTCCTCGGAAAAAGCAAAAAGGAAGGATGCTGTTAAAAAAATCCTTTAGTGCTGGTTGGGACAAGGGTTGGAACAAGGGCCTGGTAGTTATGTCTTCTAAAATGGAGTATGCCAGTGTTAAATATTTTAGGGATGGATGGATAGAAGTCTTGAAGAAATTGAAGGTTGTTGAAAATTCTGAGTTGTTCCAGGAGCATACTCATGGCCCTCCTCCCTATCCTGGAGAAGAAGAAGAAGATGAAGCTGCTTCAGACTAATCCTCCATGAGGACAAGAGAGCAGGTCCCTATTATTGCTGTTGTTTAACCTTCCGAGCGAGTCCAACAAGCCAACACATCTTTCGAGCAACTGACATTGCTCTCCGAGCAGCCAACCCCTTTATCCAAACCGTCCGAAGAAGTCGTAGGAAATAAGGATAAGGTTTAAAGTTATTCTGGTCTTTTATTTCTTTGTTTTCCTGGATGTAACCCTGATCTATGTTTTACTTTATCATGATCAATAAAAATGTGCATTTTTGTTGTTCGTCTGGAATTTCTCTCTTACTTGCTCTGTTTGCATCATTGTTAATTTTGTTTTTCATTTTTCCTTTGTTAATTTGTGGCCAGGATGGAACTCTTATCAGCTCATTATACAGAGTTGATGAACAAATAAAATGACTATTTCAAAGCGAGTCATGTAGATTTTACTGAGGCTCAAATCATCCATATTCTCGGATCAAATGCTTCCGAGCGAGCCATTGATGCTTATCAGTACATGAAGTGCCTACTTAATCGTGCTGTGGCCAACAATGTGTCCTACTATGAAATGATTGAAGATCGTCAAGGAACGATCGAGTAACTTCAACAGCAGTACAAAGAATCCACTTCACTTTTACATCAAGGCTATGAGAAAAAGTACCATCAATTGAGTGTTGACAAGGGATATGATAAGTTTATTTCTACTCATGAGAAAAAGGAGAGTGTGTTAAAGCTTGAAATTGAAGAACATAGACATATCGCCAAGCTGCTGGAGCAGGAGAACATCGCTTTGCAGGAGGACATAAAATAACTCAAATCTGTTGTTTTTTCTTCTTCGGGAGCCTTGGTCCCCATAAATGAAGATGGTTTTTCATTTTTAGAAGTAGAAATTGCTAACTTAAGGAATGAGTTAGAAACTTTGAAATGACCAGGATCTTCCACACCTGCTCGTGGTAGAGCAAGATCTTCTTCTCGTGGACGAGCAAGGGCTGTTCGGGTTACCATTGAAGAAATGAGAACTCAATTGGCCTTAGATAATCAAGCCGTTTAATTGATGGTGAAGAATCAAGCTTTGGTAGACATGTCAAAGAAGATTCTGAGTTTCACCTACCAATTTTCTAGTCAGAGTTCTACTCTGGAAAGTAAAGAAATTCTGGTTAAGAAGCTCCACAAGCAACTTGAGAGATTAACTTATCAGTTTCACAAGTATCCCACGGAATTTTGAATGGCTGAGTATAATGAAGCTTTGTATCACCTTGATGCTCGTTTGCAGCAGTCGAATAATGAAGGATATAAGCAAGGGTGGTTGAATGCCTTATGTGTTCTAAAACTGGATCAAGGTCATTTCTTATGGGATTATTATGATCCTAGAGTTCGTGATTTTCCTGTGCCTCCCTTCAAACTTGACCTTAATTGGATTCCGGCCCGTGCTATTCCTCGGATTTTGATCTCTATGTATCTCGGTGATTACACCCTTCATTCAAATTTTGAGATATCTCGTCCAAAACACTTGGTTGATCGACCATCCATAATGAATGTCAGAATGCTACGAGATCTAAACTTTATAAATTCTCCTTATGCATTAGATGATCCTCCCACTAGGGTGGAACCTGTTTCAAAAGCAGAGGGAAAGAAACCCATAGAATAGGACATTTTATGTAATGAATCAAACTTCGTATCATATGTAATTTACTTGGTTTTAATGAAGAAAGATTTATAATTTCATTTTCTTTGAAATAATTTGTAGAATGTCCTTGTTTGTTGGTTGGTGAATATGTATATATATATATATATATATATATATCCCATTTGTTGTTTGATTATAGTGACTTGTCACTCTTTGGGCCTAAGCAATGGAAAGATTTTCATCTCATGTTCCTGCTTAGTTGTAGTAGTCACGTCTGGATTACCTTGTTTCCTAGACAGTGGATGCCTCGGGAGGTCGTCCATCTTCTTTCCTAGTTTGGTACCAACCAACCGGAGTGGCTGACAATGGGTTACCGACTAACCGGAGTTGGTGGTAATAAGTTAACGACCAATCGGAGTTGGTGGTTAATACGTTACCGACCAACGGAAGTTGGTGATAATGGGTTACTGACCAACTGGAGTTGGTGGTAATGAGTTACCGACCAATCGGAGTTGGTGGTTATTAAGTTGCCGACCAACCGGAGTTGGTGGTTGCTGCTCTGGATGCTTGTGTAGTGTGTAGCACTAATATTCTGAAACAAATTCAACAAAGGGGGAAATATGGGCGAAACATCGTTTTATTCATATTGAAAGAACTGTGTTACATAGGAATTTTAACTATTGATAGTACTTGCGCAGATGCTCTGCATTCCACGCATTTTTGAACTCTTCTCCATCCAAAGTTTTAATTTTGTATGTCCCCGGACGAACAACTTCAGTTACTCTGTAAGGTCCATGCCAGTTGGCCTCCAGTTTATTGTGCTTTTGGATCACTTTTTTCAGCACATAATCCCTTTTTTTCAAATCGCACTGCTTCACCCTTTTGTTGTAGAATAAGGTTGTTCGTTGTTGATATACATCATTCCCTATTTCTGCTTCTTCCCTAACTTCTTCGAACATATCCAGGTCTAATCGTCTCATCAAGTCGCTTATAGGAGAATTTAAGTTAAGCACCCTATGTGTGGGTAGACCCAATTCAGCAGGTATGATAGCCTCACTCCCAAATGTCAACATGTATGGAGATTCCCCAGTTGTTGTTCGTGGTGTAGTGCGATAAGCCCACAACACAGAGTGTACCTCATTGATCCGATTTCCATTTGCATCATCTAGTCATTTTTTCAAACCATTCAGTAGGGTTCTGTTCGTCACTTCAGTTTTCCCATTGCTATGGGGATGACCTGGAACGAATTGGATTTTTAGTACATTGGATAGATGACAATATAAAACAAATTCCTCGTTGTCCATCTGGGTTCCATGGTCAGCAATGAATGCGTGTAAGAGACCATATCTGCAAATAATACTCTTCCAAATAAACTGATAGACCTTGTCATATGTCATATCAATGAGAGGCTCAGCTTTCACCCATTTGGTAAAATAATCCACAACAACCACGACGTATTTGAATCTTCCTTTGGTCGTTGGAAGTGGCCCGACCAAGTCTACCCCCACATAGCGAATGGCCAAGGGGATGTAATGGGTGTTAACAATGACTGGGGAGTTCTTTGGATGGAAGAAAAACGTTTGCATTTATTGCACTTCTTAGCATAAGAAGCGCAATCAACTCTCATCATTGGCTAATAATACCCCTGTGTCGTTATCCTCTACAAAAGCGTTTGACCTGCTATATGAGCTCCACAGGACCCTTCGTGAACCTCTTTAATCAAGTCCTTAACTTCGAAGGGATGGACACATCTCTGGAGTGTTGCTATAACTCATCTTCTATACAAAATGCCACTAGTCAATACATAACGAGCAACTTTAAGCTTCAGTTTCTTGGTTGCAACTTTATCACGTGGCGTAATCCCTTCTTCGATATAGGCCCTAATGGGATCCATCCAGGCTGGTCCCAAGTCATGGGCAATGAAGTTCAACATCACATTTTCGTCTACACTTTGATCTACCAAGATTTCTATTGGGATTGTTCTTCGTAGCTCGGTGTGTGTTGTTGATGCCAGCCGAGCTAGGGCGTCGGCTCTTGCATTATCTAATCTCAGTATTCTGATCAACTGAACAACGATAAAAGTGGAGACAACCTCCATAGATTTTGCATGATATTTGACCATTAGTTCTCCCTTCACTGCATACACTCTGAGAATTTGATTTACGATTAATTGTGAATCACTGAATACAACGACCTGCTCTACATTCATGGTTTTGGCCAGATTTAGACCCACGATCATAACTTCATATTCAGCTTCATTATTGGATGCTTTAAATTGGAAACATAGAGCATACTTTATATCAATCTTATTAGGACTGTTTAAAATAATTCCTGCTCCACTGCTTGTAGTGCACGAAGAGCCATCTATATACAGATTCCACATAGGTATATCATTATCAAACTCTTGATTAGACAGAGTTCCTCGATGGAATATTTTATGCTTCCTTTTGTCCTCCCTCAGCTCTTCTCGCTGCTCATTGATTTTCTTCTCTTGATTATCCACGGATTAAAGTTGGTCGGGGGTTAAATCTCATGATCCCGTAACATCCACGGGTTGGTCTGTATTAAACTCCTATTCTTCGGAGGTATCAGATTGAGTAAACTCTGTAATAAAATCCGCTACTGGTTGCCCCTTAAGTGATGATCTAAACTCATAAACTATGTCATATTCACCAAGTTCTACTGCCCAGTACATCAATCTTCCTAATTTCTCCGATTTATGCAGAGTTTGTCTCAATGGCATATCAGTGTACACCACTATATTATGGGCTTGGAAGTATGGACTCATCCTTCTGCTCGCTTCGATTAGTGTCAGTTCTAACTTTTCCAACCTTGGATATCTGATCTCTACTCCTTGGAAACCCTTCCTGGTGTAATGAACTGGTTTTTGTACTCCGTCCTCCACCCTTATCAACGCCGAGCTTACTGCATTCTCTGAAACTTCCAGATACAAGTATAGTTTTTCTCCCATCACTGGTCTAGATAACAATGGAGGTGTCCCCAGATATTTCTTCAACTCTTGAAATGCCTCCTCGCATTCATCATTCCACTCAAAAGTTTTTCAAAGTTTTTTGAAGAATGGGAGGCATCTGTCTGTTGCTCGTGACACAAATCTGTTTAGTGCTGCAACTCGCCCTGTGAGACTTTGTACTTCCTTCTTCGTAGTTGGAGATCGTAGTTCCAATAGAGCTTTGATCTTCTCAGGTTTCACCTCAGTACCTCGCTGGTTAACAATATATCCGAGAAACATACCTTCTCGCACCGCAAATATGCATTTGGTGGGATTCAACTTCATTTGATATTTCTCTAGTTGATCAAAGGTCTGACCTAGGTCAACTAGATGATCAGCAACTTTCTTTCTCTTCGTCAGCATATCTTTGACATAAACCTCCATGTTATGACTGATTTACTCTGCGAACACCTTATTCATCAGCCGCTGATATATTGCACCTGCATTTATAAGTTCGAAAGGCATAACATTATAGCAATAAGTTCCCCTTGGGGTGATAAAAGAGATACTTTCCCTGTCCTCAGGCTTCATTTTAATCTGGTTGTAACCAGAATAAGTATCCATGAAACTCAACAATTCATGCCCCGAGGTAGCATCCACCAGTTGAACGATTCGGGGTAAAGGAAAATGATCCTTTGTGCATGCCTTATTAAGATTATTGAAGTCCACACACATCCCCCACTTATTGTTTTTCTTCTTTACCATCAGCACATTTGCTAGCCAATCAGGACCTTTGACATCCTCAATAAAAAAGGCTTTCTGTAGTTTCTCTACTTCTTCTTGTATAGTGATCGAGTGGAAAAACCGAGCGTCCGTGTAATACGCTAGTCGTTGTTATCGCCTTCCAACCTCAATACAAAAAAAACCTAAACTTGTAACTACACTTCTTAAGGAGTATAGTGGCGAGTCTGGGTATCGAATCCACAGGGAATTAGGACGTGTGAACGTGACGACAAAGGTAAGGTAGTTTAATCCTAAAGTTGATGTTAAAATAAACGAAAAGAAATAGATGATTGATGGGTTTAAATTTCCAACTGGTGATGAAATAAAATGTGCATAAAAATTCTAAGAATTGTAAAGAAATTAGATTTGAAAATGAGAGAAAATAGGGTGGGGTACAATCCTTCAAACCTTAGTAAATTACCGTATAGAATACTAGAATTGTAAATTAAAATTCTTGACTAAATCCAATCTTTATAGATCCTAAGCATTACATATATGAGGAAACTAGCCCGCATCATATGAAATCAAAGGTAAATACAAAGCGGTGAATAGACAATTATACTTGCATAGTTTTCTTAAACATCCTAAGTACCTAGGGCAAGAGAGATTAAAAGATTTGGCTATTTTCGTATAATTTCCATACAGGATTCGGTTAATATTCAATTTACCCTCTATTTTCTACTTGGGTAATTCACCTTGGAATGAGTTCATGTACCCCATCCCTTGAGAATTTAGCTAGACATGATTTTTCTAGAAAACAAATTCATACCAATACATGGAATTATGGATCTAACAAACATTGGTAATAAATTGCAAAACAATTGAAAATTGAATTAGAAATAAAGTAAAATATAAATAAGAGAATGAAAAATTGATACTTGTATTCAGCAATAGGGAAAGAGATGAACTTGAATCCAGAAAAATTCTTCTTCTTCAAAATTACAAACTAGAAATACCTTCTAAAATATGACTTTCTCTCTCTAAAATTCTATTCTACTCTATAGAATTTGACTCCTTTGGAAGGATATAGGGCTTGGCCTTTTATAGATCTCAAAAATGACTTTTTCCATGCCTCTACACGTTTTTCCCTTTTAATATACCTAAATGAGACTCTTCCCATGCCTCTCCACGTTTTACAACTAATAAAAACGAATTAAAGAAGAAATTTCAAGAGTTTTCTCTTCAGCTTCCAACATTAATTTCAACTTTTGACTTTCTATCTCCAACTTTAAATGGGCATAACTTCTTCACCGTAACTCGGATTGGGGTGCCGTTTTTTCCAATATTCTTATAATTTAGAGATATTCAACTCTCTAGTTTTGCCCACCACCGAAATATATATGTAAAATTACGAAAATGCCCTTCAACTCTCCATTTCTTGGTTTCTTTCACTGTTTTGAGTTCTCCTTCGCACTAACTTGCATGAAATACCTGTAAAACACATGAGAAATACACAAAATAAGAAATACTTGGCAAAAAAGGTTAGTAGCATAAATACGAGACAAATCCAAGATATTTACACTGCACGGGATCATAAAAATACCGAAATTAAGGGAATAAATGTGAAGAATATTTGCCTAATCACACCCCCTAACTTAGAACTTTGCGCATCCCGAGCAATGTAAAAGAAATTAGTTTGAAGTTCAACTCATGAATTTTTTTTTATTGGGATAGAATACCTTTTTCGCGGGCAAGCGATTGCTTTTAGCGTATGCAACAAGCCTTTAAACCCCTAGGTTACCCTAGTAGGACGAGTTTTGTCTCGTGAGGGTTTGCAGTGAATACACCCACAAAATTCTTTATTGACTCATATAAATATCAAAATACTTAAAAATTGTACAATTTAAACTTTTCGAAAAAATAATCACTATAAATTCATATTCAAATGTCTCAAACCATAGTGTGTGTGTGCAAAGCCAAAAATTCAACCTCAAATTTCCACCAATTGAGCATTACGTTACTTTCCGAAAATTCGTTTTGATTCAAATTCTTACGGATGCACTCACAAACGAATCACTCGGATTGTGTTTGTTTTCTCTCGGTATGCATGATATAAAGAGTAAATGTAATGGACACAAATTCATGCATACAAAATTGAAAAGAAGGAAATATATGGTGAAAAGATCTCATCATCGGTATACAGTTATTAGGAAACGGGAAACATCATCTCTAGTCACACCATTTAATCTCTCATATTATCTTTTCATGTCTTAGCTCTCCATGCAGTAATTAATTTCGCTATTCGGACTCAGTTAGGACTTTTTGGGTTAAAAAGTGTAAAGGGTAAAAATGGGAATGGATGGAATGTTCGGAATTGGAAAATGTCCTTATGACCTCCATTTGTGCTTTTTCGGGCATTTGCTCATTTTTCTGTTTCTTTTTTTCTATTTTCATTTTTTCTTTTCTTTTTCTTTTTTTTTCTTTTCTTGCTATTTTTGTTGCACAATTTGGACTTACTTGATGAATTTTCTCAATTTTCACAATTTCGGGCTATTTGGGTTTTTCGGGTTATCAAACGAAAAGGATAAATTTTATTCGGCTCAATTTGGGTTGCAAAGGGATAATTTTGTTTTTCACAACTTTTTATGGCTAATATTTTTGGGTAACAAACGAGGGCCTACTTCATTGTCCGAATTGCTAATCACATTACTATATGCATCTCGAGATTAATTAAGTTTAGAGATATATTTAGCACGAATTTCGAGACAACATCTCACACATTTCCCATAACCGATCAAAACAAAGGATTGAGATCATCAACGACTTATTAAAACGCTGAAAAGAACTTTGAGTTAATCATAAACTCTGATTGATTTAAAAACTCATAAAAAATTGAAAGGCTCGAAATCTCACCGGGTTGGACTAATCTCCACACTTATTCGTTAAGTCGTCAATTTTCTTTCAATTTCCCTCTTCGGTCAATTTTGGCTTAGTGCATTATTGAATTTTACAATTTGAGACTTTAAATAGAATAAAGGTGATATTTTTGAAAAATTTAAATTTAAATTTTTATTTATTTTGAACAAAAATATTTTTGGTTTTTTCAAAATTTTTCAATTTTTTTTTAAAATAAAACAAAAAATATACTTGGAACAAACATGTGATCGAATCAATGAATCTAAACAATAAACGAGAAGAATATCCCACACCCCCTAACTTAAATGTTGCATTGTCCTCAATGCGAATCAAGAACACAACATAAAGAGAGGAAAAGAAAGATATTACCCAAATGGAGCGATATCCTCGATGAGTACGAGTCCATTGAATCTACAAAACACGTTAGAACCAAGCATAGCAAAAATAATAACAAAAACTTTAACTATCGAAACTAGACTATAATAAAAAAGAAAAAACAATAATAAAAAAACTAATTATTTACAACCTACAATTTGAACCGCTAATAAATCATACACTAGAAGTCGAAAAATTTGAGGGTCCACCAAAAATACAATTTGACTTTGAGGGATTAATTGTGTACCCTCACTATAAAGCATGCCTCCCGGAAAATAAGAATTCCGTTTGAAAAATGGAAGGCATGTGCAAAGTTTAAAAAATGAACCATCACCAATTAAAAAATTTAGAGGGATTAAAAATTTGGGCGCACAGGGGGACAAGTACCATTGGGATCCAAGAAAAATAGAATCACCTCTAAAAGATTGTTCAAGTAGAATGGGAAGAGGGGCATACAAAAGGGAAGAGTCCATCTTGAAAAATAATTTAAGCATAGAGTGCTTGTCCTCAAAATGTTCTCCCCAAAAGTTTTCACTGAGACCTCGAGGTGGGGTATGTTCAGAAACATAGAATTTATCTATCCTGTCATTCAACTCGCTCTCATCTAAGTGACCAAGTGAGGCCCAAAATGATTCAATTTCAAGAGTGATGTTCTCATTCACCGAGCCGAATTCTATCTCAAATGCCGCTAAGCTCAAATCTTCTAGGTCTCCCTCTTGCTTTGTTTCTATCTCACCTAGAAGAAATGTATCTATCGTGTCTTGCCATTCGCTCTCTTCTAGGTAACCCAATGAATCTCTCTTGATGCCCTCTAAATTTTCTCTTTCACTAACGCTCAAGGAGTGTTCTCCTATGTCCCGTGGAGTGTTCTCAAGATCTTGTACTCTAAAATGTTCAATTGGATCTGGTGGAGCGACACATTCTTGTTCCATAAGATGAAGCATCTCATTTAAATCTTCTTGTTCAAGAATCGGGTCAACGTCGTCAAGACTTTCATCCGACTCATGTGATAACTCTAATTGTTTGATAATAGTGAATGAGAATGGTGAGGACATGAATTCAATCTCAAGTGGTTCGTCATTGGATTTCTCATTTCGTTGAAAACATTTTTTAGTCTCAAAAATATCGGAAGAAAAATTGTCATTGGATTCGAATAATGCATCTAATTCTTGTTCCCAAAAATAATTTTTTTCACGATACACTTTTTCAAGCCTTTCTTCTTCAAGCAATTAATTTTTATAAAATTGGATGGCCTTGGCACTAGGCTTGTATTTATGAGACTCCTTTTTAGTAATATTAATCCAATGTTCATAAGTTTTGAGTTCATTCTCCCCCTTACTATTAGCAGAACAATTAAAGCCACCAAAAGAGTTAAAATAAGACATTTCAAATTGGGCACACAACCTTTTTTTTTTTTTTTTTGTAAGAAGTAGTAAGTCAATTATAATCTATAACAAACACTCCCCGGCAACGGCGCCATTTTGATCGAATGGAAAAACCGAGCGTCCGTGTAATACGCTAGTCGTTGTTATCGGCTTCCAACCTCAATACAAAAAAAACCTAAACTTGTGACTACACTTCTTAAGGAGTATAGTGGCGAGTCTGGGTATCGAATCCACAGGGAATTAGGACGTGTGAACGTGACGACAAAGGTAAGGTAGTTTAATCCTAAAGTTGATGTTAAAATAAAAGAAAAGAAAAAGATGATTGATGGGTTTAAATTTCCAACTGGTGATGAAATAAAATGTGCATAAAAATTCTAAGAACTGTAAAGAAATTAGATTTGAAAATGAGAGAAAATAGGGTGGGGTACAATCCTTCAAACCTTAGTAAATTACCGTATAGAATACTAGAATTGTAAATTAAAATTCTTGACTAAATCCAATCTTTATAGATCCTAAGCATTACATATATGAGGAAACTAGCCCGCATCATATGAAATCAAAGGTAAATACAAAGCGGTGAATAGACAATTATACTTGCATAGTCTTCTTAAACATCCCAAGTACCTAGGGCAAGAGAGATTAAAAGATTTGGCTATTTTCGTATAATTTCCATACACGATTCAATCAATATTCAATTTACCCTCTATTTTCTACTTGGGTAATTCACCTCGGAATGAGTTCATGTACCCCATCCCTTGAGAATTTAGCTAGACATGATTTTTATAGAAAACAAATTCATACCAATACGTGGAATTATGGATCTAACAAACATTGGTAACAAATTGCAAAACAATTGAAATTTGAATTAGAAATAAAGTAAAGAATAAATAAGAGAATGAAAAATTGATACTTGTATTCAGCAATAGGGAAAGAGATGAACTTGAATCCAGAAAAATTCTTCTTCTTCAAACTTACAAACTAGAAATACCTTCTAAAATCTGACTTTCTCTCTCTAAAGTTCTATTCTACTCTCTAGAATTTGACTCATTTGGAAGGATATAAGGCTTGGCCTTTTATAGATCTCAAAAATGACTTTTTCCATGCCTCTACACGTTTTCCCCTTTTAATATAGCTAAATGAGACTCTTCCCATGCCTCTCCACGTTTTACAACTAATAAAAATGAATTAAAGAAGGAATTTCAAGAGTTTTCTCTTCAGCTTCCAACATTAATTTCAACTTTAAATGTAATTTAGATGGGCATAACTTTCTGTCTCCAACTTTAAATGGGCATAACTTCTTCACCGTAGCTCGGATTGGGGTGCCGTTTTTTCCAATATTCTTGTAATTTAGAGCTATTCAACTCTCTAGATTTTCCCACCACCGGAATATATATGTAAAATTACTAAAATGCCCTTCAACTCTCCATTTCTTGGTTTCTTTCACTGTTTTGAGTTCTCCTTCGCACTAACTTGCATGAAATACCTGTAAAATACATGAGAAATACACAAAATAAGAAATACTTTCCAAAAAAGGTTAGTAGCATAAATACGAGACAAATCCAAGCTATTTACACTGCACGGGATTATAAAAATACCGAAATTAAGGGAATAAATGTGAAGAATATGTGCCTAATCATATAGCTTGATTTTTTTCAGGGCTAAACACCCTTCTTCACTGCTTCACTGGCTTGACGTCCTTGTTCACGTTGAGCTCGTGGCACAGGAAACTCGATTCTATCCGTGGCATGTCTTCATGACTCCATGCGAAAGTTTATTTTTCTACACCTTAGAAATGCTATTAGTTCCTATTTTATCGATACATCCAATGATGCACCAATTTGGGTTGTTCGTTTTGTGTGTTCGTCGTCCAGAATGATACTTTCGGTAGCTTCCATGACTTGGATTTTCACAAGCTGAGACTCGTCTCTAGGGTCTAATGTTTCAATCTTTGCATCTTCTATTTCATCCACTTGATAGGTAGTAGTCTTCTTCCTGGATTCTTTACGTTCCTCCTGTTCACTAGATGAATAGTAGCATTCTCGAGCTGCTTTCTGGTCGCCTTTCACCACTCCCGCTCCAAAGTTGGTTGGGAATTTTAAACATTGATGTACAGTAGATAGTACTGCTTCGAACTTCTTCAGACTTACCCTTTCCATGATGATATTGTAAGCTTATTGGACATTTTTATCCATCACGAAAAAGCGTACCCTTTCTGTTCGATAAGCAGTCCATGTACCAATAAGCATATCCAACTTGATCGTCCCAAGTGAAAAAACCTTTTTGCCAGTAAAACTGAGGAGGGGCCTATGATTGGGATCCAACTGGGCTAACTTCAGATTCAAACTGTCAAAGCATGGGTAGAACATGATATCTGCTGAGCTACCATTATCCACCAGTACCTATGAAATCACCACTTCCTTCATTCTCATCTTGATTACCAATGGGTCATCATGAGGATATAGTACACCTGTCAGGTCATTCTTAGAGAAACCGATGACCAGTTTGTCCTTATTCACCTTCCTTGGGTGATCATCTTCAGCCAAGTTTATTCGCTATATGTATGAGCAAGATTGAGCCTCATTGAGGTAAGATTTTCTCTCTACAGTCAGATCTCCACCTCCTGCATCTCCACCTGTAATGACATTACATTCAAATGACACAAAATGGATTGAAAATACCTCATGATCTGGATGTCTTGGTCTTTTATGGAGATCGGGGTCATCTTCTGGATCATCTTCGTGATCTCTCTTCTTGTATTCTTTTGCTCAACGAGGAGATTTAGATCTTTGCCTTCCTCGGTCGCTGGTCTTTCCACTATTTTGTCGATCAACATACTTAGCCAATTTTCCTCACCTAATGAGTGATTTAATTTCATTCTGGAGAGCTATGCAACATTTGGTTGTGTGACCATGGTCTTTGTGGAATTCACAATATTTAGACTTGTCCCTTTTATCAGGATCTGCCTTCATTTTCCCTGGACAGGCTAACTCCTCGTTGTTCCTGATCTCCTCCAGAATGTGATTTATATGTACCTTCAAGGGAGTATAATTTCCATATTTCCTCATCTGCTCTAGCACTTGCTTACCTTTCAACTTCCTGTTACCACCATTGTTCTTCTGATCCTTTTTCTCAGTTTTACCTGCCTCAACCTTCGTCTCCTTAGTGTCTGTATTCTTCTTCGCAGCCATCGCTTCCTCAGCATTCATGATTTTGGATGCCTTTGCCATTAGATCTACCATGGTCCTAGGCGCATCTTTGGCCAAAGTATATTACAACTTATCTAGTAATAGTCCACTCATCAGAGCAGTAATTGCTATTTTCTCCTCGTAATTAATTACCTCAAGCTTCTCGTTATTGAAAGGAGTAATGTAGTCCCTAGTACTTTCTTCTGGATTCAGTCTAACACTCAGTAAGTGTGCTTCTCGTTTAACTGTTTTTTCTCCAAAATAGAAATTCCCTATTAAAAGCTCTGTCAGTTGAAGGAAAGTCACAATCTTCCCCGAGGAAGGTTGTTGTACCATATCTGAGCAGATCCGGTGAGAGTTCCTGAAAACGCTCTACATCTCATCTTATCTGGAACTGTATAGATATCGACAGCATCTCGGTATTGTTCTATATGAAGGACAGGGTCAGTTTTTCCATCATATTTAGGCGTCACCATAGGAGCTTTGAATTTTGATGGTTTGGGAAAATCCATAATTGTCTGTACGAATGGTGTCCCTTGGATAAAAGTTATTTGAAAAGGATTCTTGGCCTTAGCCATTTCCACTAGTCTGTCCTCCAAACTTTGAATAAAGCCTTTCCATGCATCGTTTCCCATGTCAGGCCTATTTGTTCGAGCAACTGATTGCGTTGGGTTTTCCTCTTGGGACCTTTCATTACGAGCTGTTGGGCGTGATTGGGTAGAGCCTTCCCTTAGGTCGGATGGTCGTTGAGAGTTCTTCGACGCAATCCTAGAAGGACTTCTATTCCTCCTAGGGCCCAAATGATAAAAAGGAGAGAATCTACTCAACCTTTCTAGAGCACTGGTCCTTTCTGGAGTGAGAGTGATATTCCATTTATAATTTGTAGCTAGTACTGATGAAATCTGGCGAGGTTGATACGAAGGATCAGTAGATCTCTCTATACGATATGAGTCAGTACATCTACATTGAGAGGCATCTGGGAATAACGTTCGTCTAGTTCTTGAAGATGAAAAATGGGTATTTCTCTGAATACTTCATTGTCCTGATTGGGTCGGCACTCCACCTTGGACTGTTTGTATAAGTTGACGCATAGTTTCTTGCATGGCCGTTTGCCCTTGGGCTAAATTAGCCATTATACTATCCAGATCTTGAAAATTTGGGAGAGTAAAAGGGTTTGGAGGGACCCTAGTGTTTCGATTACTGGATTTCAGATTCTCATCCATAAATGAGGAGTTGTTTTGGTGAAAAATGCTAAATACAGTCGTTTCCCACAGACGGCGCCAATCTGTTGATATAAAAAACTAGATTATCTCGAATTAATCAATAACATATAAATAAGACAAATGATTTTTAAAGTGGTTCATCCTTATGAAAATGTCCTACGTCCACTGTTTTGTATTGCTGACTGTTTGCCTTGAATCTCGATAATGGGTTTACCAAGAGATCCAAAGTCACCTTCTTATGAGGAGGTTACAATATATTTATAGCCTCAAGGCTATACATACGAAAGGATAATGCGCTATTATCTAGTAGACATATATATCTGTAAAACAATAATGCGCATTTAATGCATAGTTGTCTTTTGATTCTCTTGATTTGGATGCTCTACGTGCTAAGTAGCTCGGACCGCTTAAGTTGCTCGGTATGATTAAGCTGCTCGGCACACTTAAGTTCTTCGGAGCGCCTGAGTAGCTCAGTGACAGTATGTTGTTCATTGAAAGTATTTGTATTTGCCATGTAGGTTGACACATGTCTTCAAGTGATTGGTCCATGCCAGCAGACTAAATTTGGTATTAATAGTGATTTTTTTTACGATATTTGTTTGGTTGTAGTATTTTTTAGCTGATTTGAGATCATTGAATATTATTTGACATTGGTAAGTTTGGCAGACTTCTCATGCTCAAGAGGCCTTCCTTTCTTTTTGGAAATTTCTATCCTCATATTCTTCCCAGTTGCTTTGACCATTTTTTCCAACCCTCTACCTTTAGTAGGTCCACGAACTCTTTATTTCACCCTAGTTGAGGCTATGTACAGGCATTGATTAGTGCACTCATTATAAAAATGAGCATCACAGTGTTATAAAGAATTAAACATTAATCCTTTATATACCCTAAAAAACTCTAAAGCTTTTGGTGCACCTTAGTAAATTGAATATGTTAACCCAAAATTTTAATAGTATACTACCCAAAAATTAGAACTATGGGCCTGGACGAGTAGCCCAGTCCTGGCGGCCCAAAATCCAGGCCCCTCATCTATTATATTGATTCGGTCTCCCCCCACGATCTCATGAAGGGAAGTTATAGGGGAGATGGAAGACGTGGAGGAACCCATCACCTCCACTCACCTACATGAACATATATATATTAAACCCTAGGTTCGGGGCAAAGGGACAAGTTGTATTCTCTGTGATTACTCACCGGAGTATATAGGAATAATATCGACTGCACCTCCATGGACGTAGGCACATTTTTGCTGAACCACGTACATCCTTTGTTGCGTGATTGACATTTTATGTTCCTTATTCTTCCTTGGTAATTGCTTCTCTCGTATTTATTTGTGTTGCATAATAATTGTCACCACAATTGGCGCCGTTTGTGGGAATCGTTCATTTTTCCCTGAGAAGAGCCCACGCCAAGAAAGGAATTTAAGATGTCTGGTCACAGCAACAATGCCCCTCAAGCAGGAGATATCCAAGAGCCACCTGCTCCTCGCAGGATCAGGTCTGAAGTCCGACGTTCAGATCAGAGAGCTCGCCTGGAAAGGCCAACCTTAGAAGAAAGTCAGGGAGCGGTGAGGTCCACGTAGATATCCAGGTTAATTGATGCGTACGAGGCAAGGCTCCATGAGCAGAGGGAGTCCTC
This sequence comes from Sambucus nigra, assembly GCA_949130495.1. Lineage (NCBI taxonomy): Eukaryota > Viridiplantae > Streptophyta > Magnoliopsida > Dipsacales > Adoxaceae > Sambucus > Sambucus nigra. Next base: position 542,516,001 of record OX422216.1, on the reverse strand, counting down.
TCGCAGATACGAGGCTGAGAATGCTCGCTTGAAAAGAAGACTGGAAAGATTGGAGAGGGAGCTTCGTCCTGATACCAGGAGACGCCCATATCCCACTCCTAGCCCTCAGGCGAGCAAGTCTCGCAGCCGAGGAAGGAGCCCTAGGTGAGAATCTCAAAAGGTCGAAGGTGGCGAATCAGACAACGACCTTCGCGAACAGCTACGAAGAGCTTGCCGCTACCAGAGCCATGCTCACAGCGACGAGAACATACGAACCTTGGTCCGCAGAGAGATGGGCCAACATCCCGCTCACCAGGGAACAAGATCAACCAGAGAACTCGCGAGGCGAGCTCTCAAAACCCAGATGAAGTCACCCTTCACGAGGGAAATCTAAGAGGAAGAGGCCCCCAAGAAATTTTCCATTCCGAGGTTCAAGATTTACGACGGAAAAACTGATCCCATTGATCACGTCAGGCAATATCGACAGGCCATGACCCTCTGGAATCACCGAGATGCCCTGATATGCCGCATTTTCCCCTCGAGCCTGAATGATGTGGCACAGAAGTGGTTCGAAAGGCTCCCCCATCGGCCGATCAAGAATTTCAAATCCCTAGTCGAACTTTTTATGGCTCGATTCATTACCAGTAGCTCCCATACCAAAAGGATGGATACTCTGCTAACAGTGAAGAAAATGCCTCAAGAGACCCTACGAGACTACGCGAAAAGATATTGGGAGTTATTTAATGAGATCGAGGACTGCGCGGAGGAAGCGGCAGTGGCCTCCTTCAAAATTGGGCTCCCTAGTTCTTCCCTCCTCTACCAGTCCCTGACGAAGAAGGAAGCTATGACTATTGACGACCTAATGGCCCGAATCGAAAAATACGCAAAGGTGGAAGATGTCACCGGCCTTAATACAGGAGAAAATGGTCGAGCTAAACTCACTACCAAGGGAAGTGAGAAAATTGAGAACCAGAAGAAAGGAGGAAAGAATGGGGGGAAAAACGGCTCCAAGAACGGAGGAAACCATGACGTGTCGAAAGAATTCCAGGAGGTCAACACCGTCTTCAAAGAATCGATTTACAAAATTCTCGTGAAGATCAAAGATGAGCCATTCATCAAATGGCCCCGGAAAATGGGAGGAGATCCCTCGAAGAGGAACAATGCATTAAGATGCGCTTTTCACAAAGAGGGAGGACATAAGACCGAGCACTGCAAAGCTCTTAAGTCTCACCTCGAGGAGTTGGACCAGTCTGGGCACTTGAATGACTTTGTGGAAAAGAGGGCAGAGAAAGTGGCTACCAACAGAGAGGCGAGACCCGACAACGTGCTGGAGGATGATGTTGGACATAAATTTGCAGTAATCCACGGAGCATCTGAAATCAAATAGGTACAAGGGAACTTGGCTCGAATGGAAGTGAAAAAACTTACGGCGGTAATGCAGGCCTTTCAAATCGATCCAGCAAAGTCCCAGTCAGGAAAACGTCGACGAGCAGAGGACATCGACTATAACAAGCATATTGTTTTCACGGATGAAGATCTGGTGGGAGTAAGAACCCCACATCATGATGCCCTGGTCATTACCCTCAGGATAGACAACTTTGACATCGACAAGCTGCTCATCGATCAAGGAAGCTCATCCGAAGTAATGTACCTCGACCTATTCAGGAAATTGAAGTTGAGCGTCGCCGACCTAAAGGAAGCTACTGTTCCTTTAGTCGGCTTCGCTGGAAAAATGACCATGCCCCTGGGCAAGATAGTACTTCCAGTACGCGCTGGAAACGTCTCCAAGATGATCGAGTTTTTGGTAGTTGGCATCGACTTACCGTACCAGGCCATCCTCGGCAGGGGATGGCTCCATGCGATGAAGTCAGTCTCCTCGACCTACCATCAGAAGCTCAAGTATGTAACGAAGAAAGGAGTAATGGAGATCCACGACGACCAAGCGATGGCGAGGAGGTGCTTCATAGTAGCCATCCGACCAAAGCCAGAGAAGAAGGCTGGTCAACCCAGCGAGAAAGATGAAGAAGGTGAGACACCCTCCAAATGACAATCAAAGCATGGAAGACCTGGAGTAGAGGAGACCAAGATCCTCCCCTCCAAGCGCGTCATCGAGGACCTGGTAGAAGTTATGGCTGAAGATGGTGATAATAGCAGAGTCTTCTTGATGGGAGCATCTCTCACCGACGAAGAGCAGAAGGATTTGACAACCTTGCTGTGGCACAACGTAGATGTTTTTGCATGGGAACTATACGAGCTTCCTGGAATCGATCCTAGTATGGTCTGTCATCAGCTGCACGTCGACCCCACATTCAAACCAATCACGCAGAAGGCACGACGAACTGCACCCGAGAAGGCTAAAGCGATAGAAAGGGAAGTCAAAAAACTGCTGGATGCAGGATCCATACGGGAAGTGCAATTCCCCAAGTGGTTGTCCAACCCAGTAGTAGTTTCGAAGAATAATAGGAAGTGGAGAGTTTGGATCAACCTCACTGACCTCAACAAAGCATGCCCTAAGGATAGTTTCCATCTCCCAAAGATAGACCAACTAGTAGACGCCACCGCAACTCACGAGCGAATGAGTTTCCTGGACGTGTACTCGGGAGATCACCAGATCCCCTTGTATGCCCCAGATCAGGACAAAATGACATTCATCACGACAATCGGGTTATACTGCTACAAGGTCATGCCCTTTGGGTTCAAGAATGCAGGGGCAACCTATCAGCGACTGGTCACTAAAATGTTCAAGGATCAAATGGGAGATATAATGGAGGTCTACATTGATGACATGCTCGTTAAGAGCAAAACGAAGGAAAATCACCTCTCGGACCTGTCAAAAACCTTTGAAATCCTCAGGAAATACCGGATGAAACTTAATGCGAGCAAGTGTTCCTTCGGTGTCCAATCAGGAAAATGTCTTGGGTACTTGGTCAGTAAGCGAGGCATAGAAGGTAATCAAGACCAGATAGATGCAATCAACAGGGTGCAACCCCCGGACAATCCGGGACGTTCAGAAGCTCACCGGAATGCTCGCTGCCTTAAATCGCTTCATCTCCAAATCTTTTGAGAAGTGCAAGCCTTTTTTCCAGCTTCTAAAGGGGAGTAAACCAATAGAATGGAGCCCAGATTGCTCGCGAGCATTGGACGAGCTCAAGTCCTACCTAAGAACTCAACCACTGCTTGTCACACCACAGGAAATGGATTCTTTGTACCTGTACCTCTCTGTATCCAATCACATTGTTAGCTCTGCGTTAATATGCGAGGTTGCAGGGATCTAACACCCCGTTTATTACGCGAGCAAGACCTTATTAGACACCGAGCAAAGGTACCTGCCATTGGAGAATCTCGCCTATGCCCTAGTCATAGCCTCGAGGAAGCTGAAGCATTATTTCGAAGCTCATACTATCATCGTCCTTACCTCGCATCCCCTTGAGGCGGTCCTAAGGAAAGCGGATTTGTCGGACAGATTGTCTAGGTGGTCAGTCGAGCTCGGCCGGTTTGACATCCAATTTCAACCAAGGACAACTATCAAGGGTCAGATCCATGCTGATTTCATAGCCGAATTCACGGGCGAAGAACTCTCCGACCAACCTTAACCAACAAGGTAAGAGAAGAACCAAGCAACAGTGGAAACCTGGAAACTATTCGTTGATGGAGCCTCCAACTCAAAGGGGGCAGGGGTAGGCATTGTTCTCATCACTCCAGAAAACAAAATCCTTGAGCAAGGAATCAGGCTTGGATTTGCAGCCTCCAACAACGAAGCAGAGTACGAAGCCCTAATAGCCGGTCTCCAAAAGGCGCAAACTCTAGGAGCAAAATGCTTACAGGTGTTTGGCGATTCTCAAATAGTCTCCAATCAGATAAGTGGAGATTACAATGCGAAGGATGAAAGAATGGCGGCCTACCTCGCTTTAGTGAGAAAATTAATGATGAGGTTTGAAGAGATCAACATTCGCCAGTTTCCCAGGTGGTAAAACAGTCATGCTGATGCCTTAGCAGCCCTGAGCTCAGTAGTTGATTCTAGACTTAAAAGGGTCATTCCCATCGATTTCCTCATTTGTCCGAGCATTAACCACAACAGCAAGCTGCCAAACGTGGAACAAATACTCCAAGTGGAATCTTCCCCCAGCTGGATGGACCCCCTGAAGGACTATTTAAAGGAGGGCATGCTCCCAGAGGAGAAGAAAACTGCCCACCAGATAAGAGTCAAAGATGCTCGCTTTCACTTGTCCACAGGAGGCGACTTGTATAAGAAGTCCTTCTCCGGTCCCTACCTTAGATGCGTCCACCCAGGCGATGTCGAGAAAGTGCTGCACGAGCTTCACGAAGGAATCTGTGGAAGTCATGTCGGAGGAAGGTCTCTAGCCTTTCGAGCAATGAAAGAAGGCTATTGGTGGCCATATATGCAAAAGGACTCCGCAGTATATGTTCGCAAATGCTTGAAATGCCAACTTTATGCTCCTATGGTCCACTAACCCGCCAGCGACCTAAAATCCCTGACCAGCCCATGGCCCTTCGCCCAATGGGGAATGGACATCGTGGGACCACTGCCCACCGCTGTCGGCAATCGCAAATACCTGTTGGTTGCAACTGACTACTTCACCAAATGGATCGAGGCTGAACCACTGGCGAACATCCGAGATTATGATATGATAAGGTTCATATGGAGGAATATGATCACTCGATTCGGAATCCCCAAAACCATCATCACTAATAATGGGACACAATTTGAGAGTGGCCCCTTTCAGGACTTCTGTAACGAACACAGGATCAGGCACCACTTCAGTCCGGTGGCCTACCCTCAGAGCAATGGACAAGCAAAAGCTTCCAACAAAACTATGATCGATGGATTGAAGAAGCGATTAGAGCGAGCCAAAGGCGCATGGGCAACCGAGCTACCACATATCCTATGGGCATACCGAACGACTCCTCGGCGAGCAACAGGAGAAACCCCATTTTCACTAGCATATGGCATGGAAGCAGTCATCCCACTAGAAGCGGGTTTGCCAACAATGAGATTCGACCTTATCGACTAAGGCCAGAATGATGAGGCATTGCTTGCTGAACTCGACCTCGCCGACGAGCGTAGAGAACTTGCCCTAGTGAAGCTTGCGAGCTATCAACAACAGCTCGCAAAGCACTACCACAAAAGGGTTAACCCTAGAAGATTCCAAGTTGGGGACTATGTTCTAAGGAAAGTCGTGGGCAACACAGTGAAGTCATCAGACGGCAAGCTAGGCCCAAACTGGGAAGGACCCTTTAAAATAACTAAAGACGACCTGCAAGGTGCCTATCATTTGGAAACGATGGAGGGCAGAGAGATACCACGAGCATGGAACGCAGCTAATCTCAAGAAATTCTATTTTTAGATTGTCAAAGAATTCTATTTTTGAATCTTTTTTTGTATTTGTTATGTGGAAGGGCAGTTCATTTCCCTTATTACTAATGAAAGTTACTTAATTGATTACACTCTGATTAGTAACAGTTGCATTTTATCGCACATCTTTTCCAAATCACAGGCACGATGGTCGATATAGCAGGGGAATACCCCTCCTCAGGTCATCGTCATAAAACACGAGAGACCTCTTAGCATTGCCCCTTCCAATATATAAAGCCCTACAGAGGATTCATAGGCAATGCGACCAGATTTTATACTGGTCATCAAACCTACTTCGGTTGAGAAAAATCCTGATCGGATGAAGACATCCAATACCAGGTGTGTCCTCGCCAATTGCCCTACTTATACCTAAGGGAGTGTGATGACACAACCTAAAAGGAAAAGTGGGGCACAATGGTATTTTGGTATTATACTGGACTGGGAGGACACTTGCATGACAAAATAAAAAAAAATTATAAAGCAGCATGTGAAAAGTAGGATGCACACGTTTAGTCGGCAAAATTGCCCAAAACACAAACTTTTCATTAATCTATCAGATTTACAACGATGATAATACATGTTTAGTCGGCGAGCTCGCCAAAGACATTTACATTATCAAAAATACAAAAGAGTAACAACTGACAAAATCTCAAGGGGGTGGAAGCCTTCGAGAAAGATAATCAACCACTCGAGCTCTTCGTCCGTCATCAGGAGCAGGGGATAACTCTTTCACAACCTCATTTCCATCCGACTCCAATAGTTGCCGAGGAATAGCGTCGATGGGGATTCATCGATCATCCCTCCTGAATGGGTTGGGCATCAGAGTGGAGGAATACATCTCATGACGATACCATAGCACCAAGTTCCTCGGGACTTGCAGTTCCTTCAGAGAACTTAACCACCCCCTGATGAAGGAAAGTTCCTCGAACTCAGATAGTCTTGTTGGAGCATCCAGCCAGCCTTGATCATAACCGTCAACCCACGCTTGCCGAGGACCTTTCTTGAACAAATGCCGCAATCGGGTAACGTCCCTTTGAAGCCCAGTAGCAATTACATATGCTCGCCAGACATCATCGCGGAGTTCTTCCATCTCTTTATCACGAAGTTCTTCTGCTTCCATGTTTCTTCCCCTGGTTCTCCTACCAGCTCGCGGAAGGGGAGGACGAGTGGAACCTCACGACATAGGAGGAGTAGATCTAGCTCGCGACGACGAGGAGCCTTGCAGAACTGCGGGAACAGTGCTCGGTGCATGCTCCCTAAGTTGTAAGACTTCCCTCCTCAGGTCTTCATTCTCCTGCTGAAGGAACTCCCCAACTTGGTTGATCTCGGCGGCCTCTAGTAATCTTGCTCTCAGCACGTTGACTTCCTCTTGCACTGAGGCACCAATGTCCTCCATCTCCTGGAGCCTGTCCTTCAGCTTAGCCACTAGCTCGAATTGTTCCTTATAACTCTGATTTCTAGACCTAAGGGACTTGCAGAGTTTAATAAAGGCCTGGTGAACTTCAGGGCTCGCATTGGGACCAAGGGTCCTACCCAATTGGGAAGTAGCAGGAATGTAATCATCCACATCAACTAAATACAAGTAAAAGAAAGATAGAGGAGAGAAAGAGATCAGCACAAGAAAAAATGAAGCCTTTTCATTAATAAGGATTGAGGTTACATCGGACTGAAGAAAGAAAATTTACAGAATAGAAAAAGAAAAAATACAAAGCAACCCTATTAATTAGCAACCTCGGGTGGCCCAGCAGGAGCACTGTCCTTATCAGCATCAGCAGGAGTGCTGTCCTTGGCAGGGGTGCCCTCTGTCCCCTCAACAAGTGAAACGTCAGCTGGAGTCGCCTGAGAGACAGGATTAGAGCCTTCAACAGCTGGGGCAGGGTCCTTGTCCACAACTAGCCTCGGCCCTGGGTCGTGCTCGTCGAAGAGTGGGGATGCAACATCCACCCCACCAGCTACGAGAGCCTTATTCCATCCTTTCTTGAAGTTCAGACGGCTAATATAGCCTATCTAAACTTCAGCGTCTTCATATGCTGCAGCCCAGCCGGAATTATAGGACTCTTCCTTGGTAGTGATAGCCTCATACTCCTTTCTCTTCAGCTCTTCGGAGAGCACCCTTCTCTCCTCTACAACGACGAGTTTGCTCGAGCAAACTAGGTCGTAGGCTTGCCTCAGTTCCTTCAGATCATTGATCGACGTTTCCTTCTCCTTATTCGCGGTGGCAAGAGCCAAGTCGGATGAAATCCGAGAAGCGTCGACAGCCTTAAAATTGGCCTCAAGCTCCTTTCCTTTCAGCTTCAAGGAAGAATTCTCTCGCTCTAGCTCGCTGTTCTTCTGCACCAGCTCATCGCCTGAACGATACAGCACGGCGAAGTCAGTAACGAATTGCGAAAAAGAGAAAGCATTAGAAGAGGAAAATGAAGGAAATCAGAGAAAGCATTAGAAGAGGATAATGAAGGAAGTCAGAGAAACATAAGAGAAAATCTTACCAAAGCAGGCCTCTGACTAGCCTGAAGGGCCAAGTTCTCTGAACCAACTGCCCTTTGGCGATCAGCCGGGAGGACAGCTCTCTCGAGCAGGGCCGGGGCCAGCTGAGGAGAAATTGCCACAGAGGCCCCCTCGGGCAGAGCAGACATCGGGACTAAGGCCTGCCCCACCTTCGTCCTCGCCTCCGCCTTCCTCCTCTCCTCCTCCTTCTCGCTCTCTCTCTTCTTCTTCTCCTCAACCCCCCTCTTCTCCTCCATCTTTTTCCACTCTTCCTCCTTTCTCCCCCCTCTCTCTCTCACCTGCTCCTCTTCCTTCCTTCTCCTCTCCTGCTCCTGAGCAGAGGACTGGGAACCAGTAGCCACGGCCCCAGAAGTAGACTTTTATTTCTTCGACCTCTGTGCAAGGAGCACGTGGTCCTCATCATCATAATCTCTAATCAAGTTCTTCCTTGGAGGCATCTCTTCACTTGAACTGCTGGAAGTGCTCGATGATCCTCGAGCTTCAGAATCCTCCTCGCGGTCAGAGGAACTGCTACTGTCAAAGCTCCCTTCACCCAAATTACTCACAGCTCCTGCAAGCTCATTTTCAGAGCTTCTCTCCTCTTCGTCCAACTAGATAGGCTCTGCAGTAGTCTCTTCGAAGGAATCAAACTCTGGCACACTATCCACAGGCCTAGCTATGAAGCTAGTGCCAATGTTTTTGTACTCGAGCAGACAGGCAGCAGACTTGGGGTGCTCGCCGTCACCCAGAGGTGTCACACCCCGCAAAATTCGACAGACGGGCGTGAACTAAATAAAATACCATTCTTAGCATGAGACGTATATGAGACATAAATAATCTGTCCAAAAGATAAATAATTGAATCAATCTCAAATAATCACGAATAACTAAGCGATAAAAGATCCATCACATGCTAACTCCAAAAATCCAATCTCCAATAATGATTAAATAAAACCTGAATAATAAAGATCTGAATAATCCAATATAAATCCTCTAAACAACTTTGGAACCGAATGGCCCAATAAAACTCCAATGAAGTCTCATAATACGACTGGAAAAGAAAGTCTAACTAAACTATGCCATAAAGTAAATATCTCCAGCTGCACCTCCAATGATAACTCTGATAAACTTATGCAGCTTCTCCAAATTAAATCCTGAAAAAGATTAGTCAACGCATGGGTCACAGCCAAAGCCCCGAGCAAGAATAAACACTACTCTCCTCAAATAGGATCCTTAAATCCAGACAGTAGAATTATACACAATAAATATCACAATAGAATATTTTAAATTAAACGGGATAATTAAACGTGATAATTATAATCTACTAACTACCCGCAAAACTCCCCATTTAAAAAGGCACACCAATATGTTTTTATATTCCCAAGTCCCACGATGTTAATTTAATTAAATTAACCGACTTTTATTATAGTGCTCACTTTTTATTATGGCGGTCCTCCCGCCTCGGGTGATTTCCCCACCAAAAATACACATCCCCTTGTCAAAACGTCGGCTGGCCCGTTTAAACTGTCGGCTCTCGCAGATTATGTCACCAATATATTTTAATACCCGTCTTATTATCTTAGGTATTAGTTCTAAATTTCTCAATTCACAATTTATAATTCACCCCACCCATTTAATCAATGTGAGATCCCCAAAGTACCCCTTACTCCCGTACCTAAGGGTCCCCAAGTTATCAATACGTCCTAACCTATGTATAGGAGGATTTTCTAACATAAATCTTAACTTTGTCTCGTACTTAGACTACCGTAACGACGATAAAGTATAAAAAATCAGCCCACCCCCAAGATGATAAAACGCGATAATCTACCCTCACTAGTCCCATACCTAGAAGGCGTAAATCATCAAAAGGCCTACCCACTAGTCCCATACCTAGAAAGCATCCTAAATTCTAGGGAGAGCAAAAATTACCCAAAAACCCGTCGTCACAATGATATTTAATAATACCAACAAGTCACACCAACAAGAAAAATTAATCAATATATAAAACAACGCATGGTAGTCCAAATCAATTAAATCTTTGATTTAATTATCACAACGTCGACAATACCCAAATAATCTCATTTAATTATTTTAAATTAAATATACCGAGTTTCCATCATATATTCATCAAAACCAAATTTTATTATCTCTACATGTATTACAAGAGTTATACGTACCAAAAATCAGTTATTTTAGAGCTAGGGTTTTTCTACATGCAACCTACACCAATAAAACCCAAAATCACTCATGAATCCTATGTACCCAAAGGGTTATGAATATTATTCAGATTAAAAGATTTTTGTAAAAACAACCCCATAATTAGTATTCAATTTTTCTAATTAAGTTACTAATTATTTTTAAGAAAACATGTAATTAAGTGTTTAGGCGACACTTAAAACGCATAATACTAAAGGAAAAGAATAGAGTATTCATGCCTATAAAGACAGTGTTGAAAATCTTATTAGAAATCTTGATTCCTCTCGAAAAATTAGCAAAATAGTGTTCTTGAACGATCTTGATTAAACCCCAATTAAGCCTTCAAAAACTTGTGACAAAAACTTGATTTTGTTGAAGGTTGATGATTATGAGTGAGAGGAAAAATATTTGGGAGTGATCTCTGGTGAAAAACTGGAGAAAAAGTGATTATGAGAAGTCCTCCTACGGATTAACAAGGTTATATAGTGATTAGGAATCCTAATCCCACACAAATTCTACTTAAAAAGGACTTTCAGTGCAGGTTTTCTGGGAGGGTCGATCGATCTACCCCCCCGTCGATCGATCGATTACCCCGAAAAACTGACAGTTTGCCCAAAAAATGCCATAAGGCAAAATATTGTAAAATTAATATAAAATCCGTTTTAAATACAATTTTAATTCCGCTTGAAGTTTTATTCTTATAAAATCATAATCAACATATTTAGCCAAAAAAAATTATAAAATTCAAAAATTTATTTTTCTCGAAAATTCTAATTAATTAATTAAAATAATAAATAAAAACACGGGGTGTTACATACTTCCCACCCCGTCTATCGAACTATGCCGGACGTGAACTAAATAAATTACCATTCTTAGCATGAGACAGATATGAGACATAAATAATCAGTCCATAAGATAAATAATTGAATCAATCTCAAATAATCACGAATAACTAAGCGATAAAAGATCCATCACATGCTAATTCCAAAAATCCAATCTCCAATAATGATTAAATAAAACCTGAATAATAAGGATCTGAATAATCCAATATAAATCCTCTAAACAACTTTGGAACTGAATGGCCCAATAAAACTCCAATGAAGTCTCATAATACGACTGGAAAAGAAAGTCTAACTAAACTATTCCATAAAGTAAATATCTCCAGCTGCACCTCCAATGATAGCTCTGATAAACTTATGCAGCTTCTCCAAATTAAATCCTGAAAAAGATTAGTCAACGCATGGGTCAGAGCCAAAGCCTCGAGCAAGAATACACACTACTCTCCTCAAATAGGATCCTTAAATCCAGGCAGTAGCATTATAAGCAATAAATATCACAATAGAATATTTTAAATTAAACGAGATAATTAAACGCGATAATTATAATCTACTAACTACCCGCAAAACTCCCCATTTAAAAAGGCACACCAATATGATTTTATATTCCCAAGTCCCACGATGTTAATTTAATTAAATTAACCAACTTTTATTATAGTGCTCACTTTTTATTGTGGCGGTCCTCCCGCCTTGGGTGATTTCTCCACCAAAAATACACATCCCCTGGTCAAAACGCCGGCTGGCCCGTTTAAACTGTCGGCCCTCGCTGATTGATAAGGTTCCACACACGACACGACATAAAACACCGGCTGGCCCGTTTAAATTATCGGCCCTCGCTGATTATGTCGCCAATATATTTTAATACCCGTCTGATTATCTTAGGTATTAGTTCTCAATTTCTCAATTCACAATTTATAATTCACCCCACCCATTTAATCGATGTGAGATCCCCAAAGTACCCCTTACTCCCATACCTAAGGGTCCTCAAGTTATCAATACGTCCTAACCTATGTATAGGAGGATTTTCTAACATAAATCTTAACTTAGTCTCGTACTTAGACTACCGTAACGACGATAAAGTATAAAAAATCAGCCCACCCCCAAGATGATAAAAACGCGATAATCTACCCTCACTAGTCCCATACCTAGAAGGCGTAAATCATCAAAAGGCCTACCCACTAGTCCCATACCTAGAAGGCATCCTAAATTATGGGGAGAGCAAAAATTACCCAACAACCCGTCGTCACAATGATATTTAATAATACCAACAAGTCACACCAACAAGAAAAATTAATCAATATATAAAACAACGCATGGTAGTCCAAATCAATTAAATCTTTGATTTAATTATCACAACGTCGACAATACCCAAATAATCTCATTTAATTATTTTAAATTAAATATACCGAGTTTCCATCATATATTCATCAAAACCAAATTTTATTATCTTTACATGTATTACATGAGTTATACGCACCCAAAAATCAGTTATTTTAGAGCTAGGATTTTTCTACATGCAACCTACACCAATAAAATCCAAAATCACTCATGAATCCTATGTACCCAAAGGTTTATGAATATTATTCAGATTAAAAGATTTTTATAAAAACAACCCCATAATTAGTATTCAATTTTTCTAATTAAGTTACTAATTATTTTGAAGAAAACATGTAATTAAGTGTTTAGGCGACACTTAAAACGCATAATACTAAAGGAAAAGAATAGAGTATTCATGCCTGTAAATATCGTGTTGAAAATATGATTAGAAATCTGGATTCCTCTCGAAAAATTAGCAAAATAGTGTTCTTGAACGATCTTGATTAAACCCCAATTAAGCCTTCAAAAACTTGTGACAAAAACTTGATTTTGTTGAAGGTTGATGATTATGAGTGAGAGGAAAAATATTTGGGAGTGTTCTCTGGTGAAAAACTGGAGAAAAGTGATTATGAGAAGTCCTCCTACGGATTAACAAGGTTATATAGTGATTAGGAATCCGAATCCCACACAAATTCTGCTTAAAAAGGACTTTCAGTGCAGGTTTTCTGGGAGGGTCGATCGATCTACCCCCCCGTCGATCGATCGATCACCCCGAAAAACTGACAGTTTGCCCAAAAAATACCATAAGGCAAAATATTGTAAAATTAATATAAAATCCGTTTTAAATCCGATTTTAATTCCCCTTGAAGTTTTATTCTTATAAAATCATAATCAACATATTTAGCCAAAACAAATTATAAAATTCAAAAATTTATTTTTTTCAAAAATTCCAATTAATTAATTAAAATAATAAATAAAAACACGGGGTGTTACAAGAGGCTCCCTGATATTCCAAGCTTTTACCAATTTCGAGATACGAACCTCGCAGAGAGCAGGCTCCAAGTTCTTCAACCTCGTTGTGGAAGAAAAAAAAAGAGGAGTTAGAAAGGTCACAAATCAACAAAAGTTGAAGTGATAGTACAATGACTACCTATATATTCCTCCCCGTAAAAAGGAACAGTGAACCTCTCAGACCTCGACCCTTCGAATTGGGGAGAAAACTGCCAATTTCTAACTAGGAAACCATCTTGCCAGTAGTCCTTATGGGAATTAGGTAGATTTACTACCAATACCCTGTCAGGGATCCTAGCTTTAAGGTACAGGACGCCTGAGCTAGTTCGAGAAAAGGAGTAACAAAAACAGACCTCGACAAGTCCTAACCTAGTGCCATACAATTGATTTATCATATGCACTCCATTCACTATTTTCCACACATTGGGCGAGCATTGTGCGGGAACGATATTAAAATAGCCAAAAAAATGCAAAAATAAATCATTAGGGGGAAAAGTAAGTCCCCCCTGGGAAAGCAACAAGACATGGATCCAGTGGGCATCCTCTATATCCCTAACGTTCCTAGGAGGAGAGGCACAACACTCAATATTTACCCACTTAGGGATGTTGTATAACTTCCTAAATTCAGAGATTGACCTATTTCCGATCTTCGCCATTGGAAGACTCAAGAAAAGCTACAAACCAAAGAGAAAGTACAAAGAAAAGGCACAGGAAACCGGTTCAAGTGATGAAGAAGCACGAGCTCAAGACAACTAAGAAGCAATGGGAATGGAGATTGGGAGAAGAAGGTACGAGGCGCTAGAGTTCTCAGAAGATAGAAGAATACTGGAAAGGCTGAAGCGACGGGAGAAAATGTGGCTATTTCAACAAGCCTTCAAAATCTAATCATAGTGCACAGTAAGCAAAGCGGCTGCCGCCAAAATCAACTTCACAGCTCTCGAGGAATCACAACACAACCATTATGGCTAATCATTTAAATCTATTGAGCCTATAAACCTGGCCCAACAAATTTAGGGGCAATTGTGGGTACCCGAGAATTAGAACTATGGCCCTGGACGAGTAGCCCAGTCCTGGCGGCCCAAAATCCAGGCCCCTCATCTATTATATTGATCCGGTCTCCCCCCACGATCTTATGAAGGGAAGTTATACGGGAGATGGAAGACGTGGAGGAACCCATCACCTCCACTCACCTACATGAACATGTATATATTAAACCCTAGGTCCGGGGCAAAGGGACAAGTTGTATTCTCTGTGATTACTCACCGGAGTATATAGAAATAATATCGACTGCACCTCCGTGGACGTAGGCACATTTTTGCTTAACCATGTACATCCTTTGTTGCGTGGTTGACATTTTATGTTCCTTATTCTTCCTTGGTAATTGCTTCTCTCGTATTTATTTGTGTTGCATAATAATTGTCACCACACTATTCAAGCCGTTAGCAAGTCTAGGAAACTGCATGTCGTTTGGCATTGATAAATCACAACTCAGCTTATGTGAAACAATATAAGTATGCAAACCAACTACTACAAGAGGCAACTGAACAATGCTAGATGCATAATGTGATGAGTCAACACTTATTTATTGGCAAGAGTCTAAAAGAGTGTACAAAAGAGACTGTATTATTAACCACCATAATTAATTCAATTGTTTAATGATCTTAAATTATGACTTCGAAAATATATTCACTGAATACTCATTATAGTACTATGTTGTATGAGTTTTTTTTATTATATTTACTAGTAGTTAAGCCAGAACTTAAACAAGAGCTTTTTATGTTGATGTGTAGTACATAAAATTCTTTATTTGATGGAAGATTGACTTTTTACTCCGTAGATCTGTGCACTTACAGATTTGTCTTCTACTTTTGCGCGTAGGGGAGGACGAGATATTTATTTAAATTTTAACCCAAGAGCAATATTTTTTTGGATAAAATACGTCACCTCCAAAGTTACTAACGTGTCAATGATAAGGATAATTTGGACTCATCCCATCTACTGAATTTATTGTTCTACCACATACAACTACATGTCATTTTATCGTATCAAGCTGAAATCACATACCGCACTGGGACAATAAGGGTGGATAGCCTCGAAACGATATTTTGAACAATAGTATATACATACATAACAGAGTCTATGGCACATGGAATCTTGGAAATCTAGGAAGGACTTTTCTTTATCATCGGAATGCAATAGATTCATGTCTTCTATTATTATCAGTCGTAGATATGTTTTAAAGAAAGTTTCAAGAGACAAACAATTTCTATCAACTCTGTTTTCATAGCTAGAAATAAGATGTTTGTAGTCAATTTCTTCTATATAGTTCCAACTCAAAGAAGAAACTAAATGCCATTAAATACACCCAAACTGAAAGACAATGAACCCGAAAACAAATATTTACGTAGGCCACCAAAAAAAATTACATGTAGGAAATATAGTACCTAGATTTAATGACTTTACACTGTCGTCTGCTTCACTGAAAAGATCCAAAATATCGATAAAATTAGCTACGCTTACTTCTAGAAATGGAGTTTCCTATAATACAGGGTGGATTATATGGAAACCTATTCAAGTCTTGAAACCTAACCAAATATGGGAGATTTTACAAGACTTCTCATATTGTCATCCATGTCGTAAACTTTGAGATTAGAAAGAGGGGAGCAGGTGATATCCCAAGGCACTAGTAATTAGATATTTCAATGCGCTTACTACTCAAGAAGAGAATATTGGAGGAAATGATATATATTTTAATGTAGTGTAGGATTTTAATGATGAAAGGAGTGTTGACTTGGATCGACTTAGGCCTACGCTTTTATTCAACGAAGATCATTCTTACTTCCAGCAGCCTCATTCGATGCGTTTCTCGTGAACCTTACACTTGAGGTGTCTATTTGGACACATGGTGTAATTTTTCAATCCAGAAACAAGTTCTGCATTCTTCTTATTTTTGTGAGAATTTGAATCACTAAAAGCATTTTTGTTGTTGCAACTAAATTTATGGTGATTTCGACAATCACTTCTACCTTTATGTTACACCTCTGTTTAATTCAACAATTCTAATGTCTAAAGACACTTTCAACAACTCAACGCGTCACTAAAAATAAAATTCATGTCACAATACACTTTCAAAAGGTACTAATTAATGGGATTTAGTAACACGTTTAGGGGTGTTTATAAAATTTAGTAATAAGGGATGTAGTGCAAAATTTGAACAAAACTGGGGTGAATGTGAAAATGACCCTTGCATTTAGCACTTACTTCCCCATCTTGTCAACCCTTTTCATGTATATTTTTAAGGATAACAACAGTGACTTCCTATCTTTTGATATGTGGGAAGAAACCTGTGGAATAAATTTAATAATTGTACCTTCACTGCTAACTGGAGCATCATTTGTTGGGCGAGAAGAATGTGTGAAATTAGTTGGTTGCGCGTCCCGCATAATAGATTGTTGCACATCATGTATATCAGCAGACTGCACATGTTCAACAACGTTTGTCCCTATACTTGATCTAGATGAATTGAGACACCTAGAAGACCCCGGTGCCATGCTAAATTATCTCTAAGAAAAGAAAAAGAGCAAGTTGATATGTGAGTAGAAAGTAATTTTTCCAAAATATGAAATTTCAAATTTAAGGGTAAGATACAATACCATATTATAAAAAATATGAAGCATAAAAAATGCATATAGAAATCACATATAAATGATGGAACATATAAGTACAAATAAATACAACAAAAGTCATTAAAGAGTTTTCCAATTCAACCAATGTGGTATGTACGTTCTTAGGTAAATATCCATGAGCACCAATAACCAAGAATAATTGTAATAGAACATGAGGTCATGACTTTTTAGTCCCGATACCTTACCATCACTAACATTTACACATCGAGAGATAGTGGAAGCATAAGCATCAGGAAACTCAACAGATCTTAGGAACTCGTAATACCCCTATTTTTCCAACTTCGAAAGGGTATATGATGCTGGTGGCATCATGTATTTATCACCATTCTGCTGTAAATGTAACTCCTTTCTTATTTTCATATCCTCCAAATCTTGTCTCTCTTCATAGGTGTCTTTTTTTTACCCGTCGATGTTTAATAATGTCCCAAGTACACCCTCATGGATATTTTTCTCAATGTGCATGACATCAAGATTATGGTGCTACTTTAGTGTCTCCCAATACGACAATTGGAAGAAAATGCTTTTTTGGTTCCAATTCAGCTCTTCGGGTGTACATTTTTGCTTCCTACTATCTGAGTGTTTCCCAGTGAAACAATCATTAAGATAATTCAATTATTCCAACACATCATTCCCATCAACCTCCATAAGCTTTGAACGAAGCTCCTGCATGCCATTAAATTTTTTACTCTTCCGCCATTTATGGTTTGGCTCCAAATATTGATGGTGGCCCATATAACAAATCTTACTTCTTCATTTTTCTGAAAAAGTATGCTTATTACAAGTAGGGCATGCCATGTATCCTTTATTGCTCCACCCAGATAAGTTACCATAGGCTGGAAAGTCATTTATTTTCCATAAAACTGCCGCATGCATTTGAAATGTCTTTCCCGTAGACGCATCAAATGTCTCCACACCGACATCCAGCAATTCCTTCAATTCATCCATCAATGGTTGTAAATACACGTCGATGTCCTTACCATGTGCCTTGGGTCCAGGAATGAGCAATGACAACATGAAAAATTCTTCTTCCATGCATTTCCATGGAGGTAAGTTGTACGACATGAGTATAATAGGCCACATGCTATATGAGTTGTTCATGTTACCAAACGGGTTAAACTCGTCGCTTTCTAGGCTAAGACAAAAATTACTAGGGTCTAGAGAGAACCACTCATGATCCTTATTAAATTCCTTCCCAGTATTAGAGTAAGAGGGATGTATTAACACATTATCATTTGCACACTTCTCTTTGTGCCACCTCACATCCTTATTTTTTTTTTTAACATAAACAATCTTTTGAGTCTTGGTGTTAGCGGGAGGTAACGAAGCAACTTATGTGGAATCTGCTTACCCTTGTCATCATTGATCTTCCATCTAGACTCTTCGCATATAAGACACTATTGCATATTCTCAAATTCCTTCTGAAATAACGAAGAATCAGTTTTACAAGCATGAATCGACATATATACTAATCCCAAATCACGCAAAATATTTTTTGCCTCATAGTATGACTTTGGAAGGGTTTCACCATTCGAAAAAGCTTATTTCAATATCACAAGAAACATGTTGGGTGATTTATCACTACAGTGATTAATTACCTTCAAGTGTAGCAACTTGACAAGAAAATCAAATGTAGAGAATTTTTTACAATTGGGGTAAAGTTCACGTTCAGCTTCGCTTAATAATTTTTCAAAGATTTTCTTCTCCCCACCACCAACATCTATGGGAGAATCACCATGAGAAGAATCAACTGGAACACTAGTATCCATAAATGTTCCTCTATGCACGTCTTCTAACATATCACGCATTTTTTCACCATTATCCTCTTCATTGTCTGCAATCTCTTCATCGACATCATCACCATCTACATCGACATTTTCACTACCATAGACCAAGCGTTTAGAGTGATCCCCATGATATATCCATTGAGTATAAGTTGTGAAAAATCCTTTAAAAAATAATTGATCCTCCTCTTCATCAATGTTTCTAACATCAATATTCAAGCAATCGCAACACGGACATCTAGATTCATTTCTTTGCCCCATATGATTCTTCGCAAATTGATTGAATGATCTAACTCCCATCACATAATTCTCACAAAATTGAGCATTTTCGTGCATCCAACTTTTATCCATCTAATTTTAAACAAATTAACAAAAGAAACTCAATTTATTTACATATAGATGTGCGAAACCAAGACCATATATTGTACATTAAAGAACATGAAAGAATATAAGATAAATTAACATTCAAAGCTTTAACAAATTAAGATGATGTTAAAAAAGATATACACAATGGAAGAAAACTAATCTCATTGAAAATTAACTATAAATTTTTTTTTAATTTCATAACAGAGCAAATTAACAACTTAACGAGTAAAATAATCTATATCGAACTTTAGCTATCTTAAAAACACATTCAAATAAAATATTTCAAAAAATGTAGAGATCACAGTAAGTTGAAAAAATATTGAATACAAAAGAGATGACCTTAAGTTTAAACAATATCTAAACTAAATCTCGAGTATAATTGTATGGGTTAAGAGTTGGTAATTGTGGTGACAATTAAGTTCAGCACAAAAAAAACAAGAAAAGGAAATCAACAGAACAAATAAAGAACGTAAGGAATGACAATCACACAACACAAAATTTACGTGGTTTAGCAAGAATGTCTACGTCCATGGTAGTGCTCTCAATATCATTTCTCTTTACTCCGGGGAGTGTTTTACAGGAAAAATAATGCATGCCCTTTACCCTAGGCTGAGGGTTTGTTATATACATGTTCCTTTCCGGGGAGTGGGGGTGTTTGACTATATTAGTCCATAACCCCTAGAATATCTCCTTACGAGATTTTAAGTAATTTGACTGGGTCGTAAGTGAGTTAGTTGAGGCGTGAGGCCTCCAGACTTTGGGCCATATTTTATTGGGCTACTCGTTTGGGCCAAGGTGAGAAATCGAGGTACCCACAATTTCTCCTAAAGTTATTGAGCCATAATTTGGGCTCAATAATTTTAAATGATTTGTCATAATGGCATTTTGGTAAATTGTGCAACACTCTTCAAGGTTGAAGCGCCGTTCCTGAATTGATTTAGGCGGCAAACTACCTCTTTGCCTGTGGCTATGATTAGAAACGTTTAAAACATCTCTGGAGAGGTCTTTTCTTGTTGTCACTTCAAATTTCTTCACACTCTCTAATTTTCTCCAAGTTTTCGCTGTTTCTCTCTCATTCCCAGGTCTCATCTTCCAATCTCGATCTTCTCATCGTCCCAAACTAAGGCTCTACTTCCTAAGTTCTTCTTACTTTTTCTTTTTGCTTTTTCTGTTGAGATTTCTTCGCAGCTGCTACTAGGGTTTTTATTTTTCAATGACGAAAATAGGTAATAGATCGATATCTGAATTTAGGAAGTTTTATAACATTCCAAATTGGGACGACATCGAGTGTGCACCTATCCCTCGTAATGTTAGAGAGGTTGAGGATGGTCATTGGATTCATGCTCTCTTATTGTGCCAAGGAGGTCTTACTTTTCCCCCAAGCAATTTGTTTTTGCACTTTTTTGGTTACTTTAATATAGTCCATGCACACTGCTCGCCCAATGTATGGAAAATTGTTAATGGTGTTCATAGTATAAATCAGCTATATGGCTCCAATCTAGGGCTTGCCGAAATTTTCTTCTGTTATTCTTTTTTGCGAGCAAGCTTTCGTCTTCTGTACCTCAAGGCCGGGAGTCCTAATAGGGTATTGGTAGTAAATCTACCTAATTCCCACAAGGATTACTGGCATGAGGGTTTTATTTCTAGAAATTGGCAGTTCCCTCCCCATACCGAGGGGTCAAGGTCTGGAAGATTTATGGTCCGCTTTTATCGGGAGGAGTACATAGGTAGGCTTAGTCTTTGTTCTGCTCATCGATTCTCTATTTTTGTATGATTATTCTTATATTTTTCTCTCTCTTTTTTATCAGCGAGGACAAAGAACTTAGAACCTTCTCTGAGCGAAGTTCGAGCTGTTGAGTTGGTCAAAGCTTGGAAAATCAGGGAGCTCTTAGCTGACGGTGAACATCCTCGATCAGAGGCCTTCCTTCTGGAATACAAGAATGTTGGGTCCCGCTTTATTGTGTGTCCTATGGACAACATTCCTGAGCTAGACATCACCAAAGAGGTTACCGCAGATCCCACCCAATTGGATGAGGAAGAGAGCAGCTCTGGTGAGGAGAGCGAGGGTGCTAACAGGGGCAGGGTTGAAGGTGGTTTCAGTGAAGAGAGCTCTGGTGGTGAAGGATCTTCCAACTCGAAAGAAGTTTCAGAGGCTCAAGAGTCTTCTAGTGAATCGATTAGTTCCAGCAAGGAAGATATGGTTCCTCCAAGGAAGAATCTGATTCGTTATGATGATGATGATGTGCTCCTTTCTCACCGATCGAAGAAGCAAAAATCTGGAAGTGGAGAGGTTGCAACTTGTTCTCAGTCTATTGCTCATAAGAAGGAGAAGAAGAAGAGGGAGGAGGATCAGTTGAGAGAAAGGGGGAGAAATAAGGAGGAGGTAAGGAAGAAGGTGGAGGAGAAGAAGAAGGTAGAGGAGAAAAGGAAAGGTGAGAAGGAGAGGAAAGAGAAGGAAGATGAGAAGAGGAGAGAGGAGGTGAAGATAAAGGTAGGGAAAGCTCTGGTGCCCATGTCTGCTTTGCTTGAAGGGGCCTCTGTTTCCCTTTACCCTCAGTTGGCTCCTACGTTGCATGAAAGAGATGTTTTGCCGACTGATCATCAGAAGGCGATGGGGACTGACCAGTTATCTCTGAAAGCGAGTCAGAGTCTAGCCTTGGTAAGTTTACTCTCACTTATCCATTCTCATAATACTTTGTTCTATGTTTCCCTTTCGAATATTCCTCTTCTTTAAAGTTTGTTACTGACTTCGTCCTCCTCTACTATAGTCACGACGAGCTAGTGAAAAGGAATGTCGATCTTCAAAAGAAGAATGCCAAGATAGAGGACAGCTTAAAGACTGCCAATACAGTCTAATATTCTTGTGATCTCGGTCTGTCTGAAGCCAATCGAATAAAGGAGGCGGCGATAAAGGAGCTTAGGGAGTTGAGGCTGTCCTATGACCCGGTCTGCTTTAGCAAATTGACCGTGGTGGAGGAGAATAAGGTGCTCATGGAATAGGTGAAGAATATGGAATCCGAGGCAGCCACCCTTAAGGGAAGCTCTTACAATGCTGGATGGGCCGCTACGTATGAGGATGCTGACATTAAAATTGACTATATCAGTCATCTGAACTTCAAAAAGGGTTGGATCAAGGCTCTCCTGGCTCCTGAGGAGGATATCGACTCCTTTGTATTTGACGAGCATGATCCTGGGCCTAAGCCTGTGGTGGATGATGCACCTGATCCTACCATTAACGAAGGTGTTCCTGCACCCCAAACGAAGGTGTTCCTGCTACTGTAGATAAGGGAAAATAACCAGCGACCTCAGAGAAAATCGAGGTTGCCAGCTAGCCTGCTCTAAGGATCCCTTTGTACTTTTGTTTTGCTTGTTCTTTCCTTTTTTCTTTCTGCTGATGTACTTGGAATCTTTTATTAATGAAATGAAGTTTTTTTCCCTTCTTTGTATTGATTTATTCCTTTAATGCTTATATGGTCTGTATCTAATTGATGTTGATGAGAAAATACAAGCCACTTCCCAACTAGGAAGCATTCTTGGCCCTAATGCCAGTAACCAAGTTCTCCAAGACTTTGTAAGGATTTACAAGTCCCTTAGGTCGAGGAACAAGAGTTTTAAAGACCAGTCCGATCTCATTTCCAAACTGAAGGATAGACTTCAAGAGATGGAAGAGGTCGGCCCTTCTATTCAAGAAGAAGTGAATGATCTGAGAGCTAGACTTCTAGATTCCTTCGAGATTAATCAAGTCAGATAAATTCTTTAACAGGAGAATAAAGCTCTGAGGAGGAAAGTGTCGCGACTTAGAGAGCATGTGCTCAGCGTTTCACCTCAAGTTTTGAGGGGTTCCTCTTCATCGGCTGGTCCGCGAGTTGGTATAGATGATAGGGGTGAAACTAGGGAGGTTGACGAGATTCAAGGAGATGTTTATCGAGAATACGTGATAGCTGATGGGATCCAAAGAGATGTTACACTACTGAGGCAACTGTTCAAGAAAGGTCCTCGGCGAGTGTGGGCTGATGGTTATGATCAGGGTTGAACATATGCTCCGATGAGGTTGATAGAGGTCGAAGAGTTATCCTATATTAGGGGATGGTTGAATTCTCTCAGTGAGCTGAAGGTCCCAGGAACTCAGTGCTATGGTATCGTCATGGGATCTCTCCTTCGACTCTGATTCCTAACCCTTTCAGTAGGGATGACCAGTGGGTCCCCATAGATGCTATCCCCAGGCAGCTATTGGACCCAAATGCAAACAAAGTTGAGTTGGAGTTAACTCCTCACCCAGACGATGGCCGAAGAGCCCAAGTAGCTGATTACCTTGCTCGGAGACCTAATCCCGAATAGGATTTACTTAATTCATTCAATGTAACTTTGTTGTAAATGCAGTGAAGTAATAAAATATTTATGTTTTGAGCGATTCGCCGAATAAACATGTGTTGTGTATTTTTTACTTCATTAATTTTTTTCTTGATTATCTTAGGCTCTTCGTAGCCGACTAGATTTGATGTGGGTAGAGTTATTTTATTGTGTGAGTATCCTCCCAGTCTAGTATGCTTATGATACACCATTCTGCCAGGCTTTACCTTTTAGGTAGTGTCGTCACACTCCCTTAGGCCTAAGTGTGGCAATGGTGAGGACACACCTGGTGTTGGATGTTCTATTCGATCAGGTTTTCTAAGCCAAACATCATTTGGCGACCAATTCGATTTAGCCGAGCTGCCTATGGGTCCCTTGTAGGGCTTCATATATTTTCAGGGGTAATGCTAAGAGTTTATTCATGTTTAATAACGAAAACCTGAGGAGGGTTACACTGTGCATTAATATGTTGAGTAGGGTGCCTGTCGCTTGGAAAGGATGTGCAAGTTATAAAGTTCATAATAAAAAATTAACACTTCATAAAATGCCACTTCCAAATAATCTTTTATTAAAAAATAATGAAAAGTGGGTTTCCCATTTCAACAATGTAATAAAGGACCAATATAGAAAACTATAAGTATAATTTATTTAGGTTGGCCGCCTTCCAAGCTCGGGGTATCTCCCTGCCCTCCAGCGTTTCTAAGTGGAAGGCTCCTTGCTGGTCATCACTTGTCACCTTGAATGGTCCCTCCCAGTTCAGAACCTAGCTTGCCATTTGATGTTTTTACCGTGCTTCCAAAAACCTTTCTTAGGACGTAGTCCCCGAATTGTAAAGCCCTTGGATTGACCTTCTTGTTATAGTGCTTTGCTAGCTGTTGCTGATAGCTTGCTAGTTTCACTAGAGATAATTATCTGCGCTCGTCAGCTAGGCCAAGTTCAGCGAGTAATGCTGCATCATTATGGCCTTTGTTGACCAAGGTGGACCTCATGGTTGGGAGGCCAACTTCTAAAGGGATTATTGCCTCAATTCCATATGTTAGTGCGAATGGGGTTTCCCCAGTTGCTCATCGTGGGGTAGTGCGACAAGCTTATAGAATATGTAGTAGCTCCCTCTAATCTCTTCTTCAATCCATCAATCACTGTTTTTTTGGAAGCTTCAGTCTCTCCGTTTCTCTGAGGGTATGCCACAGAGCTGAAATGGTACCTGATCCCGTGGTTCTAACAGAAACCCTTGAATTGGCCACTTTCGAACTGGGTTCCGTTGTCAGTGATGATTGTCCTAGGTATCTCAAAACCGGTAATTATGTTCTTCCATATGGATCTCATCATATCTTCATCTCTGATGTTTGCAAGGGGCTTCGCCTCAATCCATTTGATGAAGTATTCTGTCGAGACCAACAGATTCTTACGGCTACCAGTCACGATAGGAAGAGATCCGACGATGTCCATACCCCACTAGGGGAAGGGCCAGGGGCTGGTAAGTGATTTTAAGTTGCTGGCAGGTTGGTGAACCATAGGAGCGTGTACTTGACATTTCTCGCACCTGCGAGCATATACCCTAGAATCTTTCTGCATGTATGGCTGATAAGCACCCAAAAGTGTATATTTTATACCCCGAATAGATACATTTTAGTCATAATAATGCATCCATGTGGCTTGCCCCCGGATTCTATCGAAACTTGGAAACAACTTGTTAAGAAGTTCATGTCTAAATTCTATCCCATGAGCAAAACAAATGAAATGCGCCAAGCAATTCAGGATTTTAGACAAAAGCCTACTGAACAGTTTTGTGAAGCATGGGGCCGCTTTGAAGATTATATTAATAGTTGCCCATATCACGGTCTCGAGAAAAGTCGTTTAGTCCATAGTTTTTACAGTGGTCTTATCCCTTCTTCTCGCACCATTATTTAATCCATGCATAAAGGGAAGTTCATGCATTTGACTCTTACTATCGCCTATAATTTTCTCCTTGAATTAGACGATGACTCCCAAAATTGGGAGGGTACCAATGCATTTTCAAGATCCGATCCTCCACATGTAGGGAACACTTCTAAGGTAAAAATTGATCCTAATTTTAAAACTTTGCTATAGATCTTACACTTTGACTAAAACCGTTGATGCTCTCAGTTGTGCTATGCAACAAAATGTTACACTTTCTAAACAAGCAATGACTGCCAACGATTTTAGTCCTTCATCTTGTGGTGTCTGCTTAAGTCTAGATCATTTAGCTCATTTGTTCCCCATCCTACAAGATGATCCCGAACCCACCATGGCCCAAGCATGTGCCTTTGACACCACTAGGAAACCCGTTCCCCTGTCGTTTACAATCCTAATAATAGGAATCACCCCTATTTCTCTTATAAGTATGATAATAACTCCGCTCCTGCCCAACCAGAACAACATATTAGTGGTCCCCCTAGGTTTCCACACAACCCATAAAGGCAACCTCGCCCTTCTGTCCCACATCAGTCTACTCCTTACCATCAATCGCATTTTCCATCTTCCTTTGTCCCCACGACGGACATTAAAATAACAATAATCAGCTTATTCCTGTTCCCCCTCCTTCCTTTAAGTATTCACAATCGCTTAATTCTCAGCGCGAGTTGGTTCCCCAACCATCTTATGCCCCTCTGCCAATTCTTCCACCTCTTCTCTCAAGAATCTCCTCACTCAGTTTATGACCACTCGGGCTCAAGCCCTCCAATGGATTGAGCAACGTTTCAACCAATTCCAGTCTGAGCGATAGAAAGGTCATTTTTTGAGTCAACCCATTGCTAACCGTAAGGGGAATGCAAAGACTCGGCCTACGAGGTTGGTTCCACTTCCAATCCACCTAATTACTAAGAGGATATGAAAGCAGTGTCTACTCTTCGCTCGAGAAAACAAGTTGATAATGGTGTTTAGGCTCCCACTGATGTTCCCCACCCGACCCTCCCATCTTTAGTGCCTATCCATAAGGTTACCCCACCATCTAAATCCCTAGCTCCCACTGAGTCCAATTTTCCTGAACCAACCTTGGTTTATGTTCCCAAAGCACCCTTCCCTTATCGGTTAGATCTCACTAAGAAAGCCCAGCAACTTGATGAGATCAAGAAAGTCTTTCAGATGGTTCACATTAACATTCCCTTCCTCACCGCGATTCAACAAGTCCCCTCGTATGCCAAATTTTTGAAGGACTTGTGCACTGTTAAGCGTAGGACCAATATTCCGTGTGATTCTTTCCTCACTGAGCAAGATACGTCCCTTCTCCATAATAACAGTGTTGTGAAGTATAAAGACCCTGGTCGTCCAACTTTCTCTTTCATGTTAGGCGATAAGTTCACTACTTGTGCTTTACTTGATCTTGGGGCTAGTGTTAATTTGTGACCTTACTCCCTCTACCTTGAGTTAGGTTTACAAAACTTGAAACCTACGTGAGTAACTCTTCAACTTGTTGATCGTTCCGTGAAAGTACCTTAAGGTATCATTGAAGACGTTTTGGTCAAAGTTTCAGGCTTTTAATATCCTGTGGATTTCATAACCTTAGACACTCCTATGCCCGACCCAACCAATACTCCTATAATATTGGGTCGCCCCTTTCTGGCCACTGCCAATGCCATCATCAATTATCGTGATGGGTCCATGAATCTCTCTTTTGGCAACATGACTGTAGAAGTCAATATATTCCACCTTATACAAAAACTGGTTGATGTTCATTCTATTGATGAGGTATGTTGGACCAAAATTACCCTACTGATCCTCTCCAATAATGTTTGGCTCATTTTGGATCCGACTTTGACATTGATTCCTCCATCTCTGAAATTAATGCCATGCTAGATTCCACTCCACTGATGGATACTTCCTCTTGGGATCCTCCTTTCGAGCCCCTCTATGTTGACACTATTCACTCTATAGATCACCTTATTCCACCTTCTGAAATCCTTGACACATCAAATTCCTCCACTTTATGCACCGAGAACTCTTTGGAATCTATTTCCGCGTCTCAGTCCGATGTCACTCCAGCGCCACCTACTAGTTTGGAGCTTAAGCCCTTACCTCCCGAGTTGAAATATACTTTCTTAGGACCCAACAACCATCACACTGTCATCATTGCATCTGACTTGACCCCTGCACAAGAAGAGCAATTAGTCCACACCCTTACTCAGCATAGCACTGCTATCAGATGGACCATTTCAGACATTCACGGTGTGAACCCCAATGTTTGTAGTCATCTCATTTATTTGGAGGAGAACACCAATACATCTCGTGAACCCCAACGTCGACTCAACCCTGCTATGAAAGAAGTCGTGCGCGCTGTAATTTTAAAATTTCTCGATGCTGGTATTATCTACCCTATCTCAGACAGTCAGTGGGTCAGTCCCATTCAAGTGGTACCGAAAAAGTCTGGTGTCACCGTCATAAAAAATAGTGATAATGAACTTATTCCCACCCGAATGCAAACGGGCTGGTGTATTTGCATTGACTATCGAAAGCTCAATGCTGTCACGCGTAAAGACCATTTCCCTCTTCCTTATATCGACCAAATGCTCGAACGTTTAACTGGTCATGTGTATTACTGCATCCTTGATGGCTATTCAGGATACAACCAAATTCCAATTGCCCCTGAAGACCAAGAGAAAACTACCTTCACCTGTCCCTTTGGCACTTTTGCCTACTCTCGCATGCCCTTTGGCCTTTACAATGCATCTGCGACTTTTCAACGGTGTATGATTAGCATTTTTAGCGACATGGTAGAACGTTTTCTTGAAATCTGTATGGATGATTTTTCTGTTTTTAGTTCTTCCTTCGAGCAATGCCTTTCTCACCTCACTATGGTCCTCACATGTTTTCAAGAAAAGAAATTGGTCCTCAATTGGCAAAAATGTCATTTCATGGTAAAAAAGGGGATTATTTTAGTTCATGCCATCTCTCACGACGGTATTAAAGTAGATAAAGCAAAAGTTGACCTAATCTCCTCGCTTCCCATTCCTAAGTCTATTAAGGACATTCTATCCTTCTTAGGACATGCGGGCTTCTACCATCGTTACATAAAGGACTTTTAAAAAATCGCTCGACCTTTAACCACCCTTTTATCCAAAGATGTTCGATTTGTCATTGATGACGCGTGTGTTGCTTCTTTTGAGCGCCTTAAAACCGAGCTCACTTATGCTCCTATCATTCAGCCTCCTAATTGGTCTTTACCATTTGAGCTCATGTGTGATGTATCTGATTTTTCTCTAGGTGTTGTACTTGGTCAGCGGGTTGATAAGCGCCAACATGTCATTTATTATGCTAACAGAACCCTCCATAACGCTCAACTTCATTACACGACCACCGAAAAGGAGTTACTAGCTATCGTATTCGCACTCGATAAGTTTCGATCTTATTTCATCGGTTCACCTATCATCGTTTACACTGACCATGCCGCCCTGAGGCACCTTCTTCAGAAGAATTATTCAAAGACACGTTTGATACGGTGGATTCTCTTGCTTTAAGAGTTTGACCTCGAAATTCACGATAAGAAAGGGTGTGAAAATTTGGTTACAGACCATCTCTCCCGCCTAACTGTTACATATACATCTGATCCTGTCCCTATTTCTGAAACATTTCCTGATGATCAACTTTTTGCTATATCTACTTCGCCTTGTTATGCAGATATTATTAATTGCCTTGTTACCGACCAACTTCCCAATCATTGGTCAAAACAAGAGTGCTCTAAGTTCATGGCCCATGTGAAATTTTACTCTTGTGATGATCCCTTCCTTTTTAAGTATTGCTCTGATCAAGTCATTCGCAGCTGTGTTCCTGACCATAAAAAGTCAAGTATACTCTCCTTTTGTCACGATGGTGCCACTGGTGGCCACTTAAGCTCTAAGAAAACCGCGACCAAAATTTTGCAAAGTGGTTTTTATTTGGCCACTCTATTTCGAGATGCCCACAACTACTGCCAAGCGTGTACCAAATGCCAATAATCCGGGTGTATCTCTCGTCGCCATATGATGCCCCTCCACACCCATTCTCATTGTTGAAATCTTCGATGTATGGGGCATTGATTTCATGGATCCTTTTCCCTCTTCTCATGGCTTCTAATATATACTGGTCGCAGTTGATTATGTTTCCAAATGGATTAAAGCCATATCTTGCCGCACCAATGATCATCGCATTGTGGTCACATTTCTGAAGGAGTCTGTCTTCACACATTTTGGAACTCCCAAAGCTATCATTAGTGACGGGGGTAAACATTTCTATAATCGAGTCTTTGAACATCTCGTCAAAAAGTATGGTGTTACCCACAAAGTTGGTCTCTCTTACCACCCTCAGACTAGTGGTCAAGTTAAAGTTTCCAACCGACAAATCAAGAAAATCTTAGAAAAAACAGTTAATCCTAATAGGAAAGGCTGGTCCTTACGCTTGAATGATGCTTTGTGGGCATATCGTACTGCTTTTAAGACTCCGATTGGCATGTCACCTTATCACTTGATCTTTTGTAAACCATGCCACTTACATGTAGAGCTTGAAAATCATGCTTATTAGGCTGTCAAAGCCCTAAATTTTGATATCGACAAGCCTGGCATTCATCGCAAGCTCCAACTTAATGAATTGGAGGAGATACAGAATGATGCCTATGATTTGTCCAAGTATTAAAAAGACAAAATGAAGTGGATCCATGACCAAAGAATCCTCCAAAAAGAATTCCACCCTGGTCAAAAAGTGTTGTTATATATCTCCCGTCTTCTTCTCTTTCCCGGGAAGTTAAAAGCCCGTTGGTATGGACCCTTTGTTGTTGAATCTATTACTCCTTATGGTGCCATCACAGTTCAAAATCCTAAGGATGGTATCCTCTTTCAAGTCAACGGTCAACGATTGAAGCCTTTATTAGAGCTAAACCCCTCTCACATTAAAGAAATTTACCTTGTTGACCCCACTTATGAATACTGATTGTTCAGTCTTGTTTGGGGGTGATTCTCATCACCCCATTTTTCTATCGCCTTGTGCTTTTCATAGATCTTATCTTTAGGGTCAGATTGGTTCAGTCTGGCTGAAGACATTAAACTTAGCTCTACCGAGAGGCAACTCGTCGTTCATTATTTCTGAGTATGAGTCTTATCCTGTTTGGGGGTGGTGTTTCACACCACCCAATGATTTTCACATGCTTTATAGACTTGTAAATTTTTGTGTTGCATATGTTCTTCAGGTTTCATCTATGCTCCAGAGTGAGGTACATTTCACTAGTGGTTCATTATGGTACTATCTTTCCTCCCTTGAGCTTTTCATTTTTATATATGGTTTTAAACATCGAGGACGATGTTCTCTTTTGTTTGGGGGTGGGAAATTTATCAAAATCGTACCTCTTTTGAAATTTTTCTGAAACAAGTGATTTTAAACTTTTTGTGCAGTTAAAAATAAGTTTTTATGATATTATTTGTCTATCATCCCTCTTTTAGAAATCTCGAAATACCTGTGTTTGAGACTGAAGTTACGCTTTTTCCATGAAATTAATTAATGCCTCTTAAAAGCATACATTCACTATGAATTCTTAAACTCTGAAATTTGCACTATCACGTTTACAGTCAATAGTTGAAGAGTAAATATATTCTCAAGAGAGCCTTAAAAGATCACTAGTCGTGAGATTTGAGCTTTTCACCTTTTTGAGGGTTTTTACGTATCTCTAAGTCACAAGTTAACTTAACTTTCTTTGGATACCGCACTTAGTCATTGCACGGTATCATTATTTTTTCAAATTTGGCTTAATCACTGAGAATGACATTATCTTCGAGTTATAAGAAACATGTGTCTTGTAGTTTGTTCCGAGCACTAAACCGATTTTCCATACACTTACCATTTTCCCTATCACATTATCATTCACCCATTATCATTTTCCATATTACCCTTATCCATATGTCCCAAATACCATCCATTATTGCCAACGTTTTAGAGAAAAAGAGTGTTTAAAATTTTCCATGTAAATTGTCTTCATTTGTGACTATGAAAAGAAAAATGTATCGCAAAGAAAGAAAAAAAAATTGAAAAGAAGAAAAAGAAAAGCATGTGATCATAAATTCAAATAATGAAGACAATAGTCAGTCAAAGTGTGTTTCACTCTTCTCAAAACACCCCATCATTCATCTTCTTCAATTCATTATCCCTATATATCTTACATAAAACCCATTTTCACCTTTAGTAATGTGTTCGGGCAA
Source organism: Sambucus nigra (assembly GCA_949130495.1). Classification (NCBI taxonomy): domain Eukaryota; kingdom Viridiplantae; phylum Streptophyta; class Magnoliopsida; order Dipsacales; family Adoxaceae; genus Sambucus; species Sambucus nigra. Next base: position 542,484,445 of record OX422216.1, on the reverse strand, counting down.
ACGAAAAGATTATAAGGTGAATAATTCGACATTCTTGACATAGTAGTTAGCATTCCTTCATGAGATCATAATTTTTTTCATGTATCTGTCCTTTTTATAAAGTGTGTGAGACATTTGAACTTGTTTACATTTACTCACATCCTCACACACTAGAGAGATACACTTACCCAATTCTCAGAGAGTTCGATTTAGAGAGATATATCCAGTGAGAATTGAAGTCAAAACGTCGATTCTATAAAGACAATCTAGGAATTACTCTAATGATACTTAATATGGTTTCACACTAGACACGCTGAGTTTTAGGAAGGATTACGATATTGGTATTAAGTAATTTCATATCTTATTTTGATAGTTGAATACAGTGTTCCTTGATGTCCTTTTAAAGTTGGGTTGTATAGCATTTCATCATCTACTCAAATACTGCGTTTAAATAAGTTTTTAAATTTTGTGGGTACATTCACTACAAACCCTCATGAGACACCACTCGTCCTATAAGGTAGCCTATAGGTTTAACGGCTTGTTGCACATTCTAAGTGCAATCGCCAGTGCCTGCGAAAGTAGCACACTTTTGGTTACTTATCTTTGTTTTCTCTCTAATTTTTACTTGAGGACTAGCAATATCCTGTTTGGGGTGGTGTGATAAGCACCCAAAAGTGTATATTCTATACCCCGAATAGGTACATTTTAGTCACTTATTTTAATTAAAATTGGCCTTATGTTCGTATTTTACCATTTTGCAGGTCAATACGTAGTCGTAGTGTTAAATGATGCTAAATCCAATCAATTGCGACGCAGAAGCGGTCAAAAGCGAGCATCGAAGAAATCAAAGGAGCCCGCGAAGTCTGAGACCACATTAAGCTTGCCTAGAAGAATTCCGATGCTCCGAAACAGTCTCGTAACCTTAACCTAGCCCAGACCGAGCTAGGTTAAGGTTACGAGACTGTTTCGGAGCATCGAAATTCTTCTGGTTACGAGACTGTTTCGGAGCATTCTCCGAGCCTGGTGTGTGTGTTTAGTTTGTATTTCATATTGTTTTTTGATTTTAAGTTTGAGTCGTTTTAATTTCAAATTTTATTTTGGATTTATTCAGAATTTCTAGGTTTTATTTTCTATTTTTTTTTTCTTTTTATAATTTTATTTTACTTTGATTTTGATTAGTTTTTATTAGGATTAGAAATTTTTAGGAGTTCATTTATTTATTAGTTTTATTAAATTTTATTTTAGTATTTTAGTTTTTAGTTTCAGTTTTCTATTTTTTTTCTATTTTTATTTCTTTTTAGTTTCAAATTTATTTGAGTCCTTGTTTTATTTTAGAATAGAACTTTTATTTTTAATTTTTTAGTTTTTATTAATTTTATTTTAGTTTTATTTTATTTTATTTTAGGGGTACAAATTAAACACACACACCACATAACCCTACACCAAACACATACCCCAAACACACGCTCACCTAATACTCTACACCCTACCACACACTAAACTCACCCTCATCATCTTCCCCAAACAACACCCACCTTCTCTCCTCTATCTTCCCCCATTAACAAACCAACCACTCAAAACCCATACGTAAAACCTCCATAGCCAAAGCTCAAATCCATACCCACTTTCCAACCTCGGATCCAATCTTCTTGAACCCGAACGCCCCCTAACTCTCGCAGCCGCGACCCTACCCACGACCGGCGCTAACCCACTCGTCGGAGCTCCGACCTTCTTCTACCTTCACCTCCCATGCCCCAGCCAACCCTGGCGCTCCCTCGTCAACCTCTACCTCCACCATCCTGCCCGATCTAAAGCCCATACCCGTTTCCGGACAGTTCGACCAATCTAAAGTTCGTGTCCAACCTAAAAATCCAAACTCGGTTAAAGCCCTAACCCAATTACAGCATACCCATCTAAAATCCCTTAAAAAACAGACACAATCCCAAGCCAAACCAAAGTCCCACAATATCTTCAACCAAAACAAAAATCGTGGGGCTTTTAAAAGAAGGGGATGACAACTTATAAAAAAAAAGAACAGAGATACAGAGAGAAAACGGAGAGACTGAAAAAGAAAAAAAAAGAGGGTAGAAAAAATAGTCAGAAAAAAAAAGAAAAAATATAGTTTTAGGTCTAGAAAAATTTGTAGGCTAATTTTTTACTTTCAGTTTTGTAATCCAGTCAGATTTTGTGACAAGTTTGGGACGCGCGTTCATGCACACAGTTGACACAAGAAATTATTGTGTATCGTATTTCTTTCTCTTTCTCTTTAGTTTCTTGTTTGTTAATTGTGCTTGTACTAAAATTTTATTCCTGTCTGTCTAAACACCCCATTCAAGGGGTGGGAGGAAACACGTATGTTGAATTTTTTTATTTGAATAATGATTCGTTGATGTGTTCTAGGCTAATTAAATTGGGGAAAATCACACATTAATTTATGTAACGAGAGTTAATAAATTAATGGTAAAAAATAATATTTGAATTTTGAATTTCACTTAGAGATAAATATTATTCTTAAATTTAAATATGAACTTTGTGTATGCAATTCAAAGATTCGTACAAATTTTAATATATTGATCTTAGCGGATATTTTATTGAAACGAGTGTGAATCTTAATTTTTTTTTATGTTGTGACTATTCCTGATTTAATTGATGAAAAAGATAAAATTGAATTTAAGATTGTAACGAGAGTTAAATTTTAAATTCAATATTATTTTGAACTATACAATTGAATAATTAGGATTTTAAATTAATTTGACTATGCAGTGAAATCCCACCTCTTGTTTCTTCTCATAAATTCTCAACTAGATTACTTTCTGATTTTTCATAGTCATTTTAGTTGCATAAATTGTTGTTTCCTCCCTTGAAAATTGTTTTTAAAATATATAAAAAAACAAGTAAAAATTTTAAAACACAAAAGATTTTTAATAAACATTGGAATTGCAAGTTTTCACGATTACAGTTTCAACGCTACAAAATTGGATTGATACCTGAATTTTCCATGATACTAAATTGTTAACAAGTTTTGTAGGTAATTCTAGGAATTTTGATACTCGAAGTTTGACCGCAGCGACATTCCAAATCCATAACTGTAGGAAGACACAAATCAAGAGCTATTAATGACCACCCGTAGCCTTCCTTGATTTCTCGAAAAGCTAGCGATCTGTCCCCAATATGGATCCTACAGATTCCCTCATGAAGGTCGTGTAGGACTTACTCGACGTCCTTCGGGTGAACACATTGGAGGTAAGGGCCGACAAAAGATTTTCTGTACAGTTTGCCCTTAAGAGATAAGTGAATGCGGTAAGCTTTGACTCTTATCTGATGAGCGGCTTTCTTATCATCTCGTAGGGCACCATCTTTCAAATAGTCCCTCAGGGGGTTCATCCAATTGGGTGATGCCTTAATCTAGAGAATATGGCCCATGTCTGGCAACTCATTATTTTGGTTGATGCCCGACTGGGCGAGGAAGTCGATATGAATTGTTCTTTTTAAGTCAGAGTCGATTGCTGAGTTCAAGGCCGCTAGGGCGTCAGCATGACTGCTTTGCCCTCTGGGAAACTGATGGAAACTTACTTGCTCGAAGTTAGACATTACTTTCTTTGCTAAAGCGAGGTAGGCTCCTTCGCGTTGAAGTCCCCACTTATCTGGTTGAAGACCAGTTGCGAGTCACCAAACACTTCGAGTTACTTTCCTCCCAATGCTTGTGCCTTCTGCAGGCATGCTATTAATGCTTCATACTATGCTTCGTTGTTGGAGGCTTCAAATCCAAGCCTGATTCCTTTCTCAAGGATTGTATCTTATGGGGTAACAAGAATAATGCTTACTCCTGCCCCCTTGGAGTTGGAGGCTCCATAAAAAAATAGTCGTCGAACATCTTGTACCGAGTGACCCTCTCTTTGGCCCATGGATTGAAGTTTGTCGCAAGGCTATTCGCCTCTAAATTCTATGATAAAATCGACGAGGACCTGCCCCTTGATTGCATTCCATGGTTGAAACATGATGTCAAATCATCCGAGATCGACCAACCACTTCGATAGCCTGCCGGACATATTTTCTTTTCGTAGGATTACTTTAAGGAGGTGTGACATAAGGATGATGATAGAGTGAGCTTCTAAGCAGTGCTTCAATTTTCTCGAGGCTATCACTAGTGCAAAGGAGAGATTTTACAATGGTAGGTATCGTTGCTCGGCGTCCAAGAGGGTCTTGCTCGCATAGTAGACTGGGTGTAAGATTCTCGTTTATTCGGATACCAGTGCAAAACTGACAGCGTGGCCGAAAACTGCAAGGTATAGGTACAGGGAGTCATTCTCTTGAGGTATTATGAGCAAGGGGGTGTGATGAGATAAGCTTTGAGCTCTTCTAATGATCTCAAGCAATTTTGATTCCACTCCACTGTTTTTCTTTTCTTTAATAGTTGGAAGAATGGCTGGCACTTTTCGGATGACTTCGAGATGAACCGATTCAAGGCGGTGAGAATGCCCATGAGCTTTTATACGTCTCTTATCGTGCAGGGAGGCTGTACCTTATTGATTGCATCGATCTGGTTCGGGTTGGATCTAATGCCTCTCTCGCTAACCAAGTACCTGAGAAATTTTCCTGACTAGACATCGAAGGAACATTTTCTTGCATTGAGTTTCATTTGGTATTTTATGAGGATTTCAAAGGTCCTTGATAGGTCTAAGAGGTGGTCTTATTTGTGCCAGCTCTTGACAAGCATGTCGTCGATGTAGACTTCCATGGTATATCCTATTTGGTCTTTAAAGATCTTGGTGACCAGCCGCTGGTAGGTTGCTCCTATATTTTTTAGGCCAAAGGGCATAACTTTGTAACAATATAATCCACTGGGGTGATGAATGCTGTCTTGTCTTGGTCTGGTGCACACAGAGGAATCTGGTGGTACCCCGAGTATGCGTCCAGGAAACTCATTCTTTCATGTGCTGCTCTGGCGTCCACAAACTGGTCGATCTTCGAGAGAGCGAAACTATCCTTAGGGCATGACCTGTTAAGGTCAATGAAGTCAATACAAACTCTCCATATCCCATTGCTCTTCGAAACCACTACTGGTTTGGACAACCATTTAGGGAATTGAACTTCCTATATGGATCATGCAGCAGCTTCTTTACTCCTTTCTCTACAGCCTTGGCCTTCTCGGGAGCAATTCACCGTCCCTTCTGCGCGATAGGCCTGAAAGTCGAGTCAACATGCAACCGATGACAAACCACATTGGGGTCAATTCTAGGCAGCTCGTAAAGTTCCCACGTGAAAACATCCAGATTGTTCCTCAATAGTATCATCAATTATTTCTTCTCTTGATTTGTGAGAGAGGCCCCAATCAAGAACATCATGTTTTGTTTTCTACCACCGGATGTGACCTCTTCTAGGTTTTCAAAGACCCGCTTAGAGTGGAGGAGCCTGGTCTCCTCTACTTCGGGTCTTCCATACTTTAGCTGCTATTTTGAAGGTATCAAACCTTCTTGTTCCTCAACCTTTTCTTTGGCGTTCTCGACCTTCTTCTCTAGTTTTGGGCAGATGGCTGATATGAAGCACCTTCTTACCATCGCTTAATCTCTTTGGATCTCCATCACTCCTTGGTCAGTCACGTACTTCATCTTCTGATGGTAGGTCAAGCGAATGGCCTTCATCACATATAGCCATCCTCTACCGAGGATAGACTGGTAGGGCGAGTCAATGTCGACTCTTAGAAACTCGATCATCTTGGAGACACTTCTTGCCCTCACTAGTAGCACGATTTTTCCCAAAGGGATAGTTACTTTCCCATCGAAGCCAACTAGAGGGACATTGTCTTCCTTCAAGTCGGAAACGCTTAACTTCAATTTCTTTAACAAGTCGAGATACATTACTTCGGGTGAGCTTCCTTGGTCGACAAGCAACTTGTCGATGTCATAGTTTTTTATCCTGAGTTTAATGATGTGGGGTTCTTACTCCCACAGTCTTCATCTGTAAATACCATGTGTTTGCTATAGTCGACATCTTCTGCTCTCCCGATTATGTTTTTTATGGATCGATTTGAAAAGCTTATATCACTGCAGTAAGATTTTTTACTTCCATCCGGACTGAATTCCCTTGAATCTTTTTAGATTAGATGCCTCATGAATCACTGCGAGCTCATGGCCAGATTCCTCCTCGAGCATGTTATTGGGCCGTGTGTCTCTGTTGGCAGTAACCTTCTCTGCCTTCTTCTCCATAAACTCATTTAGGTGCCCAGTCGGGTCTAGCTCTTTGAGGTGGGACTTAAGAGCCTTGCAGTGCTCAGTTTTGTGTATTTCTTCTTTGTGAAAAGTGTATCTCAACATGTTTTTCATCTTCGAGGGATCTCCTCCCATCTTTTTGGGCCACTTAGTGAACGACTCATCCTTGATCTTCGCTTGGATCTTATAAATTGGTTCTTTGAAGACAGTGTTTATTGCCTGAAATGCTTTTGAAGCATCATTTTTACTCTCTCTCTTGGAGCTACCTTTGCCCCCCATTCTTGCTCCCTTTATTCTAGTTCTCAGCCTTGTCGTTACCCTTGGCAGGGATCTTAGCTCAACCATTCTCCCCTATGATAAGGTGGGTCATATCCTCAACTTTGGCGTGCTTCTCGATGCGAGACATTAAGTCATCAATGGTTGTGGCCTCTTTCTTAGGGAGGGATTGGTGCAAGAGGCAAGAGCTGGGTAGGCCAATCTTAAAAGAGGCTATGACTACCTGCTCTGAGCAGTCCTTGAACTCGTTAAACAACTCCCAGTACCTTCTTGCGTAGTCCTGGAGGCTCTCCTAGGGAGGCTTCCTTATTATTAGCAATGCATCCATCCTCTTCGGATGGGAGCTGCTGGTAATGAAGCGAGCCGTGAAGAGCTCTGCCAGGGACTCAAAGCTCCTAATTGATTTATGGGGGATTCTCTCGAACCACTTTTGGGACACATCATGCAATCTCTAAGGGAAGATCCAACACATTATTGCATCCCTGTGGCTCCAGGTAGTCATGGCCTGCCAGTACTGCCTAACGTAATCGATAGGGTCAGTCTTTCCATCGGAGATCTTGAATTACGAACTTCTTGGGGGCTTCTTCTTCTTGTTCTATCTCCCTTGAGAAATGGGATTTCATTTGGGTTTTGAGAGATCGCCGGGCTAGCTCTCTGGTCGATCTGGCACCCCGATGTGCTAGGTGTTCGTCCATCTCTCTCCGAACCAAATTTCATATGTCATAATTTCCTCGAGCTGGACTTCAACATCAACGAGCTGGTCGCTTTTAGTTGAGCAAGTGATTATCCGATTTGTGTCCCACTAATCTTTGAGATCCACGTCTAGGGATCCTTCCTCGGCTACGAGACTTGCTCGCCTGAGGGTTAGGAGTGTGATACTGACGTCGCCTAGTGCTACGATGGAGTTCTTTCTCCATCCTTTCCAATCTGCTTTTGAGGGGAGCATTTTCAGCTTCTTTCTTGTGAGCGGCCTCCCCTTTCTCTTAGAGCCTTGCCTCATAGGCATCAATCAACTTGGAGATTTGCGTGGACCTATATGGTCCTTGAATTTCTTCTGAGGCTTGCCGTTCTGGGCGAGCCCTCTGATCTGAACGCCGAACTGTAGATCTGATCCTGTGAGGGGCAGGTTGTTCTTGGATATCCCCTGCTTGAGGGGCATTGCTACTGTGACCAGACATTACAAATTCTTTATTGGTGAGGGCTTTCTTAAAGGAACACAAACGTTCCCACAGACGACGCCAATTATGGTGACAATTAAGTTCAACACAAAATAAAAAAAAGGCAATCACCAGAACAAATAAAATCGTAAGGAATGACAATCACACAACAAAAAATTTATGTGGTTCAGCAAGAATGCCTACGCCCATGGTGGTGCCCTCAATATTATATCTCTTTACTTTGAGGAGTGTTTTACAGGAAAAATAATGCATGCCCCTTGCCTCGGGCTGAGGGTTTGTTATATACATGTTCCTTTCCGGGGAGTGGGGGTGTTGGACTCCCCCACGTCAGTCCATAACCCCTAGAATATCTCCTTACGAGATTTTAGGGAATTTGACTGGGTCGTAAGTGCGCTAGTTGGGCGTGAGGCCTCCAGACTTTGGGCCATATTTTATTGGGCTACTCATCTGGGCCAAGGTGACAAATCGAGGCACCCACAGTAATTTTATAACTAATACTCCTAATTACAAGGACACATGTTGATAATAATAATGTAAAACACACTTGGACTATGAGATAGTATTCCTAGCGCTCTAAGTCGATATATTTTATAAAGCACTTACCCCTTTATTTCTCCGTATATGCGAGAAATACCTACTTTATAAACTACATTATATTTGGTGTTTGATTAAATTTTGTATAGCTCTTTAGGACACATACTTCAATTGTAAAATTATAGGTTGAGATGCCCTACAATATTAATCGGAATTAACCTATTAATTAAGAATAATCGTAATACCCTTCATACACTTTACATCTCCAATTTTTCAATAATAATTAGTTGTTCAAATATTTATTTAGTTATCATTACAAAAGTTATGAATAAATGAAATGATGATAAAACACAATTAAACAAAATCACAGTAAGTTGAAAATGAACTAGAGTATTGTCGCTCCAAATCCAAAGCACGAAGGCTGAATAGATGTTGAAAATGAACCAGAGTATCAAAATGCTTCAGCGATTAAAAGTATCAAACGCTCACAGTAAGTCCAAACGCTTCAAATTGTTGACAGCTTTTCAAATCGTTGACAACTGCAAAACGGTCCAAATTCAAATGATTCAGTGATTCAAAACAATGATGAAGGGTTTTTTGATTCAGCGATTAAGAGAAAGGTTTGAATGATGAAGGTTTATGAAGGTTAAACAGATGTTGAAAGTGGACGGTCGTGGCCTTTGAGTGCCTAAATTACCTCCATCTCCCTATTGACGATTGTGACTTTTAAGTGATGGAGGTTTTGAGACTATGGAGAAAATCGACACTGGGTTTTGAGAGGTGGATGATCCCTTTTTTTTAAATGGGTAAATTAGTTTTAGGTAGCTTAGGCGACGAATTTTTTTTTGTTACCCAATAGCTTTATTTATTGCTACAAAAAAGTATTGTTAGTAATTATATTGGTTTTGTGGCAAAAAGATATAGTGAGATTTTATTTTAAAAGGGAAAGTTGGACGCCATTTTTATTACCATTGCACTACAAAACATAGTGATTCATGGCTAATGATACAATTTTTTTCAACAACTCAAATTTTATAGTTAAAAGTTAATTTTAGCCATGAATTTAATCTCATTATTAAATAATTTTTTGCTAAAATCACTATTTCTTGTAGTGATAAGAAATTTGGTTTCAAAATTCCCCATTTACGTATGAAAATTGTTGCGAAATTTTATTTAATTCCTGGGATGAATTTTTGTAACTGTCGCTAAAGGTTGTGACTGTTCTCTCTATAGTGACTGTTCTTTAGAACCATCCCTAAAGGTCGTGATTGTTAACCATAAGTTGTGGAAGTTCATGAAAAACGTCCCTAAAGTGACTGTTTTCTAAAAGACATGTCTTTTCATGAAAAAACCCACATTGGTTTTTCTAAATACACGACTTGTCTTCATTTTTTAAAGTGAGAAAAAGAGAAAAATATTTTCAATACTTTCCATTCCCGGTCGATTCGGATAGAGTATCAAACATAATTGGTTTGTAGGACATGCACATTGAAGTAATTCTTACGCATGTTGAGACCGTTTCATCCTGAGAGGCAAGCACTCATTATTCATTGCCACAAACACTGTAGCGGGATCACATTTTGTCTTAAGAAGAGAGTGTCAAACACTTTACTTGGTCATCTTCTTAATTTGTATGTTTTCTAGTGGTATTATTTTTATTGCATAAATATGATTTATTTCGTATTTTATTTTTTTAAGAAAATACAAAAAACATATAATTTTAAATAACATGTTTTGTCCTCTCTCCAACGAAGTCTTTTGCCCTTTGCTGTGTTTTATTTGGTTTCCTCATAGAAAACTAAAATAATTTATTTGGTGTGTTTGGAGGTATTGTCGGGGTTTCAATTTGATCAACTCACACATTTCATACATTTGTATGTACAAGGGACATGTTTCTTGTATTTTGTTTCACTATATTGTTTGACAGATAAAGGTTATTTTTATAAAACATCGTTTTTGTATAAATCATTTTTGTGTGAATTATTTTTGTATGCAAATCTTTTCTTTGATATTAGTATAATTGTTATGTATATATCACATACGATTTCCCAGTTATGCATATAATGATCGGGGGCTCTTAAAGGGGGTTTTAAATCTTTTTATCGCTTTACTACTTTATCCATTCAAATATTCTTATTGGGGTTGTATATTGGTTTAATGGGATTATATAAAAACACCCCATAAAAAGGAGCACAACCTTTTACCATTTGAGGTGGTCAAAATTTTTATTTGGTTTTCTTTCAACCAATTTTGTGCCACTAAATTTTGGGATCTCAATTGTTTTTATGGTGTATCTTTTACCCTTAAGGTCCTTTTGGTTGAGAGTGAAATACTTTTAATTGCGGTGAAAAATAATAAGGTGAAATATTTTTTTTACATATTTAAAATTCATTTTTCGTTGGTTTGAAATTGTGAATAAGTGCAAACCCTGTAATTATATAACTTTAAACAAAAATAGTGAACAAAATTTAACTCTAAATATCTAAAAAAATATTTTACCATGTTACTTTTCACCGTGTTTAAAAGTATTTCACCCCGAACCAAACGGACACTAAAAGAAAGGCATTTATACAGAGAACAAGCCAATTTTTGAATAGACTAGAATAGTTCTGGAGTTCATTTTCTATTCTTTTTTAGGAGTAGAGTTGTATTAATTTTTTATTTCTTTGTTTCAATTTTTTTAGTGGCTTAAATGTGAGGGAGATTATATGTTGTAAAATAAAAATTCTGAGTTGAGTGGCTTTTTTTAGTGTTGTAAAATTCAGATTTATTAGTGCTATAATTATTCAAGTTTGGGAAGTTAACATCAAACTCAATGAAACTTGGTTTATTTATTTTTTCTCTCTTCAGTTTATTTATTTTGTGCCTCTTATTATGTGATTATGACATTTTATATGTAATAATACCAAAATGAGAGCCTAAATAACCCATTCAAGGAGTGAGATGAAACCCTTAACATAATTATTTTTATTTTCAGCTTGTTTATTTATTATGCCCCATTAAGTAGTAATATTAAAATTTTACAATTTTTATTTACGCCTCGAGAGAGGTTGAATTATTTTCGAGAGAAAATCGAAAAATTCAGATTATAATATTTATTTATTAATTAAACTAGAGATAAACAATTTTTGAATAATGTTGTAGTTTAAATGTCTCAACTCTAAAACTTGATTTTTAATGATTTAAAATGCTTTTAGTAAATTTTCCCTAGCATTTAATATATCAGAAAATGTTTAAATGTAATTTTTATTGAGTGAGTCAAATTTAAATATTAATCTTCTAAAAAGACTATGCATAACTTCACATTTGCAATGAGAGTGGATTTGTGAACTTATATGTATCTTGGGGTATTTCAAATAGACAAACTAATTAATAAAAATAAATGGTTAAGTGGTGAATTTTAATCCATTGAATTATCTCATAATTGTTCACTCATATTTTGCTCACTTCATCATTTTATTTATTTATTTATTAGTGTAGTTTAAATTTTAGATCACCATTCATTAAATTAAAATCGTTTTACCATTGTTTTAAAAAACTCATACTACTCTTCATTTTGTTCTTGTTCGACATTAAGGAGTGCGGATTGACCCTTTGCTTACTCGTATACATATTTTAGTGAATTTGTAGGTGCAAAAGGTTTTTTTGATTAAGGGTCTTTATTCTATGATGACATATACCAAAAAGACAAGTTATCAATAATCCTAAACATAATTTTTGTTCACCAAAGCAAAGTATTCTAAAAAATCTTTTCGAATTATTCAAGATGTGAATTAAGAACAAATCAAGAGGATAAAAAAATAAAATATGAGTTATCAAAGATGATATACATGACATATACACTCAAATAAAAAAAAAGTACATAGCCCAGTATAAGATATATGAATTGGCATGCTAACAAAAGATATAAACAAACAAAAAATCTTTTGCATTTAGAGGTGGAGGGGACCAATTTCAGAATCTTCTTATTTTCTTTTTTATTTCTTCTAAAATGTTTTTCCTTACATATACACAATTTACACAAGGGGTTTTTAAGTTTTGGGTGAGACTTGAGGCACATTTTTCTTCACTTTACATCTCTTTCAGTGGTCCTTTTTCTCAAAAACACTTTGTTTCTTATTAACCCATGATATTATTTCCTAGAATAATATTTTTTTAAATTTTTCATTCCTCATAATGGTTTTAAAATTCTTACCATGATTTAAAGGTAAGGTTTTTTTTTATTAAAAAGAATAACTCCCTCAAATAACTAAATTGGTGACAATAATCACATTTTAAACTTTTTGCTCAAGTCATTTGAGTTTTTAATTTAGGAATAATCTTTTCAAAATGTTGAACATTATTCAACTTAAAATCTTTGCGGTGACATTTGTTACAATAATATGAATAAACAAAGTCCTTTTTAGGTTTCTTATTATTTAGTGTATGATTTGTTTAGCACAAATAGCATGAAAAATATTCTTCCCATTCAAATGACTGTGAACATGTTTCCCTTTATCTTGAGAAATTTTTGGGACACTTTTCATAGGTGTTGTCTCATTTGATGATGAAGGTTTGAAAAAACTTATTTCTCCTCTAAGAATGTCTAGTTTCCTTTAATCTAAGTATTTTTTAAGTTTATCAATTTTCTTGGAAAGACATTGGATTCTTCACAAATTTGATATTCCATTTTTAAATTGTCTAGTGAGATGGTGAAATCATCTCTTTATTTTATTAATGTGGAAAAATATCCATCCTCTTCTTTACGAACCTCATTTTTGTCTTTTAACTAATCAAGAAAATCTAGGAGGTCATTAAACTCAACATCAAGCACTTTTACTTTAGAAAATAAGGCATGATCGTGGACTTCGAAAGTTTAGAAAAATTCATTTTTTTTTTCTTTTGGAAAAAGAAGATCATATGAAATTTTGGTTTTGATCTTATCTAATAAAGTATCCATCAAACCGTGAATAGGAATCATCTTATATTTTATTAACGACCTTTTTTCATTAATATTTTTATCTTCGAAGATATAACCACGTTATTTTTCAATAATCTGTTGGATTCTATGCAAAGCGTATTCTAAGAAGTTTGGAGATCATCTTCTTCACAATCGTTATCACTATCACTACCACTAACATAAACATCTTCAATGATATAAGACAACTTAGCTTTTGAGGTATGTTGTTGTTGAAGCCAAGTTTATCAAAACCTTCAATTACCTACAACCATATAATAAAACTAGAGTATAGAGGTAAGTAAGGGTGTCAATCCTAATCTAAGGATGAAACACATGAGAGAAGAAAGATGCAAAACATTTTTTTATTTAATTTTCTTTTTAGACTTTTTACTTTATATTTTTTTATCTTTTTTTAATAATAAAACAATTTTTTGATGAGGGTGAAATAAGACTAATCTAAATCAAAGATTTAAAGACTAGCTTAAAAGTCTGATAAGAAATAAGTGAAATCTAACTAAATAAAAATATAAAATATGAGCTGAATGAGGAAATCAAAGTGAGAGCTAACAAGGGATGGGATTGCACCATATATTCGAATTAATCTTGTTAATTCATTCATTCAAATTAAACCTCCCAAGTTTGTATCAAAATTACAAATGAAATCTCATTGCAAATGTAATTTTATTTATAACTTTTTAGAAAATTAAATTTAACAGTCCAACGAATCTTGAAAAGTAGATCCAAACATCATTTAACAAACCACTCGCTAGGATAAATTTACTAAATTAGTTTAAATCATATAAATAAGCTTGGAGTTGAAATTCAAAGAAATAATTTCACGTGTTAGAAAAACCTATCTTTAGTTTGATTCCAAAATAAAATTAAGACTAGTATCTCGATTTCCTCTCGAAAATTATATACCCTCTCTCGAGGCATAAATAAAAAATAAGAGTGCAAAATTCATTATCAAATGAATATTTAAAGTAAATAAACCAATTAAAGTAGGATTAGCATAGTATAATGGGATCAACCCACCACTTGAAAGGGTTTTCTAGCCTAACATGGTGATAAAATACAATAATGAAGCAATCAAAGGCATTAAAATTAATATAGTAAAGATAAGAAAACAATCTTCAAATAAGTCTCCTTGGTTCGCAAAATTGAACTCTAAATCTTCATTGAACTTGAGTAATATCAATCCAAATTGAGCTTTCAAATATTTTTAATTCAATATATACACTCAATTGAATCTCTCAATACACTTTGATCTCTCACCAATCTCTAAAAAATAAAAATAAATAAAATAAAATAAAATATTATTCTACTATTTACAAAGATGTTTCTCTCTCTCTCTATATAGTCTCTTCTTGAGTCTCCCCTCTACTTAGGGTTTTGTAGTCTTCCTTTTATAATGTGGTCATGGAGCTAGGGGTATTTTGGACATTGAAAAGGTGTATGAGGATGAAAGGTATGAGTAGGGGTAATTTAGGGAGAGATAAAAGTGCATGTGTGATGGGTGAGGTAAGGAGAGTGTGGGGGCATTACGGAAAAAAAAGGTATTGGACACGTGGGGGTTTATTTAATTTTTTTTTGAATCTTGAGTTGGTAGATAAAATCTATATGGGTATTTAAGGTTTGGATGTATGCTTAAATGGGTTTGGGTTCGCTGGATTTCGGTTTGAAAAGGGGGTATGGGTTCTGGGTAGTGGCTTGAGTAAGGTCGGTTAAGGAAACGGGTCGGGGCAGCCATGGCGGGGCAGTGGCCAAGCAGGTCCGGAGGGTAGTTGTAGTAGGTCGGGTCATGGGGTAGGATAGGATGGGTACCGAGTTTAACTCGATTTGGTGGGTATAAGATGGGACCGCCTGGTTTTGATCGACTTTTCATATCGCCGGAGCTATGGTTTAGGTGGCTGGAAGTTGGTGGGTGCAAAGTCGGGTCAAGGGGTTGCGTTTTCAGCTCGCGGGTTGTGCGGTGTATCCGGGTTTGGAGGGCTTACTAAATATTAAAAAAGGATGGTGGAGTTGAAATGGGTTTTGGATGAGGTGGTAATGGGTTATGGTGGTAAGCTTGGGGTGTTAATTGAGGAGAGAGAAATGTAATAGGTTTAAGGAAGAAGATGGAAGGGTTTGTGGTTGGTATGATAAGGTGTATGTTAGTGTGTGTGTGTGTACCTAATAATAAACAAATAAAAATAAAACTAACACTATCTATCTAATATAACTAATAAAATTAATAAAAATTAAAATTAAAATCAATTAAAATTAAAATTAAAATCCTAACTTAATAAAATAAAACTAAAGAAAATCCAAAATCTAATAAAACTAGAACATTAAATTCCTAATAAAAGACAAAAATAAATCTATCCTAATAAAATATTAATAAAACTAAAATAATAAAATCTAGAAAAATCAAATAAAATAAAACTCACACCTATATAAAAAAAATATATATATAAAAATAGCCGACGGACAAATAAATCCTAAAACTATACAAGACTCAAAACAAAATATAAAATAAATTATAAAAATTATAAATTTCTCAAATAAAAATCTAAGAAAAATCTAAAAGATACAAACTAAATGCACATGAGGTTGAAGACATAATAGGGATGGTATGGGCTCGGTGTGGGGTAGGTTTATGCTACGGGACATGGGATGTAGCACTTTGAACCACATAAATGTCGCATTTGGCCTCGAAATATAGCTTTTAAATCTGCAAGTGCAAGTAAGCCTACAAATCATACAAATACGCGCATAAGACAAATTTTACTAAGAATTAGCAATTAAAAATCTTCCATTAGGGGTATTATTTAAACACTTTTGGGTTCTTATCATTAGACGTATAGTGATTTAAAGCATGGGACGAGATTGCAGGTCCAATAAAAGCGTGGCAATTAGATGCATTGTGACACCCTGCCTATTTTAACCACGGGTGACGAGTCCTTCATTAAAACACACATGCATCCCATTTGGTTCATTCTTAGCATCACTGTCAAAAAACTTTTTAATTTACTAATCACCCAGGTTATGTTAAGCCAATGACAAATTTTATCTTGCATTAATATAAAAACATGTGAAAATACATTTAATCAACTAGAACATCCACACAACAATAGTCTGAACAATAACATGACATATATATAATTAAATAAGACTGAATAAACCATCTATTGCTAAAACAAATAATCCAACTACAATCTGAAGTAAATAAAATCGAATTTGAATAAAGTCTGATAAATTAACTGAACAACAAAATAGTCTGAAGGGGGCAACACGCCCAAAATAAATACTGAAGGAACTCCTATCCAGAAATGAATGAACTGGAGTGTCTGAAGAAACTCTGGTAAGCCTCCACAGGTGCTTCAAGTACGCATCCCTGGATAGAATCATCATGCTTGGTGCCCCTGTGGATGGATGCCTAAAAGGTTTTGAAAATATTTTAACACGGGCTAGAGCCCAAGACAACAGTTTGAAAATATTTTTAAGTGTTTAAATCACACTTTAAATCAGTTATTAGATACACATGTTAGTTCAACTTACATTCCCTTGAGTTCATCACCTCTCAACTAAAGTTCATGCCTAACGTCTCCTACCTAGCTAGGATACCCAACCCAACTAGATATGGTATCTAATTATACAAAAAAGGTCTATCTCCCTCGTATAACACATACGACGCGCTACCATAGTATCCATAATTAATATTCCGCACATATTATTATTGAGTCAATTATTTAAGTCTCTTTACTTAAATTACTTTTACATATACTCAATCTATCAATTCTACTATCACACATAAGTAGATGTATCAAACCTGTATATATTTATCACACATATAATATATACAACTATAGAATCCTCGAAATGGCCCCTCATGATGCTGACATACTATGCTATCAAGTTCATGTGCCTATCGTACTAAATCAAGGACTATTGGTTCAACATGACTACTTGAACCCAAAAATCAATCAACACATGGTGCAAGCGAACTATATTCTAAGCCTTTGGGCTACGTACTTTCCTAACGTAACCAAACGACACACCGATCCCACTAATACACTGCACATAGTGAGTCGTCCTAAGTTACTTGTTTTGGGGCGCATAGCCAAACCTAACTAGAATCGTCCAGGTGGGATTGTCATCTGTATGGAAACCTCCTCATAGCAGGCAATGTAGGTATGTTCACACACATAATAAAATCACAACAATAGGTATTCACACGACCTATATATATACATATTATTTAGTAGGGATACACACAACCCACTCATATAAGTCCGTATATGGTATATATCTCTCGCATACTCACCATACAATCCACTATAATTATAACCTCTTATTGTATATTTCTCAGTATCGCTCACTACTCAAAGGGTCCTAATTACCCATTAATTAATATCAGTAGATAATACACTCATATACTACTAGTCTAAATCATAGGTCCACTCATATGTTTCGTAAACCGTTCTAAGTCTCGCGAATTCATTACACACCAAATCATGCCCAGTAATTCCTAGCCTTAATTTCTTCTCATTTTGAGTAACCTCCAACCCTACCATAGGCCTACTGGAACTTACTATATATCTCACTGTAGTTTAAAAATATCCCAAAAGTCTCCCCATAAGTTATTTATACATTAAGAAAATCTGGGAAATCTGGGAAAAATGAATCGATTCACCCTTGGTCTTAATCGATTCCCCATCCAAATCGATTTGGCTAAGGAACTGAATTGATTCACTCGTAGCAAGTCTTCTTCTCCAATTCGCTGTTATGAGTTTTCTATATATCCAAATCCTTAAACCTCTATACAACAACTCCAAACTCAAAACCAACATAATAAAACGTCAAATATATGTGTAGGGAGGATTTCTAACGTAAATCATGCATTAAATTCATATTAATTCTATCCAAGAATAGATTAAAACTCCATTAATCATTAAAACCCGAGATTTTGTGTTCTTCACATAAGTTCATCAAAAACCCAGGTTTCTTTCATGTTCCTATTTCCATAACGTCTGATTTCGTTTATCTACACCAATGTATTCATTCTTCATGCAATCCTAACTAGAATTTTGAGTTCTATTCATCAAACTTCCAAGAACATCATCAACTTTTAATAAATCAAAAATCCAACACTACATGGGTATCATAACTCACAAAATCGTGAAAGATAAACACTTGCCTTAACAGTAGCAGGTATGATTTCATTTTGAGTGTAATGAGGAAACCTTCCCTTCCATCCGATCACAATTTTGGCAGCTTTGGTGGAGAGAAAAGGTGTTGCACCTTCAGGAACTCTTTTATCTTCCTCCATTATGGCCTCTTATATCTCAAGATTGATGTAACCCTAATCACACACTCACATAGGCTAATATACTCCTTTAATTTTCGGAGTTCTCTACACCACAAACTCCCGAATGACCGAAATGCCCTCTCGTGGTGCCGATTTGGTCTAAAATTGCCCCAGGAGGCAATCTATACGTTCGGGTATACTATTTCGACTACTTCAAACTTTTTGAAATCAACCGTGATCTCAAAATCAGCATCCGAGTTACTCTAAAATAATTTCCTATCTCGATCTCATATAATCTGCACACCACCCTAGTTGAGATATATTGTTGTCACGTCACTATCACTCGCTATGATCTAAAATACTAAATCACTATTCACTTAGTAATTTTATTAGATAAATATTAATCATTTTCTATTAGATTAATTATTTAATCATCATAGAATATTTAATTTCATTCAATTACATCACACATTTACTTTAAAAAATTTATCGAATTATTTTAATTTTAAATACTCAGAAATACGGGGTATTACATACTTTCCGCCTTACAAAAGAATTTCGCCCTCGAAATTGGGACGTTCTTACCATGAATAACTTTGGATACTACTCACGCATGTCATGCTACCACTCCCACGCCGACTCATCCACATTATGGTGCCCCCACGGAACTCTAACTAAGGGTACCACCCTAGACCGTAACTTACGCTCACTACGATCAAGTATCACCACCGATCTCTCCTCGTATAAGATATATGGCTTCGAGTCTATCTCCTCCAATGGAACATGCCAGAAGGCCCTGTCACGTCGCTGGTACATCTTCAGCAATGACACAATGAATACATCGTGGATCCACTGTAGGTTCTCTGGTAGTCCCAACGTATATGCCACTGGTCCCACCCTCTCAATAATAGAAACTGGTCCCACATATATCGGTGCTAGCTTCCCTTTATTTTCGAACCTCGTGACCCCCTTCATAAGAGTACTCGCACCAACACCTGGTCACCAACATCAAGCTTTATGTTGCCCCTGTCTGAATCGACGTAACTCTTTTACATGTCTTGAGCTATGTGGATACACCCTCGAATCGGCTCAATCTTGGCAGTGGTGTCTCTGGCCCACATAACTTGTTATCCCCCACCTCAAACCATAAAGTGGGCAAACGAAAAGTCCAACCAAACAGTGCCTCAAATGGTTCTGTTAAGATTGTGAACTAGTAGGAGTTGTTATATGCAAACCCCACCAAAGGAAGATACTGCGTTGAAGTCAGGTATGCACATCCGCATCATATCCTCTAGCATCTGATCAAGTCTCTCTATTTTGCATCTATCAGTGGGTGATATGTTGTACTCAACTGAAAATCTGTGCCCATTGCCTCTTGAAAGCTTTGCCAGAAATGGGACAAAAATATCTTGTCCCGATCGGACATAATATTTATCAAAACCCCGTGCAATCTTACTATCTCAGTAACGAACAATTGTTCATACTGCCTCATCTCAAAATTCATACGAACCGAAAGAAAATAGGCCACCTTAGTCAATCGATCCACTATCATCCATATCGAGTCGTGACCTCCCAGCGATAATGGCAATCTAGTAAATAAATCAATGGATATACTCTCACACATCCACACAGGAATCTCGAGTGGTTACAACATTCACATTAGTGTATAATGGTCTATGTTCACTAGTTGGCAGGTAACACACTTTGAGACAAACTCCGCTATGTCTCTCTTTATCCCCGATCACCAATAATTCCTGCGCATATCCCCATACATCTTATCCCCACTGGGATGTACCATAAATCTAGACCCGTGAGACTCTAACATCACTACATGTCTCAAATCCTCATCCTCCACAACCACGAATCTCCCATTAAAATGCAAATCTCCCTCTGAACGGATCGATTATGACTCTTCCCCATCAACTAACAACTAGCGAATCTTGTACTCTAAATATTGATACCCTATTTGTAATTCCACCACCCTCACAACAATGTCGAGCGTGAAAGTCAAAACAAATATACACAATCTGGCAACCTCATCATCGTATCAAAACTCACTCCACTTGACCTTTCAAACCTCTGATATCTCCCCACCAGGTCATCATCTCAATGCGTCTGCAGCCACATTAGCGTTCCTATGATGATACTGAATATCAAACTGGTAATCATTCAGGAACTCTAACCACCTCCTCTACCTCATTTTTAGATTGTTCTACGTGAATAAATACTGAACTGATTTATGGTTCGTGAATAAACAAAAAATACTCCCCTAACCTTTATTTCCTCTAAATTCTCAGGAAAACACAACCGCGGCTAACTCCAGGTCATGCGTGGGGTAATTCTTCTCGTGGGGCTGAAGTCTCAAGATGCATAAGTTATAACCCTCTTATCCTCCTATAATACACCCCCATGTCCCTGCAAGGATGCATCAGTGTAGACATAATGGTCCACTCCTTCCTTAGGCAGTGCAAGTATATGTCCTGAAGTTAATTCATACTTTAGTTCGTCTAAAGCTAATTGACAATGGTCGTTCCAAACAACTAACACCCGCTTGCGAGTTAAATTCGTTAGCAGACCTTCAATCTTTGAGAAAGCCCGAATGAATCGTTTGTAGTATTCTGCCAGCCCCAGAAAATTGCGAACCTTGATCGGTGTCTTGGGCTATCCCCACTCCCTCATAGCCAATATTTTACTCAGATCGGCTGCTATACCCCTGTCAGACACAATGTGGCCCAGAAATTCCACCTCCCGAAGCCAAAACCCACATTTATCAAATTTAGCATACGACCGGAGATCCCGTAGTGTTTGTAAAACCATCCTCAAATGCTCGTCATGCTCATCCTCAGAGCGAGAGTAGACTAAAATATCATAGATGAATGCAATTATGAACTAGTCAAGTAACTCCCTGAAAACTCGGTTCATCAAATTCATGAACACTGCTGGTGCATTGGTGAGCCCATATGGCATCACCCTAAACTCATATGACCCATATTGTGTCAGAAAAGTAGTCTTAAGAACTTCATCCTCATTGACGCGCAACTGATGAAAATCGAACCTTAGATCTATTTTGGGGAAATAAGTTGTTCATCGATCTGAGGCAGTGGGTACTTATTCCATATCGTGACCTTATTAAACTACCTATAATGGATACAAAATTGAAGTGATCTATCCCTCTTCTTGATAAACTACATGGATGCACCCCATGGTGAAGTAATCCGCATGATGAAACCCTTCCCTAAGAGCTGCTAAATCTATTATCTTAACTCCCTCATCTCAGATGGGACCATGCAACAAGGCTCTCGGGCAATGGGCCTCATACCTGGACTAGGTCGATAACAAAATCAATTTCCCAGCTAGGTGGTAGCTCGGGTATCTCCTAGAATACGTCCTTAAACTCCCTCACCACTGGAATCGAGTCTACCAAAACAACCACCTCCTCTGAGATCTCCTCCTTAATGTACTACAGATGTGTGATCTACCCTCCCTCGAGAATAGGAATCTCCATTAAGAACATCTCCTGCCATGGAATTGATAACACAATAGTCCTCCCGAAATAATCCACCATCGCTTAGTATCTAGCCAACCAATCTATACCCAAAATGATTTCATACCCCTCCATATCTAACACAAGAAGGTTGACGACTAAGCATAATCTAACCACATCGATATCCACACCCCTATAGATCTAGTGTATAAGAGACCCACTACCCAATGGAGACTCCAGCACATAAGGAGACTACCGGTTGTCTCTAATTTGCTGACAACTCGTGCAAATCTGGTCACTATAAAAGAATTTTATGCCACAGTATCAAAAAAATCCTATCCTCAAGCCCATGAATAGGAAACGTACCCTCTACTACCGGTGGTGCTTGTGGGTTCTATTGTATGATGGCATCTCAAACACTATAGACACGTTCGTACTACAATTTTTCCTGCTACAGTGGGGCAAGTGGGGTTGGGGATGCAGGTGGCCTCTATGCCTGCTACTCTTGTGGGGGTACCCTACTGCTACGATGATTTTCCCTACTATGGGCAGTCCTTCCTCTTGTGGCACGTCTATCCATAAATAAATAACTGGACCAAAAAATCTCTCTATCTTTGGCCCTGATGGCCCTGACGGTTCTGACTCTGATGTTGTCCCTGATGGCCTAGGCTCTGTTGGACTTCCCCATTATTCCCTTAGCCCTGAAGTCCCTGATGAACCTAGTGCTTCCCGGACTCTGTTGTCCCTACTTGTAACCTCTAGCGGGTCGATATCCCAAAGATCTAAACCTTTTGGCATGATCCACCTATCGAGAATCCTTTCCATGGTGTCTGCCTGGATACGGCAGTTGCTGTAGTGATCTGCTAGCACCGCTTCCCACTATCTCGCCCGGCTGTTTAGGATCACTTCCTCTCTTGCTTCCCTTTACATGGAAGCGATAGTCCTGGACGTGTAAAAGTGCATCATTGACAACATCTGTATAAGTCATCAATGTGGGGTTGCCAATCAAATAGTGTGTATCCTCCAGGATATCCCATCCATAAACTTCACCTTATTCCTTTCCTCACTATTCACCTCATCTGGGACAAAATTAGCCCAACGAGTGAACTCCCCTTCGTACTCGGATACCAAGCAATCACCCTAAGACACATCCCCAAATCTCTTTCGCATCTCTATCTCAAGTTGGCGGAAAGTATTTACGATCAAACCCCACCCAGAACTCTACAATGGACATCGTGTTCCTCTCCTCCATGGTGGTAACTGACTCCCACCACTACAACGTTGCTCCAACGACACTAAAAGTGGCCAACATCTACTTCTGCACATCGCTACACTAAACCATGCGCAGGTATCACTGAATATCTTTCTTATATGGGCACATTGCAATTATGGCTGAGATAACCTAGAACTCAAGTGGGTGGCCCTTATGAAAAATCTCCCTAACTATCTGCCAATCCGACGGCCCCGAATGGGCCTGATCGATCGATGCCAGTGGCTGGTGGGCTTGAGCAAAATGGAAAGACATAACAATCATAGAGGCATTAACTGCATGTGCCACAATAGCTGTCACCTCTGCTACTGACACTAACCCCTGTGGTGGCTGTGGTTGTGGTGCCCATGGATCCTGCTGAGCCTCCCTCACATTGTCTCTAGTCGCCGCTCTCCCCGCTCGTCCTCTCATAGATGGCATTTGAAAACATATCGAATTTTATAAGTTCATAGTCAATACAAATATAATGGAAGAAAAATATAATCTCTAATGCATAATCATGAATGTAACATTCATAATAATATGGCTCTATGTCGAAGAATGCTACGTAAAAATCATAGTAAGCTGCACAGATCCTATGGACACTAGAACCTAATTCTTTGATACTATCTATGACACCCCACCTATTTTAACCATGGATAATCAGTCCTTTATTGAAACAAGCATGCATCTCATTTGGTTCATTATTAGCATCACTGGCAAAAACCCTTTTAATTTACTAATCACCTAGGTTATGTTAAGCCCATGCCAAATTTTATCTTGCATTAATATGACAACATGCAGAAGTACATTAAATCAAACAAACTATCCACATAATAATAGTGTGAACAATCACATGAAAAATATATAATTAAATAAGACCAAATAAACCGTCGGTTCCCAAAACAAATAATCCAACAACAATCAGAAGTAAATAAAATTGAATTTGAACAAAGTTTGATAAATGAGCTGAACAACTAAATAGTCCAAAGGGGCAACACGCCCAAATGAAATACTGAAGGAACTCGTATATACAAATTAATGAACTAAACCTTCATGTCCCCAAGTGATAAATCTATGCCTTTGTGGATAGAATGATTGAGCTTGGCATCCCCGTGGATGGAAACCTAAAAGGTTTTGGAAATATTTTGACATGGGTCAGAGACCAAGAAAACAGTTTGAAAATATTTTGCAAGTGTTTAAATAACTTTTTAAATTATTTATTATATACACATGTTAGTTCAACGTACACTCCCTTGAGTTCCTCGCCTCTCAATTAATGTACACGCCTAACGTCTCCTACCTATCTATGCTACCTAACCTAACTAGATAAGGTATCTAACTATCCATAAAAGTTGTATAACGCATACAATGCGCTACCACAATATCCATAATTAATATTTCTCACATATTATTATTGAGTCAATTATTTAATAGTGTCTCTACTTAAATTACTTTTAGATATACACAATCTATCAGTTGTACTATCACACATAAGTAGATTTATCACATTTGTATATATTTATCACACATATAATATATAAAACTATAGAATCCCTGGAATGGCCCCTCGTGATGCTGGCATACTCTGCTACCAAGTTCATGTACCTTTCGTACTAAATCAAGGACTATTGGTTCCGCATGTCTCCTCGAACCCAAAAATAAATCAACACACATAGGAGGTGAACATGATTCAAAGCCTTTGGGGTATGCACATACCTGACATACCCAAATGACACGCCGATCCTACTATTACATTGCACATAGTGAGCTGCCCTAAGTTCAAGTTCTGGGGCACACATCCAAACCTCACTTGAATTGTCAAGGTAGGATCGACTTCTGTGCGGAAACCTCTTGATGGCAGGCACCATAGGTTTGTTCACACACAATCAAATCAGAACAAAATTTATTCACGAAACCTTTATATATACATATTATTCAATAGGTATACACACAACACAATCATAGAACTCCGTACGTGGTATATATCTCTCGTATACTCAAGGGACAATCAATTACAATTATAACCTCTTATTGTATATTTTTTAGTATCGCTCACTACTCAAGTAGTCCTAGTTACCCCTTTATTAATATTAGTATATAATACACTCATATACTACTAGTCTAAACCATAGGTTCACTCATACTCTTCGTAACCCGTTCTAAGTCTCATGAATTCATTAAACACCAAATCATGCCTCATAATTCCTAGCCTTAATTTCTTCTCATTTTGGATAACGCTCAACCTTACCATAGGCCTACTTGAATTTACAATATCCCTCACTATAGTTTAAAACTATCCCAAAAGTCTCCCCTCAAGTTTTTTTTGGAAACAGGGCATAAACTAAGAAAATTTGTAAAATCTAGGAAAATCGAATTGATTCGCCCATGATTGGAATCGATTGGACCATGGTGATTTGGTCTAAAATTGCACCGGGACCCAATCTATACGCCTAGGTATACTATTCCAACAATTTTGATCTTTTTGGAATCAACCATGATCTCAAAATCACCATCCGAGTCAGTCTTAAATAATTTCCTATCTCAAACTCATACAGTCTACACACGACCCCCAAGTGAAATATACCACTGTCACGTCGCTATCACCTGCTATGACGTAAAATACTAAATCACTATTCACTTATTAATTTTATTCGATAAACATTAATCATTTTTTCTTTATAGAAATTCTTATCAAAAGGAGGTATGGTTTTACTTTAATTTCGTGTTAAGGGTAAACAAACAACACCTAACGTCTATGTGATAAGTTATTTAAAAAAATTGCTACATAAAATTTTATCTTCAATCTTAGGTGATTTAACCAAATTAAGGAATAGGTAAATAGTATAACACAACACTATGGCGTACGAGGAAAAATCCACAACGGGAAAAAAATGGGGCCAATAGGCCAAGGCTGCTCGAGTAATTTGGGAAGCAATTCTAGGCTTAGATTGCTCTCTCCCATTAATTTTTTCATCTGGTGTATATATATGGGGCAAGGCTGATCGAGTAAGCTTGCCTATGATTAACCTGATTGGGCGAATTAAATGCAAGAGATATTGCATTAAATGCAAGACATATTGCATTAAATGCATCGGATATTACATTAAATGCATGGGATCTTCTAGTTTTGGTGGGAAGTCGTTCTATTGGTTGGAAGTATTGTGGGCATTAATAAAGAGTGTAATACCTCAACTTGGGGCTTACCTGAGGATGGATAAAGGGTCAGGTTTGGTGAACTAGACCTTCCATCCTAAGGATAAACACACTTAAGTGCTATATTTTGAGTCCCTAAATTTCAGACGTTATGACGTCAGAGAGTTGTTAAATAGTGACTCTGCCACATCAGTCAGGCAGGCTAGTATCTATTATGAAGTTGCTCGGCTGATAGGCAGCTCAAGTAACCTGGTTTCTGCTTGTTGGTTAAGAGTTATCTTAGAATCGGTGGTGCAAGATTGAGGTACCTCGAGGAGGTTCCCTCGAACAGGTAAGAGTTGAGGTGGCTCAGATGTAGTGGCTCGAGCGACCATATGTGCTTAATGAAGTTTTTTCTTTAGTGTGACAAGAGGGTTGGTAACTGTATTCCCAATGTTTCCTTACTCTCAATCCTCCAAACCATTTCCTTGTGAGGTTCCCAAGAGGAGTTTAATTGACAGAGCATTTTAGCTCTCCCATGCCCTGTCAGGCATGGTCCCTCGTGGTTACCAAACAACCTCACTCAATATACATTTATAATATAAAGAAAATGATTCATATTATTCTATTTCTTATTACAAACTATTGTCATCCAGGTGACTTTGGTCTACAAGTTGGATCCTTCGAACCAGGTTCATTAGAGAATCTTCGAGGTAGGTTCTTCGAGCCACCTTTGTGGAGGATCTTCGAGGTGGATCCTTCGAGTGAACTTCATTCTCCTTCTTTGTAGGTCAATTAATATTTTGACTAAGTTAATCACTCTTTGGTGGGGACTCCCCCTGCATTTACCCCTTCATAGAGATGTTAATTTATTGCATGAAGAAATATTTTTACGAAACCCTTTATTGGTCTTTAGTCCTTTCCTTTCTCTATCTTTTGAACCACCTCAGTGGTTTAATAAGTATATCATCATACTTGGACAATGTCTCTTCCCTCTATTAGGCTTCATAATTACTTATAGCAGATGCCTTGGGGGAAGTGAAGAGGTTTATTCAAATTTCCCCCAAAACTCTTTGCTCCCCAAGACGAAAAGACCCCAAGCATGCCACATTAAATGAGGTTATCTTTTGTACTTCTGTATGTGACACATGGCACTGCCAGGATACGCGCGTGTAACCCACATCATTAATCTACGCGCCAGCCCTCAAAACATCATCATTGCAACCTTTGATCTTTTGCAACTATTCATGCTTGATGAACACCCAAGCTAAACTATTCATTATTATGCTTTTCCAAGCATTACCTTTTGGGGTCCGTGTTGCCCCTATAAAACGGGGTATCCTTACTTCGAACATTCACCTTTGGGTTTCCTTTCTCTTGGTACTGAGCCTTTATGAGAGTTTTTCCATCTTCATATCTTTCACTCCATTAACTTAAACCTTCACTCCATTTCTCTAAACTTCCATGGCACCTCGCGTTAAACGAACCCACTCCTCCACGAATGCTTCTCCTAAAACTCAAGCGTGCCAACACCAGTCGGCGCGTTATCGTCGTGCTCCATACTTTGATAAGTCTAACCACTTCTTTGAAACGGCAGAGAGATTCCCTAGAGAGTTGGTGCCAATTAAGAACCCTAACCTATTGATGGCGTAGGGTGAAGACGCTGGAGATTTTGCCTATATCCCTATCGCTACTGTCACCCACTTTTGCATTGAACGTGGTGATTTCCCTTATTCAAAAGTAGAATTTGAAGCTTCTTTTAGCGCCTGCGAGGGGTTAGTTCCTTCGACTAAATATATCCACTCTAAGTATTATGTCCAGTTGGCATTTATTAGTTTGTATTGTTCCCTTTGGCTGGGTGATCTTACCCTCGCCAAAAATAACTCTACTCTCCAATTGTTTATTTCCCACTGGAGCCATAGGTCACACACTATTGTGCCTCCAGGGGCGAGTTCATTGTCACTCTGGAAGATGTTTGTGAGATTTTGGGGTTGGAAGCTACAGGGTTTGATACTTTTTTGAGGAGGTAATATCCAACAAGGAAAAAGTCTTAAGGGCTGAACTGGATGGAGTGGTAAAGGATTGCATGGTTACTTACAATAAGTGCACCTACACCGAAGTGATTAGGTAATTTTAATTCATTAAAGACAAAGTTGTTATTAGGGCTCGCGAGGAAGCCAAGGAGAATCCCAGGGGAAGAAAGTGTTTGAATAGCCCATGGAAGGAAAGGTCTTTGATTCTCCAATCGAGTTAGCTGGGTATATTTGGGTGATGTTATCAAAAGTCTACCATTCGATGACTGCCCCCTAAAGGACTTAATAAATATGGTTGTCCGAATGGCAAGCTATGTGAAGATCCCTCTTATCGCTATTGTTCTTATCTCATTGTACACCTAGATGGACTGTGTGGCGACCGATTCTGTGCAGAGCATTAGAAGGTTTGATGTCTATAATTACGCAAATAATGTCCTTTTAATAACTACCCCTGTTCTCAGCCCGTAAAAATCCCCCGTATTTGTTGCTAGAAAAAAAATTATTAAAAATCCCCTTGTTTCCTTGATCGATCAAGCCGAAAGGTTCTTACCCCGCCCTACGTTGGGGTGGATCAGTTTTTTTCTAATGAATTTTTTGCTGAGGAGGAATGCCCCATTGTTCCCATTGATGAAGATGGTGCGAGGAACGTTCCCTCGAACAGTGTCTCCCTTTTATTAATCCCTGCCTATCCGCCATCGTATATGGATTGGTCCCCTTTTTATTCCATTTACAGTCCCCACCGTGTAACCCTTTAATTTGGCTATAATCAAGGAGCCCCTCTATTGAGCCATATCACTCGTGAAAAACCATCAAACTTTTCTTTTGCTTGTGGGAACTATTTGACTTCAGCTATTGTGAGTCTGTGTGACAATTATCTAGTCAACTCTGTGATTATGAGCGAAGAGGCTCAAGGAGAGAGATCAACCATGTATATAAACATATTTTGGCAAAACCAACTGGTCCGTTTTCAAAGTAACATATTGAAGGAACCTCAGTACCCTGAGGTTAAGAGATTCCCACCAACAGATTTGGTTTTAATAAATTTCACCATATTCTCATTCGTATTCCCACTTAGTACTACTAATGCCACTATCCCCTCCGAACTGCCTCCATTAGCTCATGTGGACCAAGAAGTTGTGAAGAAGAAATCCTCTCAGACCTCACTTCCGATCGAGGTAGCCGTCGTTGCCCCTGGTCCCTCAAGACCAGTTAAAAAGATGATTCTCCACGTATTGCCTCATCTGGGGCAACAGTTAGGGCTATCGAGAACTATCCAATGAAGAAGCCCAAGACTGCTCAACAAACTCCAGTATCCCATAGTCCTGATGACAAAGTCACTCAAGCAGTCAGCCTAATGTTTGACCAACTCAAACAGACCTGGGAGAACTTTTATGAAGAGGAGAGGGAATTTATGTTTGATAAAATGGCTTCTTGTGGTTTCTCATACGTCTTTCATCCCACCGAACATAGTAAAAAAAGGAAGGCAATTAGCCCTCTTAAGATTTTGCTGGAGGAATCGGGCGAATCAAGCGAGGAGGATCTGCATCAGAAACATGTAGCAGCTGGTTTTAATGATAATAGTGATCACGATGATGGTGGTGAGGACGGAGGGAAGGAAGGAGAGGAAGAGTAGGATACATGAGAATAATAATAATAATAGTAATAATAATAATAATAATAATAATAATAATAGTTTTAATAAGAAGAAGAAGAAGAAGAGAACACTGCATTGGTCCGATGACATAGGTTGAGGAGGATGGTTTACCCTTATAAGCATGCCTCTCCTCCTCAAGATTATGAAGCTTTAGAGGACATTTTGGAAGAAGAAGAGGTATAATTTCCATCATTATTCTAATGTCCCTAAATTTTCCCCCTTTACCTTGTGATGAATCTATTTTGTTCTAACTCTCCCCCTTTTGCAGGTTGATGTGCGAGGTCGTTCCCGCGATAATGTTGAGGAGAGAAGTCTGTTGGAGAAGCATGGCGCGACATTACCTGCTTCAAAGGAAGCTGTTCCACAGGAGATAGCTGCCCCCTACTACTTCGTAGGTAACCTCCAATTTCCCCTTAGGGGTATTTATTTCTGATACTTCTACAAAATTAAGTAGTGGCTATTCACCCGATCTTACTTTTTTGCTCAAGCAGGATGGTCTTAAAGCAGTTATGCCAAGTGCAAGGATTGTTGAGGCTATTTCTAAATCCCCCATTGTTGTTAGTTAGCTTCTCGTGGTAGCCTTTTTCTATTGATGTTCTGAATTCATTTTGTTCCTTTTATCTTTATCTTCTAACTTGCTCTCTATTGTGCTTCGAAGGTATCCTTTCCAGAGTCGGTTGCTTCATTAGCCCCCACTCCTTTCTATGACCAAATTATTGTTACCATTTTTGGTCCCTCTATCAATGTTACTGCTATGGGCCAAGGATAAGGGGACAATAAGAGGTTGCTGAGGTGGGGGGAAGTGATTGCACCCCAAAGTCCACGTCCTTTGGTCGCTCTTGGTCCAGTTCAGGAGGAGGATGGCTACCCGTGAATTTACCAACGAGTAGTATTAGGATGTACTTTTATTCTTCTATCTTTTTCCTATTATGAACTTTTAAATTTTACCAATTTATATAGGTCTTAGAAATCTCCAATAACTTAGGGGTTAGGTGGGCGAAGTCTTATTGGCATGATCTCCTATAACCCAGGGTTAGGCGGGCCAAGTCTTATTGGCATAATATCCCATAACCAAGGGTCAGGTGGGCCAAGTCTTATTGTTATAATCTCCCATAAACATGGGTGAGGCGCTCCATGTCTTATTGGCATAATCTCCCATAGCCGATGGTCAGGCGGGACAAGTCTTATTGGCATATTCTGATTTGGCCCTTAAATTTCTTCCCCGTTTTTATAATGATAGAGAGCCAGATCGAATGTTGGATTGGGACTCTAAAACCTATCCGTAAGCAATCTTTGGATTTATTCTTTGATCTTTAGATCTAGCTCCAACTCGTACGTTCGAGTGGCCTGCTTCACCAGAATGGTTTAGGGAAAACCATTCAACCTATGATAACTTATCTCTTTATCTACCCCAGGCATCTCGGTGTACTTCCATGTGAAGACGTCTTTGAATTCCAATAGTAGTTTGATCATCTCCTCTCGAGGATCTCTCTCCAAGTCCTTCGAGATAAAAATAGGGTTTGGATGTTCACCCTCTCTAGCCAAGTCGGCCTTCTAGGGCTATCCTTCATGCATTTTGGTTCTTCTTCTACCTCTCCCATAAACTCTTGAACCCTGGAGTTATCAATCACCAATCATTTCCCCTGGTTATCTATTAGGAAGCATTCATAAACCAGGTCAACTTCATCGTCTAGACTCTTGGCTGCCTGCTCACACCTTTATAGTTTATAAATAATTCTACCATTAGGCAAAACCACCCGTTTACATTGCCAGGAAACTTTCTATTTAAAAGGCCTCTTCCGATGATTCTAGTCCACCTCTCTCACCGTTGGTCTGCTTAGGACACTCTGGGTTTGTACTTTATGTTCGATAGGGTCAATGTGTGGGGTAATTCAATCACGGAGTTGACTTGACAAAGTAGGGGGCCTCGTCGCTCCTATGTCGTGCTCTTCTTCGTAAGCCACCACCGTTCGAGTAGGTGATCGCACCATCTCTCGAGTGTATTAGACCCTTGTTCCCATGGTATACCTTGTTACCATTGTAGTTTCTTCTGGTAGCTAAGTATAGAAAGAGGTATCCACCGTGTTAGCTTCCTCTTTCGCAAAGGGTTTCTTAGTGGCTCCAATCACCACATCCTTACCGTTTATGTTCGTCTTAGCGCACTGATGATAAGTGGAGGGTACCAACCCATGGTTGTGCATCCACACCCTTCCCACCAGTACTTGGTATGATGTTTTGCAGTTCATGATGTGGAATTTGATGTGGGAAGTGATGTTCCCCATATTGATGCCCATGTTAACGTAGCCCATCGATTTGGAAGACTGATTATCATAGCCTTATATTTCGAACGAATGTGGAACTATCCTTATTTTCGATAGTCCAGTAGCATAAAAAAGATCCAATGGGCATTATATTTATGGATGATCCCCCATCTAACAAAACTTGTGAGAAAATATAATCATTTACTAACACGGTAACATACAAGGGTGTGTTGTGCTATCAGCCTATGAAAATGCAACTTCTGAGAGATACCTCCTCACGAGTTTAGCCATAAGCCCCTTCTAATTTAGGTGTAGCGCCATGTTTCTCTTTGAAATCTCTAAGATGGCCCGTATGACTTCCAGCCGGGAGTCTTTAAGGAGGCCAACCAGGTCAAAGAATAAGCAGAACTTTGGCGAGAGGCCAACTTTCGCACATTCGATCCATGGGTATGTCTGGTCATCTTCTAGCTCATAGACTTCCTTCATATCTCTATACGCAGCCTCATTATTTGCTATCACTGTGTTTACCTCCTCCGGAGTAGGGTCCCAAGTACCTACTAAGTCCCTTAATAGGTTCGTATGCTTCCTTTGTTGGTTTGTCCGTCTCCTCATTATCATCACCTAAATGCAGTTGGTCCAACTCGAAGGTTCGTTCTTATAAAGATTCCTTACAGTCATCCTCCCAAGATTCTTCGGAGTCACTCCCTTCAAACCACTACTACATAATTAATCATTCGACTTCTTCATCAAAAGCTCTGGCCATATGGGCCCCATGTGGTGGTAGAGGGTTATCCTTCCCGTTAGTTTACAGCAACTCAATGTCTCCATTCTTCACATGATGGTCAATCAACATCCTTAGTGAGAAACATAATTTGGTAGGTTGGTGTAACCTATTACGTAATGCTCAATAATGAGGTTTCTCTCTATCCTCCCGGGAGAGTTGCGTTATGTTGACGTTGATCAGCCTGCAAACTTTATCTTCAATATTAGGTCATTTAATCTAATTATAGAATAGGTAAATAATATAACACAACAATAAGGCGTACGAGGAAAAATCCACAACTGGAAAAAAATAGGGCCAACAGGATGACAAATGTGTTATATGGTAGAGTTTTACAACTAGAAGACAAAGATTGATACCCTCATGACTCTATGACCTATTTGACACTCTTTACTACCATATTCTTTGTATAGATCACCAATAATTGGAATATGCTACACAATAGTAACAAATTTTGCTCCTCAACCTGTAAGATGTGGGTTCTTGGAATACGGTTAGTATCAAGTGAGGCGTAACCCTTATCAAGATTGGGATTAACACCGTTCAGTATTAAGTGTCGGCAGTGACCACATGTGGATACGAGATAAGGGGTTCAATATTTAGAATTGTATTAAATGATGCATTATCAAAAGAGATATATAACGAGCATAATAAATGGATGGGACCAACATGTAGCGTGGTCGGAGGGAGAAAGAGCAATCACTCTAGGAATAATAAAGGCAAGGCAGGAACTTCAAGCTCAGTTAATGCTCAATGATAGGTGTATTAAATGGGTATGAGGAGTTAATGCTCTCACAATAGCTCTCGTGTATGGAGGAATTTGGGCAGCAATTCTTGGCTCAAAATGCTCTATCCCCCTAATTTGTTCATCTGGTGTATATATATTGGGTAAGGCTGCTCGAGTAAGGTTGCCTACGATTAATTTGATTAGGTGCATTATATGCAAGAGATATTTCGTTAAATGCATGGGATATTTCATTAAATGCATGGGATCTTCTAGTTTTAGTGGGAAGCCATTCTACTGGCTGGAAGTATTGTGGGAATTAATGAGGAGCGTAATACGTTAGCTTGGGGCTTACCTGAGGTTGGCCAAAGGGTCAGGTTTGGTGAACTAGACCTTCCATTCTAAGGAAAAACTCACTTAAGTGCTATATTTTCAAGTCCCTAAATGTCAGACATTATGACGTCAGAGAGTGGTTATATAGTTACTATGTTAGGTGCACAGTCACATCAGTAGGTGGGCTGGTATCTGTTCTAAGGTTGGTCGGATGACAGGCAGCTCAAGTAACCTTTGAAAATGTGAGCTTTTCTAATTCAATGCTCTGATACCAATCTGAGAACGTGGATCCCCGAGTTTCTTAATTTACTCAATTAAAATATTTATTATTATTTCCTCTTATGTAAAACACGAGATGCGGAAGAGTAAAAAGTGATGGTTCAACTAAAACAAACAAATTTCTAATTTCAATTTTCTTAAAGAAATTAAAATTAAATCGAGTGAAATTAAATTAAACACACAAATATTAATTTCACTTAAACCAATTAATTCAAGTTCAACTCCTAGAATTTGCCTAAGTCATAATTATCAATATTCCAACGTTAGGCCAAACCAATTATGCAAGATAAAATAAATCAATCACACTACGCCGCGATGTACGAGGAAAAACCCAAGACGGGAAACAACCTCGGACGGCCCTAGCCACAAATTCACTAGATACGAAATTACAAGTACAAGACAAAAGACTTACAACACACGACTTGATCCCTCTCAAGCCTCAACGCTTCTCCTTGTAGACACCTCTTCCTAGCGAATAACCTTGGAACACCACCGCGGTCTCGGAATCCACCGATAGGACTTTATACGGTCACCGTCACCCTAACTAGGAGCCTTTCTCCAAGTGGGTAAATTAATGCAAACTTCTCTTCAATTCGGTGTAGAGAAAACCGGTGCCAAAACTCCAAGAAAGATATATGTATATGAGAACTTGGAATCAACTCATTTGGGTGTAAACAAGAGTGATGTATATTTTTCTCTAAAAATCTCACTCAAAACATGATCTTTTTCCCTCTTTTATTTTTCTCTCAAAAACACTCTCTAAGAGTTAGAAGATTGTGAAAAAGATTGATTATCAAAAGTGATTCCCGTACATCTTAAAGTTTGAAAAAGTTGGTTAAAAACTAAGTGGGGAAGTGGGTGAAAAACTGCCAAAAACTGTTCCCGCCTGGCATCTCGTTCGAACGACATTTCGTTCAAATGAAATCTCGTTCGAACGAGACTTCTAACGACGTTCCAGATTGAACTCATTAGAATCTCGTTGGATATCTCGTTCGAACATAAGGTTCGTTCGAACGACATATCGAACGACATTTCAAAGGCCTATACTGGAACCTCGTTGGCAAACTCGTTCGAACGACATCTGGTTCGAATGAAAAACTCGTTCGAACGACATATCGAACGAACTCCTAGAAAGTCTGGAAAATTCGATTTTCGCCCAGGAAACTTTATAAACTTATTTTAAAGTTTTAATTAATTCTTTCTGAAAATAAACCACAGTTTTAATTGAACCTAACACCCAATAAAAAAGTTCCAAGCTCCTATAAATATATATATTGCATTCATACCTTGGGAGCATGGAACTATGGTTGATGACGTAGAAACGAGGCACGCAAACCGACATATTTGATGAAGCTTTATACTCTTTGCCGCTACGTCTTCAACAAACACTTCATAGGCTTGAGAGTATTACAATTAAATACTATCATATGAATAAATGTTTTTGTCCGGAATTGAGACAACACTATACATGGACTCAATTGGAAATTTGTGTCCTTACAAATCACCCCCTTTGGCTATTCCGGGACAAAAACCAAAAAAAAAGTCCTAAAGGGCCGTCAAGCTCACTAGACTCAAAACATAACCCACCCAAACTTGACTCAACCCAAGGATCAAACGCTTTGCCATTGAAAGATGCCGCTTTATAAGAATTCCTGCACACTTAAGCAAAACTATCAAACGCATAGGGAATATCAAAATATTAAATGCAATTAATTAATTACTCCCCCTAAATTAATTCTCCCCTTTATCAAACAAATGACATACTTAGAAAGACGTCTCTCCCTAAGATAAATCTCCTCCAAACTAAGATACGATAATAATAGGATTAGATACCATTTCTCCCCCTATCATTTCTCCCCCTTTTTGTTCAGGAATAGACAAAGGCTAAAGAATCAAAACAGTAACTTATCTCCCCCAAATAAAGCATATAAACCCTCGAAACTAAGCAAGGGATAAAAGAATGAGATAACAAGCTAAAACATGTAATTGTGCATATAGTGATGAGAACATTAAAGCATATGGGCAACAAAATCAAGGCAATGACAAAACAAAATATCATATATATATGTACTAGAAAGATATCAATAATGCACACGCACATATATATATATATATATATATAGATATAAACACACACATGACACAAAATACAGTAAGTTTGCACACTCGTATGGCAAAAATGTGTCAAATGGAAACGGAAGTGTAGGGGTGTGAACTAGCAACAATTAAATTTAGACCCAAACACTTAATAAACATGTTCACGGAGTTCTCATTTGATTGCAAACTTCATCACATTTAAATATAACCTCATGTGACAATATAGATTGAACTCAATGAACAAACGTACACAATGCATACAAGCCTAGCATATTGATGATTCTACAAACCAATAGAGTCATGACATGAAATACGCAACTAGGATAAACGGACATTGTGCAAACCGTTGATATACCATCCAATCTCCCTCAATATGCATTTATATTAAATTTGAATGAATATATCAATCAAACATAGGCCTTGGCAATTTATTTTCTTTTTAATGCCATATTTTCTGTTTTTAGGCCTTTTGGACCACGTATTTCTTTTAGGTCCATTCCAAACGTTGAATTACAATCGCAAAGGATCACTTAGTCCTTTCGGAGCCCTTCCCCGTGCACATTTTTATTTATCATGTTTTCACACAAATCTCACATGCAACGGATTTTGACATGCACTAGTCCTCCTAAGTCACAAATATGTAGATGACAAGATTGGAAGGAGAACATCTCACATAGCTCAAATATACATATGAAGTTAAAATTTCAAAAGAGCTCGTGCATGTGTGACTAGAGGCATATAAAAATAGAATCCATTTAATCAATACAAAATCCAACTACTCCATAAAATATGGTAAAGAACACAATAAGGATTGATAATCTAAACCAAAAGTTCTAGCCACGTGGGAGCCAAAAAGATGGAATTCAAACACAAGTATATGCCACATAAAGTGTGTCAAACCAAAATACACACAACACAAATCTTTTTGAGTTTTTGATATTTTTAACCAAAAATAAAAAATATATACTCAAAAGACAAACACAAATCATTTGAATCTTTCATTAAGTTTAAATTATCGAGAGATAAAATCCAAATGATAAACAAAAATCTTTTTGTATTTTTCATTTAATGCAAACAAAATGAAGGAAGTATAATACAAAAGATAAACCAAAAATCATAATTCTAGCATGTGATAACCATGGAGCATAGACTAGAAAATGATGAAACAAGCATACATATAGCATGTGAATATAGCATGAAGTACAAACGCTAAAGTATGCAAAACACTAACACATTCATCCTTTAGATTTATCAAGGGAGGAAGCATGTGAAAGTAAATGAGAATCAAAAACCCTATTTTGCAAGGAAACCAAGTCGGATTTCCTAACCCAAATTAATGAAGAATGACTAACTTGGGGTGTTGGAACTTTAACTACCGTGGTTACTTTACTATCGGATTTTCTAGGAATTCATTTAAGATCAAAACAAAATTTCTTAAGATGACCTTTTCGACCAC
This sequence comes from Sambucus nigra, assembly GCA_949130495.1. Classification (NCBI taxonomy): domain Eukaryota; kingdom Viridiplantae; phylum Streptophyta; class Magnoliopsida; order Dipsacales; family Adoxaceae; genus Sambucus; species Sambucus nigra. The sequence goes on along the minus strand of OX422216.1, from coordinate 542,446,554 downwards.
AATGTGTACAAGTAAAAACATGTCGAAAAGATTTACCTAAGGAGTGATCTCTAAATGCTTTCCTAGTAGATTCTCCTAAAACGTTGGTCTTGGCTTTATGAGTAGATTCATTACAAGTATTGATGCCTAAACCACAAGTGTCATTTTTAATTTGGACCGTTCCTAAAATTTTATCTAATTTTTTGACTGACACTCCAAATCAAATTTGACATTACTAGAGTCTTTTAATTTATTTTGCAATTCTAAAATGTTAGACTCTAATAAAAAATTTCGCTCTTCAAAAGCAAGAAGCTCCTTTTTCAAGGATTCCATTAAACCCCTAAGGCTATCTCTTTCGCCTTCTACATATTCAAGTTTCTCTTGAAGAGTCCTCTCACGTGTCCTAAGGTCTTTTACTAAAGCATTTTCATCAACGACCTTGACACTCTCTCTTAAACTAGCTTCTAACTTCAAATTAGCTCTTTTCAATTTAATGGATTCTTTATAAAGCTCTTGAAAAGCATTTTGAAGTTCACTCACATTCACCTCTTCTTCATTTTCACTCTCTCTTTCTTCTCCACTCTCACTATCATAAAAAATAAGAGAATCATAAACAATGACCTTGGAAGTGTCATGTGTTAAAGTTTCATCAATCGATGAGTTCTCACTATCACTCACATGACTAGCCATAAAAGACACAAAATTTTTCTTAGTGGGGGAATCGGGTCCCTCTTCCTTATCACTATCACTAAGGGTCGCATTATATGCATTTGGTCGTTTACCCTCTTTCCTTAGTTTAGTGGGGCACTCATAAGCCCTATGGCCATAACCTTCACAACCAAAACACTTATTAGACTCGTCCCTATCTAAATTTTCATTACTTGGTTTAGGGATCTTCTCGTCTTTAGGGATCTTCTCGGCTTTAGAAATCTTCTCGCCTTTGTCATGCTTAGAAGATTCAAATTTCTTAAAATCATTTTTAAATTTATGTTTGTTAATTTTAAGAAATTTTCTAAATTTACGAGAAAACAAAGCCATGTCTTCCGAGTCACTATCACTCTCGCTCTCTACTACTTGTTTGACCTCTTTTCGGGCTTTTAAAGCAACGCCCTTTTCGATTTTCTTTTCAGTTTTAGAGGGAAACATATCTAGTTCATAGGTTTGTAAATCACCTACAAGCTCTTCTAATTTCATAGAGGCTAAAGTTGGTAAAGAATTTAAAACGGTCACTTTTGGAATAAATCTATCAGGTAGGGACCTTAGAATTTTCTTTACTACTCGGTTGTCGGGTATTTTCTCTCCCAAGTTAAAAGATGAATTAACAATATCAGAAAGTCTAGCATAAAATTCATCAAAAGTTTCTTTTTCATTCATTTTGATAGTTTCAAATTGAGTGGTGAGGTTTTGAAGTTTCGAAGCTTTAACGACACTAGTACCTTCATGAGTGAGTTGCAAAACATCCCACGCTTCTTTAGCGGTCTCACACGTCATAATGCGTCGGAATTCATCTGGTGTGACAGTGATAAATAAGGCATTTAAACCTCGGGAATTAAAGTTAGAAAGTTTAAATTCACCCTCACTCCATCTATCGGCGGGTTTGGGAACACGCTCATTATCTATTAAATGAGTAGGTGGGGACCACCCGTTAACAACAAACATCCAAACTCTCTCATCGATAGATTTTACTGTCGATTTCATTCGCGCTTTCCAATATGCATAGTTTGAACCATCGAAAATAGGAAATTTTGAAAATGGGGAAAATTCCATTTTAGCCAAAAATTATTCAAAAGATCTTTAACGACATAATTTATCGCTTTGGCTCTAATACCAATTTGAAAACGTGAGCTTTTCTAATTCAATGCTCTGATACCAATCTGAGAACGTGGATCCCCAGGTTTCTTAATTTACTCAATTAAAATATTTATTATTATTTCCTCTTATGTAAAACACGAGATGCGGAAGCGTAAAAAGTGATGGTTCAACTAAAATAAACAAATTTCTAATTTCAATTTTCTTAAACAAATTAAAATTAAATCGAGTGAAATTAAATTAAACACACAAATATTAATTTCACTTAAACCAATTGATTCAAGTTCAACTCCTAGAATTTGCCTAAGTCATAATTATCAATATTCCAACGTTTGGCCAAACCAATTATGCAAGATAAAATAAATCAATCACACTACGCCGCGATGTACGAGGAAAAACCCAAGACGGGAAACAAACTTGGACGGCCCTAGCCACAAATTCACTAGATACGGAATTACAAGTACAAGACAAAAGACTTAAAACACACGACTCGATCCCTCTCAAGCCTCGATGCTTCTCCTTGTAGACACGTCTTCCTAGCGAATAACCTTGGAACACCATCGCGGTCTCGGAATCCACCGATAGGACTTTATACGGTCACCGTCACCCTAACTAGGAGCCTTTCTCCAAGTGGGTAAATTAATGTAAACTTCTCTTCAATTCGGTGTAGAGAAAATCGGTGCCAACACTCCAAGCAAGATATATGTATATGAGAACTTGGAATAAACTCGTTTGGGTGTAAACAAGAGTGATGTATATTTTTCTCTAAAAATCTCACTCAAAACATGATATTTTTCCCTCTTTTATTTTTCTCTCAAAAACACTCTCTAAGAGTTAGAAGATTGTGAAAAAGATTGATTATCAAAAGTGATTCCCGCACATCTTAAAGTTTGAAAAAGTTGGTTAAAAACTAAGTGGGGAAGTGGGTGAAAAACTGCCAAAAAACTGCCAAAAACTGTTCCCGCCTGGCATCTCGTTCGAACGACATTTTGTTCAAATGAAATCTCGTTCGAACGAGACTTCTAACGATGTTCCAGATTGAACTCGTTAGAATCTTGTTGTATATATCGTTCGAACATAAGGTTCGTTCGAACGACATATCGAACGAACTCCCAGAAAATCTGGAAAATTCGATTTTAGCCCAGAAAACTTTATAAACTTATTTTAAAGTTTTAATTAATTCTTTCTGAAAATAAACCACAGTTTTAATTGAACCTAACACCCAATAAACAAGTTCCAAGCTCCTATAAATATATATATTGCATTCATACCTTGGGAGCATGGAACTATGGTTGATGACGTAGAAACGAGGCACGAAAACCAGCATATTTGATGAAGCTTTATACTCTTTGTCGTTACGTCTTCAACAAATACTTCATAGGCTTGAGAGTATTACAATTAAATACTATCATATGAATAAATGTTTTTGTCCGGAATTGAGCCAACACTATACATGGACTCAATTGGAAATTTGTGTCCTTACAACCTTGTTTTTGTTTGTTCGTTAAGTGTTATCTTAGAACCGGTGGTGCAAGATTGAGGTACCTTTCGGAGGTTCCCTCGAATAGGTAGGAGTTGAGGTGAGTCGGATGTAGTGGCTCGAGTGACCATATGTGCTGAATGAAGTTTTTTCCCAAGTTTGCCAAGAGGGTTGGTAACTGTATTCCCAATGTTGCCTTGCTCTCAATCCTCCAAACCATGTCCCGGCGTCGTTCCCTAGAGAGGTAGCTTGATAGAGCATGTCAGCTCTCCCATGCCCTACCAGGTAGGCATGGTCCCTCGTGGGTACCAAACATACTCAATCAACATACATTTATATGATAAAGTAAATTATTCAAATTATTATATTTCGTATTACAAACTATTGTCATCCATGTGACTTTGGTTGGAGCCTTCGAACCTGGTTCATTCGAGAATATTCGAGGTAGGTTCATAGAGCCACCTTCGTGGAGGATCTTTGAGTTTGTTCTTTCGAGTGGCCTTCATTCTCCTTCTTCATAGGTCAATTAATCTTTTGACTAAGTTAGTCACTCTTTGGTGGGGACTCCCCCCTACATAACCAATGTTGTAAAGTCCACATACCAACAAATCTTTCTTTTAGTTTGAAGAAAATTTTCTTCTTTTAAAGTTTTGAGAAAAATTTGTGTTCTAAGCCTTTAAAAAAATATAAGAAGACAAAAATTAATTTCTACTTCCTAGTATATAAGATTCCAAAATGTCGATATAATTTTTAAAGTGTTTGTCTAATAAAAAATATACTCACAACTATTATTGAGTTACCAAAAATATTAAAGTCTATCAAGAAATAATTAGTCAAAAGATTGTTCTGGTGTTGAAAAGAAGTAATCAAACGTCAAATTACTTTAAATAGCAAGAAATTTAATCGATATCTCAAGAACACTAAAATAAGCTTGAAGGAAAACTCTAGCGAATAATGATATCAGCATATGTTTTTATCTCTAAAAAACTCAAGCTTTTATAAAAATAACCTCTATTTTGTATTAGATAAGAATACCACATTAAGTAGCCAACAATACGTGAATGAAATTGTGGGAACCATCTTTCAAATATTTTCAGGTTATTGTCCACACAAAATAGTCAAAAGCTAATCTACCCAAAAGATATAGTTAAGAAGGTGATTTATACAATGTTTGAGACCAAAAAGTGTTTGAAAAAGGTATCATCTTTTCATCATATTTATTGTTGAATATATTTGTAACCTCTATCTTTTTAGTGTCTCCTCTTACTTTAGGTAGTGACAAAATTCCTCACAGTAGTGACGTAGCTGCAACAAGGTCATGCCAATGACCAAAATTTTCATTTTTGCACAAAGAGTTGCTAGCGAACTTAAATATCACTGCAGCGACCCAAGCCAAGTTTTTAAAGATGTTTTAAAATGTAGAACAATTCTGTGAAATATACAATATGGCCTTTTGAAAGTATTCTTATATAAGAAAACTATATGGCATATGTAAGTGGCAAAACTCAAAGCATGGCCTCAAACACACAATGTAGTTTAACAGATTTCCCAATTTTAGTTATGTTAAACCATTAGTGTTCTTTGTCATATAAGTCCACTACCTTCCACTAAAGTAGAAATCCCATGGATGTATAAGTTAATGTTGTAGGGATAAATTTAATGAAGTCCGATGAATATATCTTGATTTGAAGGTTTCTGGAATGACCTCTTGGACTAGAGACACAAAGTGGGTTTTACATTCTATTTTTACATTAATCTATTACATTATGTTGGGGATTATTATGATCACTAGACTCATGAAAATACTTATTATCTAAATAGCATTCAACAATGTTACCGTCTTTAAATCTGCCTCACCGATCACTTCTTATACGTAAGACTTGTTTATCCTTTGCATTTTCATTTTTCAAAAGGATTTTCAGAAACTGTTTAAAATTATCTGATTTATATTTCATAAAAAGTACCCGTGTAATGTGAAAACATCCATAGTGACTAGAATGTAACCATTACCATAAAGGATACTAGTATGGGAAGTACCCATTAAGTCCGCGTGGATGAGATCAATGGGTTTTAAAGTTAAAATATTAGGAAGTTTCCTGTGAGGGGACTTAGATATCTTTCCTACTACCACAAACTATATTTTGACTCTTTTTAATTCTCAGAAATCCCCTTAAAAACCTAGTCGGTGCTCAATCTGCTCAGGATGTTAAAATTAGTCTGACCGATCCTATTATGCCAAACGTCGATATCATCAAGTCTAGTCAAGTGACAATAAGCAAAAACCCGAGTAATTATGTAACAATTCTCCTTATTTATATTTTCAACTTTGATGCAATTACCGTTTTTGTCAATAACTTTTCACGTAATATTAGAAACATTAATAGAGTAATTTTCATCACTTAACTAACTTATACTTACCATATTAGCCTTCAACCCTTTAACTAAGAGAACATCATTAAGTAGAGATAAACCTTCCATGGGGAGTGTTCTTGTTCCTATGATTTTGGATGAAACTTTATCTCTAAACATGACTTTATCACCAAGGTTGTTAGTAAAAAAAATCAACTTTGTTTTGTCGCTTGTCATATGCCCAGAACACCCTGAATCTAAATATCATCGAGTTGAGTTGATCTTGATTTCGAGTGCAGAAATCACAAAATTGCATCTCAAATGTTGTAATAAATCGTCTTTTCTCACCCAAATAGGTCTAGTTTTAAAATTATTTTTCCCTTTTAGTCGTTAGAAGGTTGAGGGGTTTTATACGGTTCTTTCTTCTTAGTCCAAGACTTGTTTTTATTTTTACCCAAAAAATGATTTTGATCTTTTCTTGGGAGTACATAACTAGGGAACTTCACGTGAGTGTAGTCAAAATTTTGATAGGCAGGAGTGTAAATTTTCTTCTGAAAATAGATATCTAAGTTGTATCCGCATAAATCATAGTAGGAACAATATATTGCTAATGTTGGTTTAACCCTGGTAATTAAAACTTGAAATATAGGTTTGGAATTAGTTTGAGTCTTGGGTTTGACTAGGATAAAACCAATGTTTTCCTTACTTTTAATAGGAGGGCAAACATACTTAGACTTAGTTCAACATTTTGTGAGGGATTACACGAGGTTTCTGTCACTTGTGAGACTGAATTAGTTTTACTAAAAATTTCTTTGACAAAAACCATTTCTTAAATTCTGAAAGATTTTTTGTTTTCAACAAAACCAATTCCACTTTTGTCATGCTTGTCTCATTTCAATCAACATAAGTTCTTGTTATTTAGTAGAGGTTTCAAAATGTTTCCACCATTTAATTTTTTTTTAAATATTTTTCCTTGGATTCTTCCAATTCAACTATAGCGGCCTTGTATTTTTTTTTTCTAAAACAAAATTGTTTTCAGATATTTGAGTTAATTTTATTTGAATTCTTCAATCATAGTCTTAAGAGTTAAGCATTGACTCGAGTAGTCTTCATTCATTATGCCTAACAGTCCTAGTGAGACTCTCAATTTGTTTAGACAACTTTTTCACCAATTTTTCAGACTTGGAAAATTTCTTTAAAGTTATAGCACATAGGTCTAGAAAGTTTGGCAAACACGTCATCATCATCATCATCGCTATCACTAACTGAAGTGTGTGGCGTGTCTTCCAACGATTCATTTTTATTTATGAAAGTCATACACACATTCAATTCATCAGTATTGGTGTCATTTTAACTCACACACCCACATGTATCATATTTTAGAAACATCATTAATATGAGTCGTAGTAGAAGGTGTATCAGCAACATAACAAGAAAACATATAATCATCTTCAGAAAGGCAAACATCACCATCATATTCAATAATTTGGGCACAAAAAACATATAATATTCATCTATGTTTGATGAACCTAGATGATCATCAGAATCACTTGATTCATCCCAAGTTTTCATAATTTGGGCCTTAGGTGTGGTTTATGGTTTAGAATAACACCTATTATCATAAGGTCCCATTTTTCCTTATTGATAAAACTATACATGTGATTGAACTGGCTTAGGTTTGTTGTTATATGAGCCTGTGGGTAAATTATGATTTGGCTCTGTCGATCAATGAATTTTTTTTTCATGTGGTCTAGAGGCATGAAATTTTTGATGACCAGTTTTCCCTTTACGTGCAACAACAGTATTTCTATATTTTAAAGTCTTCTTAAATTTCTGGCTCATAAAGGAAATTTGGGTATCAAGGGTTTCAATATCTAGTTCTTTTTATGAGTCACTATCTAAGTCAGACATGAATAACTTAAGATTTCTCATATTAGAAGTGAATCCCATGTTTGACTCACTGTGCTTTTTAGTACTTGAGGACATTAATTTTTTAATAATCAACTTCCATTTCCATTTCCATAGTACTCAATTTTCTATTAATAAGCTCAGGAGTTAAATTAGGGTCACTAATTTCTTCAATGTCATACTATTTATGGTCAAACATAGGAAGGAGAGATCTCAATTTTTATGAATATGTCCTTATTATGATAACCTATACTATAAGCAAACAATTTAGTGATCATGTCACATAACTTAAGATAGAATTCATCAAAGGTTTATGTGTAAAAAATCATTATAGAATTATAATGTTGGAATTGCATTTGTGTCTTGGTAGCTTTAACATGTTGATCACCTTCATAGACAGTGATCATAGTGTCCCAATCTTCCTTAGCAGTGGTACAATGAGAAATTGATTTCAATTCATGTTCACTAAATTCTATGAAAACACAATTACATCCTTTGTTATTATACTAAGACAACAGTTTTTCATTTTTAGCATATTCACTCATTATTTTGCTTAATCTCAAAGTACTTTCCTCAGTTTCTAGTCTAGTAGGAGTTTGATAACCAGTTTGAATAACATCCCAAATATTGAAAGTAATCTAGTACACAAACGTGTTAAGATTAAAAATTCTATTTTAATTCTTTGATAAAAAACTTTTAAACCTCAATGGTTGAATACACACACACACATATATTAGTCCATATTGGTGTGATGTTTAAAGTCTAATGAATAAAAGTTAAAACAAAATGATATGAGGAGAAGAGGGATTGAACACCGTAATTTTGTTAATTGGGAAACCAACGTACTGGAAAACCCCAATACTTTTAGTTCTTATACCATATACACCATAAGTGCACTATAATAACAGTTTAGGTACAAATTATACTTTACAATCTGTAAAAACAATTAGTACAACCAATGCACCCAATATACCAAGGGTAGCACTAAACAATCCCACAACTACTGAAATAGGCTAAACACAAAACAATAGATTAGTAGTACACACAAAACTTCACACTCAAGACATGAGTATTCATTGAAGATGTAACATAAAAAAATTAAGTTTCAATATTTTTTTATTTTCATAGATGGTTGGACGATCAAATCTAAAGTTAAAGATAGAAAAGGCCTTTGTTTTTTGATTTGATGTTTCAACTATGTGAAAACAGATTTTGTTCAATGTATATATAAGTTTATACGATAGATTTTGTTCATAAATAAGATCTACTAAACATAAAAGATATATATATATATTCATGTATGAAAAAGAGTTTGAAAATATTCCCTAATAGATCTCAAAATCCAAACAAGGTTTAAACGCAACAACCTCCAAACCAAGAACTCTAATAAGGCGTCAAATGTTCAAACCTAGAAAAACCTCAAACTAAAAGTCGACATTTAAACCCTCATACTTACACAAAAAAGATATTCAAAGATTTGTTGGATGAAGCATAGTAGAAGAGGTTTAGAAATCTCTCAGAATGATGTAAAACTTTGAACAAGTTTAAAGAGAGAAGGGCTGATAAACTTTTGGCAGCATTTGGTTTAGTTTTAGAAATTTACCTCTACTTTAAAAAATGAACCCCGAGTCGTCTATTTATAGAGGCAAATAAATGGCTTTGGTTCAATCGTAATTCCCCAAAAATAAGGGTAAAAAGTAAATAACCAAGGGGATCTAAGGGAATATCAGGCTTCATATAAAATAGGCTCGGTGAGGATACATGCGTAAACGACCATGGCACTGTGAGGGGAAGAAAGGTAAAACAACCTTAGACAACCAACACTCGAGAAGTCAACCCCTAAGGCTGACATGTGATGAAGTCGAATGGGAAACACACCAACCTCTAATTTGTCCAAAATTGTTCATGCGGATCATAAAACCAAACGACGCTTTGACTATCAAAATGCTATCATTTAAGTACTAGTTGAAGTTAATTAAAAAAATTGAATTTTATTTCTTTTGAAATGCTTAAATCAACATTTAAAAATTTGAAAAAATCACATAAAATATGAATATTCATTTAAAAATATAAAAAATATTTGAGTATAAAATACATATACGATAAAAAATATAAAAATATAGAATATATTATATAAATTAGAATTAGGGTTTTAAAAATAGAAAAAATGATTTTAAAAATCTTTTTAGGATTATGTTTAGTGTGTTCAATGGTCCAAGTATATTTGGGACTTTTGTTACAAAATTGAGCCAATACAAAACTCGTTGAATTAGAAAGAGTGCTTTCAATCTCCCCCTTAGTTAAATTTGGGACAAAACAAATAGAGACTAAAAAAATAAGTCTCACACATATAAATACATTCCCTTATATTTTTCTTCTACGAATTGCCTAACTGCATAATACGGAGAGGGGTTAAATAGTGTGATAACATCACTAAAGTGGTGAAAAACAGAAAATTGGTATAACATTAATTGTATGTCTCCCTCGAGTCAAACGATAGTGTACGAGGAGATGAAACTCGTCCATACATTCTCAAAAAATTTGAGTGGGGACTTGAGATAAACATCATTGATTTGGTGGTCTTTAATTTCAAAATCATTAAGTTGGTTATTATCTCTCTGCTAAGAATGACAGTAAACTTGAGATGAACATAATTGATTTGGTGGTCTCTAATTTGAAAATCATTAAATTGGTTATTATCTCTCGGCTAAAGACGAGAGTAAACTTGAGATAAACATCATGATTTTATGGTCTTTAATTTAGTGATGATTAAGTTTGTTATTATCTCTAGGATAAGGATCAGAGTAAAAATGAGATAAACATCATGACTTGGTGGTACCTAATTTAGTGATGATTAACACGATTATTATATCTCGGCTAAGGATGAGAGTAAAGTTGAGATAATCATCATTGATTTAATGGTCTCTAATTTAAAAATTCCTTAAGTTGGCTATTATCTCTCGACTAAGGATGGTAATAGACTTGATAACTTGATGGTTAACACTTATGAGAACTCGAACCAAGAAGATACAACATAATGAAAAAAAGATGAATATTTGCATTCATCACATAGAAAAATTTGAAGAGAAAAGCAGTTCAGATGAGGATACAGACATCGTATTGTTCAAGAATAAACCATCATAATTCTAACAAAAGCTGTTCAAAAATCACTTATAAAGGGAAAGTAACGCCACAAAAGGCCAACCAAATAGTGTGAAAAAGATTAGATGATCTCTTGAAGAGGATCATCGCCCGAAGGGGTGGATACATTTTCTATCAAGGTTTGAGTGACGGCCCCATCATCATTACCATCACCCTTAACCACGTTAAGATCATTCTTCTCCGTTGTCTCATCTATGGGTTTCTCTATAACTTTAGAAGGGACACTCTTAACATTTTCTACCTCAAATAGTGTAGTGTCGAACAGGTCATTAATAAAGTTAAGGCCCTCAAAATCTTAGGGGATTAGCGTCCCAACCTCGACTTGTTTGAGAATGGCCCAGTAGAAAAATGTCTTCACGCCTCTCTTGAGTTATTCGAACGCGTAGCCCCCAAAATCCTCAAAAGATTTAAAATATGCCATTGCCTGTGATTTAGGCTCCTACAGGGCCACCTACACAACTACATCTATATCGTCATGCTTCTGATTGGCCAAACCCTTCAAGACATTATTTTTCTCATCTTTTAGTTTATTCATCTAGTCTACGTGCTTCTGATCGGACGGCTCGTGTTCACGATCTTTGGAAGCTAACTTATCCCTCAAACCCTTTTGTACAGTCTCAACATCCTTCCCTTTTCTGGATCATTGGAAGTCTCTTCTCCACCCAATCACCAAGACAGTAGAGGGTAAAAAGTGACTTCAAAATTATAGAAAATATGGGTCAGTATGGGACAACACTTCAAAAGAAAAGGCTTGAGATAACAAAGGTTGAAAGTGATTACCTGAGTAGCCCTATGGACACTAAATGCTATGAGACGAGAGGTATCCATTGCCTCTAAAAAATTATTGTCGACTCTCATCACTAAAGTGGAAATGGCGATATGTGTCCTCCGGGCATCACCAAACAACGTCTCGTCATTGAGCTTTAATTGGGCAAGATGACATGTAAGATCATCGTCACACGATATGAGAATCGCCTGATTAGACCTTCCAGCAGTGGGGACATACCTCTTATTCTTCTTCTGTGGTTAAGAAATGGTGGTGTTATCCACCACTTCCTTTCTTTTTTAGGAAGCATCAGCATTATCAGGGCCACCTAGGGTTGATTTCTTGGTCTGAGGGGGTGGAGACATTTTCTTCTCGAGTTTTTTCAACATAGAGGAAAGATTGGGGGGTCACCATCTTCCAAATTTGTTTAGGAGTGTTATCCGTTCGATCTGCAAATAATTTAGAGAAATGTTAATGTCAAAAGAAAATAAAGGTACAAATGATACTAGAGTTTGAAATAAAAATGCACAAGTCCTATAGTATAAACTAGTTAAATATAAGACTACAGTTGACGAAAAAACTTACAAATTTTAGTCAGGGCAACACCTAACCCCGTTTCGACCAGAATCTCGAGGGTCATCAGTTTCTCTACTTCGGCAAGACAACCATCGTCCCCTTAAACCCTAATATAGTTGACCTTCTCTATATCGTCCACGCTCAGGTCGGGGTCAAGTTTTGCGGATATGAAGGCTTTTCCACGGTTCTCAGGCAGAACAAGCATCGTTGGATGGAAATTCCCACGAACCATAGACAAAGAAGTTTCCTGCTTTCCAGTGGTGGTTGGACATTTGATTAATGATCACTAAAAGAAAATGCACAATTCGCAACATGTTTCAGCAACATTCGTGCTTTTGTGTTGGCAAAGGGTATACTTTTGGCAACATATATTATTTTTCTATCGCGAAAAGTTGTTACTCCCTACTAACATTTCCCCCAAATGGTATTTACGTTCAGCGACATCCGATTGATGTCGCGGATTTAGCCTCCTACTGTTAGCGACATGTGTTGTATGTCGCAAAAATACCAGTCACGTTTTGCAACATGGGTATCATGTCGCGAAATAGTATATGACTATTTTTTACCCAAAAATTTGATAGACGCGCGTTAAAGGAAAAAGGGGCGGAAACTTTCCCCCCCAAAATGAACACACACAAAAACCTAAATAGTTTCACCCCAAATCGTTCAACTTTCCCCCAAAATTAGTTTCACCCAAAATCTCTTTCCCACAAACCTAAATCGTTTCACCCCAAATCTCTTTTCCATGAGTCCATAACAGTCGTGAGAAACAAAGCAGGTAATCTTCCTCACCCTCTTATCCCTCTCTCTCTCACACACACATATGCACGAACACACACGGAGACACAAGAACAGACACAGAGGACTGTACCTTAGACATGCACACACACACACACACACGAAAACACAAATGCTGATGGGCGAATATACACACAGACGCACACACATAAATATGAAACTCAATGTATAAATTTCGATTTTAGTTGGGTACGAAAACTACACAGTTCATTCATCAAGTATTGTTTGTTCAATTTCGATTATTCATTTTTAGATTTAATTCATTTTTAGTTTAAGCTTGACTGTGCTACTGGGTGGGGGGCACTGAAGACCAATGGGTTAGGGCTGGGAAGAACAAAGGGAAATTTGGGGGGTAATTTTAGTTTTTTTTAATAAGATTTAATTAAAATTTACTCTCTTAAACTAGTTAGATTAGATTAGATAATAGTTGTAGTTTTTATCGTAATGAAATGAAATTTGTTTTTATTGCACTTTTAATTCCTTCAACTCTGTTGGTCTATAAGGAGCAAGGGAAATCGAACCAGTACCTGGAATTAATTCAATGGAAAACTCTACTTCCCTATCGGGTGGCAGTCCTGGCAATTCCACTAGGAAGACATTAGAAAATTCTCTAACCACTGGTATATCTTCAACTTTAAGTGCTTCCTTACTAACATCAACCACATACGCTAAATACCCCGTACAACCCTTAATCAATAACTTTCTGCTCTTTATTGCTGAGATAAGACAATTAGGGACAACATTCCTTTCCACTATAAATTGGAACTCGGGTTCACCAGGAAGATGAAATGTAACTTCTTTTCGAAAACAATCAATGGAAGCATGATACGATGATAACCAATCCATCCCCAATATAATATCAAAATCCCGAATGGCCAACGGTATCAAATCAACATAAAAATCTAGCTCACCCATTCGTAAGACACAATCTTTATAAACATGCTCAACTAGAATTACACTTTCCATTGGGGTAAAAATATATAAGGCACAATTGAGGAATGAACATGGTATACCCAAATATGAAACAATATGTAATGCCACAAATGAATGCGTAGATCCAGGATCAATGAGTGCATATAGATCTTTGTTTGCAATAAAAAGTTTACCTGTAACCACTTCAGGTGTAGCATGGGCATCTTGCAATGTCATCGCAAACACTCTTCCTCCTACCTTCGATCCACTTTCTTGTCCTGTATACCTTCCCCTGGTTGCATTCCCTGGAGATGATCCTTTGTGAGGCCCCACACTACTAACTGAAACTGCTCTAGATAGAATAGTACAATTCTTTCTCAGATGGTCCTTCTGATGACAGTTAAAACATTTTATATTCTATAACTTTGGGCAATTTCTTTTTATATGGCCCGATATACCACAAAAGAAACAAACATTCGAATCTCCTTGCGTTGAATCTCCTGAGCCTCCTCAACTACTAGCCTCACCCTTCTGCGAACCACATCCCATACCTCTACCATGCTGAAATTTCTGCCCTCCAAGTCTTGAATATTCTGTATTACTACCTTTTCCATAACTTGGATTGAATCTGCTTCTCTTTACACCTCGTTCTCGATTCCCTCTTACTTCATTCACGTCAATTTCTACCAGCAGGGCTTTATTCACTAAGGCTGAATAATTAACAGTCTCTACAGCCGACAACCTTGATTTAATAACTAACTCATGTCCGTCAAGAAATTGGCTACACATGTCTTCCTCATTGGGGATAAACCTCAAAGAAAATCGAGATAAGGATGTAAGTTTGGCTTCATATTCCCTAACAGTCATGCTTCCCTGATTAAACAAGAAATATTCTTTCTCCTTTTGTTTTCAATACATCGGAGGAAAATACTTATCATACAAGGCTTTAACAAAAGAATCCCATGAGATCACATTACCACCTCCTGGAGTAATCAACAAATGTTTGGTGGCATCCCACCAATATTTAGCTTCTCCTTTTAGCGTGTACGTTGCCAAGATCACTCGTTGATTTTTCAGGCATTCTCATCACATCGAAAATAAGTGCAATCTATTTAACCCATTCTTCTGCCTCTGTTGGATCAACTGCTCCTTCAAATGAGGGTGGATTCATCTTAATAAATTTCTCATGTGAAGTACTCCTTTCTTTCCGGTGTATCACCTCCTCATCCCTAGACAAGGCTTGTGCCTCAATTTGCCTGGCCTATTGTTCATCCACATGAGCCATAAATCTAGCTTGTTGCTCTACCATTAGAGTCATAGCACACGCTATTTTTTGCATGTATGTCAATTATTCCTACTCGGTTTCTATACTTCCATGAACAGGTTGCTCAATCTCCGCTTCTGCTGCCATATTTGAAGCCTCATCTTCTATTCCCACATTCACATTCCCTCGTTCCAATCTCTTATATCTAAAATGAATCAAAGATATAACAACATGCAGAAATACATATCTTTACTAACATGATCATTAGTATCAAATAAAATATATTTCTGACATTCACTGCCAAATCTAGACTCTTCTCACTCCAGAACCTCAAAAACCTAGGCTCTGATACGAAAAGCTGACACACCCCAACCCAGTTACTTATAATTAAGTTCGAAAGTCAAAGTGAGTCAAACCATGATTAATTTAACCAAACCATAAACAAGAGTTTTAATTTCAGATTCATCATTGTAAATCCATATATCTGAAAACATTTTTACAACATCAGAGTAGTCACACTTATACTAACTTGCTTGAAGGAAAATTTAACTTAATTACATCATTTACATTTAAAAAAAAATGTTTGTTTCTCTCATTCTTGGCTAACCCATCCCGACTTCCTAGATTTGGCAGTGACATCGCGTTACCTGAAAATTGTGAACATAGGAACCATGAGCAAAATAGCCCAGTGAATGCATCACTACTATACTACTGCATAAATTTACATGGAATAAATCATGTCTATATAATTATGAATTAACTTATCCGGCTCATTCATAATGAATGACCAAATTTTTCGAATCATGATTCACATATCCTGTCTAAATAGACAATTCTCCCGCATTCCTGGTCAAGGAGTAACCCCTCTCTTTAATAGACAAATGTCCCCCATTCCGGGTCGGGGAGTAACCTCCCATTTTGGTAAACCGAAATGAAAAATTTCATATTTATTATATTTTGATCTTATCAACAACACGATACAAATATCTCTTTCCAGTGAGTACACTCACCTTGGCTGACAATTATGTATTCATGTTTTCTTCTGGTGGAGCTGAACTGGGTTGATTAGACCTTACACCTGTCAATCCAACTAAATCAGTACTGAACCTCAATCATAAATATTATCCAAACATAATTATGTAACTTTCCATGACTATACATCAACAGTATAATTCCAATTAAGTCACATACCATAAAACATAGGTAAAGGCTAAACAATGATATACATGTTGATAACGTTATGGACATTCAACCGTAGGAAATACCTTATGAGGAATTTATAACCAAAGTCAAGTAAACATAAAATTATACTTCTCAATGTATATACACATGAAACATGTACTCAAAGTACCCTTTGAAAGGACGAAATACAAACATTCATTCAAGGGGTACCCAGTATGGCCTGAAATTATTGTCTTACATTCTTAACCATCCTATATTCCTAAATTGTAGAAATAAAGGGGTCCAACCTCATAAATATGAAAACACATATGAATATACTATCCAGTAAAAGTTACGGTGTAGTTTTTCAAACTTCCTAGGGCAAGTTATGACAATTTCTCTACAACACAAGAAATCTTCCCTACAAGATCCTCTATTGTTCCTTCGAATTCCCAGAATTTTCATAATTTTTCTACAGTAGAACATTCCATGATTTTCAACACATTTTTAGTACACACTTAATATTATAGAATTAAAGTTTCATAATTTTTTGACTTCATTTGCTATCACAAAATTCTGACTAAACTTAGGGTATACCGAAATCAAGTATACAAACATCAACCATATACCAACTTGAAATCATCATTACGGCCTAAACACGAGGAGATAAATTCTCATTTTAGGATATGATATGAATATATGAGTCTAATTTCATATACAATTGGAATTTCTCAATTCCAGTAAGCACAAAAAGATATATTCAAGTTTGAATGCAATGGGTTTCAATACAAAGCAATTTTAAGGGTTTCTACATTCAACTTAACATAAACTTGCATCTAACCATACATACATATAAAGGGTTGAAACTTTCATAAACCTATGATGATTTATATCATATAAATCAGTAATATAAGATAAATGACAAGATTTGCAGTTAGGATTACCTTCGGGACTTTTATGTAATTTCCACGGATTTTTCTACACCTTTTCTCCTCACTTTTCCTTCCTAAACTTCCTAATTCTCTTTCCTCAAGGTGAAACCCTTTCATGGCTGATTTTGGATGAAGGATAAATCTATTTCAAGGGTATAAGGTCGGACAAGTCTGCCTCCGAATCCAACCAATCAAATTAAACCATTTGGTTTAATAAAAGACAAAATACCACTTAAAGGGAATGGACAACTTTGCCCTTTGTTCGTAAATTCGATATAACTCTTTATTCGGGCATCCATTTGATTATACGTTTATTGTGTTACAACTATAACTCATATGTCTACAACTATCTAGTTTTCACCTCAAGTCATTTATAATGTTATAAAGGTAAAAACTAGTCTCTAACACGAACATTTCTACCGAAAACAACAAAATTTTGTGATTGTAAATAATTCGACCTTTCATGATTTATGAAAGTAGGATTATAATAAACATAATCACTTAACATTAGACATACTAATATTACATTATTCATATCACATGAGATAAGCATGATTTAATTATAATTTATCATAGTTATATATGGGTTGTCACAACTTCCCCTCTTAGAAAATTTCGTCCCTGAAATTTAATATGAAGTTCACTTACCAAAAAAATGGGGATACTCTTTCTTCATGCTATCCTCTGTTTCCCAAGTTTCTTCTTTAACTCCATGGCTCATCCACATAACTTTAACTAAGTGAATAACTTTATTCCTCAATACCTGCTCCTTACGATCAATAATTTCCAATGGTTCCTTGATGTACGACAAGTCTTCCTTCAGTTCAGTTGGTTGAGTTTTCAACTGATGAGATGGATCTGCCAAATACTTACGAAGCATCGATACGTGAAACACATCATGCAAACGGGATAAATCTGGAGGTAATGCTAATTTATAAGCCAGGGTCCTAATTCTTTCCAACACCTCATATGGTCCAATGTATCTTGGACTTAGTTTCCCCTTTTTCCCAAACGTCATGACGCCTTTCCATGGTGAATTACATAGGAATACAAAATCTCCCTTCTGAAATTCCAATGGATACTTCCTCTTATCTGCATAAAATTTCTGCCTACTTTGTGCTATCTTTATCCGTTCCCGAATAATTTTGATCTTTTCAGTCGTCACATCTATTAATTCAGGACCCAATATTTTCCTTTCACCCACTGTATCCCAACACAAAGGCGTTCTACATCTCCTCCCATATAAAGCTTCATAAGGAGCCATACCAATAGTCGACTGATAACTATTATTATATGAAAATTCCATCAATGGCAAATGATCATCCCAACTACCTTTGAAGTCAAATACACAGGCTCGTAACATGTCTTATAATATTTGAATCATCCTTTCTGATTGCCCATCAGTTTATGGATGAAACGCAGTGCTGAACTTTAAACTTGTGCCCATGGAATTTGGAGACGAGGCCAAAACTTAGAAGTGAATGTTGGATCTCTATCTGATACAATTGACACTAGTGCCCCATGTAAACGGATAATCTCATCAACGTACATACGTGCATACTTGTCAACATTGTAGGTGGTCTTAACTGGGAGAAAATGAGCTGACTTCGTCAATCGATCTACAATCACCCAAATAGAATCATGCCCCTTTGGTGATCGGGGTAATCCTGTAACAAAGTCCTTTGTTATATGCTCCCACTTCCATTTCGGAATAGGTAAAGACTGCAATAATCCTGTTGGCTTCTGACGCTCTGCTTTCACTTGATGGCGTACCAAACATTTAGCTACGAACTCTGCAATCTCACGTTTCATATTATTCCACCAGTAATATTCTTTCAAATCTGTGTACATGTTGGTACCTCCCGGATGCATAGAGTAAATAGAACTATGTGCCTCTTCTAATATATCCTTCCTTAAGGGTGGATCATTCGGTACACAAATCCTGTTTTTATAACACAACGATTCATAATTCTTAATTTCAAAGTCACCCTCTTTACCATCCAGGACATCTTGTTTCTTCTTCTCAAGGAATGGATCACTGGTCTACAAATTTTGTATGCGTTCGGCTAATAAAGTTCTCACTGTGACATGTGCTAATAATCCTCCGCTTTTTGAAAACTTCAATTCAATCCCCATCGATGCCAAGTCAATAATATTTCCAACACGGGCACACTATATGCAACCAAGAATCCCTAATGATTTTTGACTCAAAGCATCTGCTACTACATTGTCCTTCCTAAGATGATGATGAATGGTACAGTCATAGTCTTTAATCAACTCTATCCAACGCCTCTGTCTCAAATTCAGTTCTTTCTGTGTAAATAAGTATTTCAAACTTTGATGATCCATAAATATCTCACAAGTTTCTCCATATAAGTAATGTGGCCACAACTTTAAAGCAAAAACAATGGCCGCTAGCTCCAAATCGTGTGTAGGGTAGTTTCGTTCATGCGTCTTTAATTGTCTCGAAGCATATGCTATTACCTTCCCATTCTGCATAATAACACGTCCTAAACCCTGAAATGAAGAGTCTTTATAGATCACAAAAGACTCATTCCCACATGGAATAGTAGGTATAGGGGCTGAAACCAACCAATTCTTTAATTCTTTAAAACGCCTCTCGCATTCTTCATCCCATACACACTTCACTTCTTTACGAGTCAACTTTGTCAATGGTATTTCTATTGATAAAAACCCTTTAATAAATCTGCGATAGTAACCTGCCAATCCTAGGAAACTTCTAATTTCTGTCACATTCTTAGGACTTTCCCATTCAACAATTGCTTTCACCTTCTTTGGATCAACATATATCCCATTTCCCGAGACAACATGCCCTAAAAACACAATTTTATTCAACCAAAACTCACACTTGCTAAGTTTAGCAAATAATTTATACTCTCTCAAAATCTGCAATACAAGTCTCAAATGTTTCTCATGTTCCTCCAAGCTACGTGAATAAATCAAAACATCATCTATGAATACAATCACGAATGAATCAATGAAAGGGTGGAATACCCGGTTCATCAAATCGATAAAAACTACTGGAGCATTAGTTAATCCAAATGTCATCACTAAAAACTCATAGTTCCCATATCGAGTCCGAAAAGATGTTGTGGAAATATCACTATCCTTCACTTTCAGTTGGTGGTAACCCTATCTCAAATCAATCTTCGAAAATACAATGGCCCCCTGTAATTGGTCAAACAAGTCATCGATACGAGGTAGAGGGTACTTGTTTCTAATGGTCACCTTATTCAATTGCCGATAATCAATACATAATCGCATTGTCCCATATTTCTTTTTCACAAATAATACCGGGGCTCCCTATGGTGAAACACTAGGGAGAATGAAACCTTTGCTTATCATATCTTGTAATTGCACTTTTAATTCCTTCAACTCTATTGCTTCCATTCTATAAGGATCAAGGGAAATCGAACCAGTACCTGGGATTAATTCAATGGAAAACTCCACTTCCCTATCGGGTGGTAGTCCTGGCAATTCCTCTGGGAAGACATTAGAAAATTCTCTAACCACTGGTATATCTTCAACTTTAAGTTCTTCCTTACTAACATCAACCACATAGACTAAATACCCCGTATAACCCTTACTCAATAACTTTCTGCTCTTTATTGCTGAGATAAGACAATTAGGGACAACATTCCTTTTCACTGTAAATTGGAACTCGGGTTCACCAGGAAGATGAAATGTAACTTCTTTTCGAAAACAATCAATGGAAGCATGATACGATGATAACATATCCATCCCCAATATAATATCAAAATCCCGAATGGCCAACGGTATCAAATCAACATAAAAATCTAGCTCACCCATTCGTAAGACACAATCTTTATAAACATGCTCAACTAGAATTACACTTTCCATTGGGGTAGAAATATATAAGGAACAATTGAGGAATGAACATGGTCTACCCAAATATGAAACAATATGTAATGCCACAAATGAATGCTTAGATCCAGGATCAATGAGTGCATATAGATCTTTGTTTGCAATAAAAAGTTTATCTGTAACCACTTTTGGTGTAGCATGGGCATCTTGCAATGTCATCGCAAACACTCTTCGTCCTACCTTCGATCCACTTTCTTGTCCTGTATCCCTTCCCCTGGTTGCATTCCCTGGAGATGATCCATTGTGAGGCCCCACACTACTAACTGAAACTGCGCTAGATAGCATAGGATAATTCTTTCTCAGATGGCCCTTCTGATGACAGTTAAAACATTCTATATTCTATAACTTTGGGCAATTTCTTTTTATATGGCCCGATGTACCACAAAAGAAACAAACATTCAAATCTCCTTGCGCTGAAGCTCCTGAGCCTCTTCCACTACTAGCCTCACCCTTCTGCGAACCACCTCCCATACCTCTACCATGCTAAAATTTCTGCCCTCCAAGTCTTGAATATTCTGTATTACTACCTTTTCCATAACTTGGATTGAATATGCTTCTCTTTACACCTCGTTCTCGATTCCCTCTTTCTTCATTCACATCAATTTCTACCAGCAGGGCTTTATTCACTAAGGCTGAATAATTAACAGTCTCTAAAGCCGACAACCTTGATTTAATAACTAACTCAAGTCCGTCAAGAAATTGTCTACACATGCCTTCCTCATTTCGGATAATCCTCGAAGCAATTCGAGATAAGGCTTTAAGTTTGGCTTCATATTCCCTAACAGTCATGCTTCCCTGATTCAACAGGAAATATTCTTTCTCCTTTTGTTTTCGATACATCGGAGGAAAATACTTATCATACAAGGCTTTAACAAAAGAATCCCATGAGATCACATTACCACCTCCTGGAGTAATCAGCAAATGTTTGGTGGCATCCCACCAATATTTAGCTTCTCCTTTCAGCATGTACATTGCCAAGATCACTCGTTGATTTTTCAGGCATTCTCATCACATCGAAAATAAATTCAATCTATTTAACCCATTCATCTGCCTCTGTTGGATCAACTGCTCCTTCAAATGAGGGTGGATTCATCTTAATAAATTTCTCATGTGAAGTACTCCTTTCTTCCCGGTGTATCACCTCCTCAGCCCTAGCCAAGTCTTGTGCCTCAATTTGCCTGACCTGTTGTTCTTCCACATGAGCCACAAATCTAGCTTGTTACTCTACCATTGGAGTCATAGCATGCGCCATTTTTTGCATGTCTGTCAATTGTTCTTGCTCGGTTTCTATATTTCCATGAACAGGTTGCTCAATATCCGCTTCTACTGCCATATTTGAAGACTCGTCTTCTATTCCCACATTCACATTCCCTCGTTCCATTCTCTTATATATGAAATGAATCAAAGATATAACAACATGCAGATATACATATCTTTACTAAAATGATCGTTAGTATCAAATAAAATATATTTATGAAATTCACTGCCAATTCTAGACTCTTCTCACTCTAGAACCTCAAAAACCTAGGCTCTGATACCAAAAGATAACACACCCCAACCCAGTTACTTATAATTAAGTTTGAAATTCAATGTGAGTCAAACCATGATTAATTTAACCAAACCATAAACAAGAGTTTTAATTTCAGATTCATCATTGTAAATCCATATATCTGAAAACATTTTTACAACATTAGAGTAGTCACACTTATACAAACATGCTTGAAGGAAAATTTCACTTAATTACGTCATTTACATTTAAACAAAATGTTTGTTTCTCCCATTCCTGGCTAACCCAACCTGACTTCCTAGATTTGGCAGTGACATCGCGTTACCTGAAAAATGTGAACATAGGAACCATGAGCAAAATAGCCCAGTGAATGCATCACTACTATACTACTGCATAAATTTACATGCAATAAATCATGTCCATGTAATTATGAATTAACTTATCCAGCTCATTCATAATGAATGACCAACTTTTTTGAATCACGATTCACATATCCTGTCTAAATAGACAATTCTCCCCCATTCCTAGTCGAGGAGTAACCCCTGTCTTTAATAAACAAATCTCCCCCATTCCGGGTCGGGGAGTAACCTCCCATTTCGGTAAACCGAAATGAACAATTTCATATTCATTATATTTTGATGATATCAACAACAAGATACAAATATCTCTTTCCAGTGAGTACACTTACCTTGGTTGACAACTATGTATTCACGTTTTCTTCTTGTGGAGATGAATTGGGTTGATTAGACCTTACACCTGTCAATCCAACTAAATCCATACTGAACCTCAATCATAAATATTATCCAAACATAATTATGTAAATTTCCATGACTATACGTCAACAATATAATTCCAATTAAGTCACATTCCATAAAACACAGGTAAAGGCAAAACAATGATATACATGTTCATAAAGTTATGGACACTCAACCATAGGAAATTCCTTATGAGGAATTTATAACCAAAGTCAAGTAAACATAAAATTATACTCCTCAATGTATATACACATGAAACATGTACTCAAAGTACCCTTCGTAAGGACGAAATACAAACATTCATTCAAGTGGTACCCAGTATGGCCTGAAATTATTGTCTTACATTCTTAACCATCCTATATTCCTAAATTGTACAAATACAGGGGTCCAACCTCATCAATATCAAAACACATATGAATATACTATCCAGTACAAGTGACTGTGTAATATTTCAAACTTCCTAGGGCAAGTTATGACCATTTCTCTACAACACAAGAAATCTTCCCTACAAGCTCCTCTACTGTTCCTTCGAATTCCCAGAATTTTCATAATTTTTCTACATTAGAACTTTCCATGATTTTCAACACATTTTTAGTACACATACTTAATAGTACAAAATTAAAGTTTCATAATTTTTTGACTTCATTTGCTATCGCAAAATCTCGACTAAACTTAGGGTATACCGAAATCAAGTATACAAACAACAACCATGTACCAACTTGAAATCATCATTACGGCCTAAACACGAGGAGATAAATTCTCATTTTTGGATATGATATGAATATAAGAGTCTACTTTCATATCCAATTATAATTTCTCAATTCCAGTAAGCACACAAAGATATATTCAAGTTTGAATGCAAGGGGTTTCAGTACAAAGCAATTTTAAGGGTTTCTACTTTCAACTTAACATAAACTTGCATCTAACCATACATACATATAAAGGGCTGAAACTTTCATAAACCTATGATGATTTATATCCTATAAATCAGTAATATAAGATAAATGACAATATTGGCAATTAGGATTACCTTCGGGACTTTTACGTAATTTCCACGGATTTTTCTACACCTTTTCTCCTCACTTTTCCTTCCTAAACTCCCTAATTCTCTTTCCTCAAGGTGAAACCCTTTCATGGATGATTTTGTCTGAAGGATAAAGATATTTCAAGGGTATAAGGTCGGCCAAGGCTGCCTCCCAATCCAACCAATGAAATTAAACCATTTGGTTTAATAAAAGACAAAATACCACTTAAAGGGAATGGACAACTTAGCCCTTTATTCATAAATTCGATATAAGTCTTTACTCGGGCATCCATTTGATTATACGTTTATTGTGTTACAACCATAACTCACATTTCTACAACTATCTAGTTTTCACCTCAAGTCATTTATAATGTTATAAAGGTAAAAACCAGTCTCTAACAGGAACATTTCTACCGAAAACAACAAAATTTTGTGTTTGTAAATAATTCGACCTTTCATGATTTATGAAAGTAGGATTATAATAAATGTAATCACTTAACGTTAGGCATACTAATAGCACATTATTCATATCACATGAGATAATCATGATTTAATTATAATTTATCATAGTTATATATGGGTTGTCACAACTTCCCCCCTTAGAAAATTTCGTCCCCGAAATTTAATATGAAGTTCACTTACCAAACAAATGAGGATACTGTTTCTTCATGCTATCCTCTGTTTCCCAAGTTGCTTCTTTAACTCCATGGCTCATCCACATAACTTTAACTAAGTGAAAAGCTTTATTCCTCAATACTTGCTCCTTACGATCAATAATTTCCAATGGTTCCTCGATGTATGACAAGTCTTCCTTCAGTTCAATTGGTTGAGTTTTCAACTGATGAGATGGATCCTCCAAATACTTACGAAGCATCGATACGTGAAACACATCATGCAAACGGGATAAATCTGGAGGTAATGCTAATTTATAAGCCAGGGGCCCAATTCTTTCCAACACCTCATATGGTCCAATGTATCTTGGACTTACTTTCCCCTTTTTTAGAAACCTCATGACGCCTTTCCATGGTGAAATACGTAGGAATGCAAAATCTCCCTTCTGAAATTCCAATGGATACTTCCTCTTATCTGCATAAAATTTCTGCCTACTTTGTGCGATCTTTATCCGTTCCCGAATAATTTTGATCTTTTCAGTCGTCACATCTATTAATTCAGGACCCAATATTTTCCTTTCACCCACTTCATCCCAACACAAAGGCGTTCTACATCTCCACCCATATAAAGCTTCATAAGGAGCCATACCAATAGTCGACTGATAACTATTATTATAAGAAAATTCCATCAATGGCAAATGATCATCCCAACTACCTTTGAAGTCAAATACACATGCTCGTAACATGTCTTCTAATATTTGAATTGTCCTTTCTGATTGCCCATCATTTTGTGGATGAAACGCAGTACTGAACTTCAAACTTGTGCCCATGGCATTTGGAGACAAGGCCAAAACTTAGAAATGAACGTTGGATCTCTATCTGATACAATTGACACTAGTGCCCCATGTAAACGGATAATCTCATCAACGTACATACGTGCATACTTATCAACATTGTAGGTGGTCTTAACTGGGAGAAAATGAGCTGACTTCGTCAATCGGTCTACAATCACCCAAATAGAATCATGCCCCTTTGGTGACCGGGGTAATCCTGTAACAAAGTCCATCGTTATATGCTCCCACTTCCATTCCGAAATAGGCAAAGACTGCAATAATCCTGCCGGCTTCTGATGCTCTGCTTTCACTTGATGGCGTACCAAACATTTAGCTACGAACTCTGCAATCTCACGTTTAATATTATTCCACCAGTAGTATTCATTTAAATCTGTGTACATGTTGGTACTTACTGGATGCATAGAGTAAATAGAACTATGTGCCTCTTCTAATATATCATTCCTTAAGGGTGGATCATTCGGTACACAAATCCTATTTTTTTAACACAACGATTCATAATTCTTAATTTCAAAGTCACTCTCTTTACCATCCAGGACATCTTGTTTATTCTTCTCAAGGAATGGATCACTGGTCTGCAAATTTCGTATGCGTTCGGCCAGTAAAGGTCTCACTGTGACATGTGCTAATAATCCTCCACTTTTTGAAAACTTCAATTCAATCCCTATCGATGCCAAGTCAGTAATATTTCCAACACGGGCACACTGTATGCAATGAAGAATCCCTAATGATTTTCTACTCAAAGCATCTGCTACTACATTGGCCTTCCCAGGATGATGATGAATGGTACAGTCATAGTCTTTAATCATCTCTATCCAACACCTCTGTCTCAAATTCAGTTCTTTTTGTGTAAATAAGTATTTCAAACTTTGATGATCCGTAAATATCTCACAAGTTTCTACATATAAGTAATGTCGAAACAACATTAAAGCAAAAACAATGGCCGCTAGCTCCATATCATGTGTAGGGTAGTTTCGTTCATGCGTCTTTAATTGTCTCGAAGCATATGCTATTACCTTCCCATTCTGCATAATAACACATCCTAAACCCTGAAATAAAGCATCTTTATAGATCACAAAAGACTCATTCCCACATGGAATAGTAAGTATAGGGGCTGAAACCAACCGATTCTTTAATTCTTTAAAACTCCTCTCGCATTCTTCATCCCATACAAACTTCACTTCTTTACGAGTCAACTTTGTCAATGGTAATGCTATTGATGAAAACCCTTTAATAAATCTGCGATAGTAACCTGCCAATCCTAGGAAACTCCTAATTTTTGTCATATTCTTAGGACTTTCCCATTCAAAAATTGCTTTCACCTTCTTTGGATCAACATATATCCCATTTCTCGAGACAAAATGCCCTAAAAACACAATTTCATTCAACCAAAACTCACACTTGCTAAGTTTAGCAAATAATTTCTTTTCTCTCAAAATCTGTAATACAAGTCTCAAATGTTTCTCATCTTCCTCCAAGCTACGCGAATAAATCAACACATCGTCTATGAATACAATCACGAATGAATCAATGAAAGGGTGGAATACCCGGTTCATCAAATCCATAAAAACTGCTGGAGCATTAGTTAATCCAAATGGCCTCACCAAAAACTCATAGTGCCCATATCGAGTCCGAAAAGCTGTTTTGGAAATATCACTATCCTTCACTTTCATTGGTGGTAATCCGATCTCAAATAAATCTTCGAAAATACAGTGGCCCCCTGTAATTGGTCAAACTAGTCATCGATACGAGGTAGAGGGTACTTGTTTCTAATGGTCACCTTATTCAATTGCCGATGATCAATACATAATCGCATTGTCCCATATTTCTTTTTCACAAATAATACCGGGGCTCCCCATGGTGAAACAGTAGGGAGAATGAAACCTTTCCTTATCAGATCTTATAATTGCATTTTTAATTCCTTCAACTCTGTTGTTTCCATTCTATAAGGAGCAAGGGAAATCAAACCAGTACCTGGAAATAATTCAATGGAAAACTCTACTTCCCTATCGGGTGGTAGTCCTGGCAATTCCTCTGGGAAGACATTAGAAAATTCTCTAACCACTGGTATATCTTCAACTTTAAGTGCTTCCTTACTAACATCAACCACATACGCTAAATACCCCGTACAACCCTTAATCAATAACTTTCTGCTCTTTATTGCTGAGATAAGACAATTAGGGACAACATTCCTTTCCACTATAAATTGGAACTCGGGTTCACCAGGAAGATGAAATGTAACTTCTTTTCGAAAACAATCAATGGAAGCATGATACGATGATAACCAATCCATCCCCAATATAATATCAAAATCCCGAATGGCCAACGGTATCAAATCAACATAAAAATCTAGCTCACCCATTCGTAAGACACAATCTTTATAAACATGCTCAACTAGAATTACACTTTCCATTGGGGTAGAAATACATAAGGCACAATTGAGGAATGAATATGGTCTACACAAATATGAAACAATATGTAATGCCACAAATGAATGCGTAGATCCAGGATCAATGAGTGCATATAGATCTTTGTTTGCAATAAAAAGTTTACCTGTAACCACTTCAGGTGTAGCATGGGCATCTTGCAATGTCATCTCAAACACTCTTCCTCCTACCTTCGATCCACTTTCTTGTCCTGTATCCCTTCCCCTGGTTGCATTCCCTGGAGATAATCCTTTGTGAGGCCCCACACTACTAACTAAAACTGCTCTAGAAATCATATGATAATTCTTTCTCAGATGGCCCTTCTGATGACAGTTAAAACATTCTATATTCTATAACTTTGGGCAATTTCTTTTTATATGGCCCGATGTACCACAAAAGAAACAAACATTCAAATCTCCTTGCGCTGAAGCTCCTGAGCCTCTTCCACTACTAGCCTCACCCTTCTGCGAACCACCTCCCATACCTCTACCATGCTGAAATTTCTGCCCTCCAAGTCTTGAATATTCTGTATTGCTACCTTTTCCATAACTTGGATTGAATCTGCTACTCTTTACACCTCGTTCTCGATTCCCTCTTGCTTCATTCACGTCATTTTCTACCAGTAGGGCTTTATTCACTAAGGCTGAATAATTAATTGTCTCTAAAGCCGACAACCTTGATTTGATAACTAACTCAAGTCTGTCAAGAAATTGGCTACACATGACTTCCTCATTCCGGACAAACCTCGAAGAAAATTGAGATAAGGCTGTAAGTTTGGCTTCATATTCCCTAACAGTCATGCTTCCCTGATTCAACAGGAAATATTCTTTCTCCTTTTGTTTTCGATACATCGGAGGAAAATACTTATCATACAAGGATTTAACAAAAGAATCCCATGAGATCACATTACCACCTCCTGGAGTAATCAACAAATGTTTGGTGGCATCCCACCAATATTTAGCTTCTCCTTTCAGCATGTACGTCGCCAAGATCACTCGTTGATTTTCAAGCATTCTCATCACAACAAAAATAAGTTCAATCTCTTTAACCCATTCTTCTGCCTCTGTTGGATCAACTTCTCCTTCAAATGAGGGTGGATTCATCTTAATAAATTTCTCATGTGAAGTACTCCTTTCTTCCCGGTGTATCACCTCCTCAGCCTTAGACAAGGCTTGTGCCTCCAGTTGCCTGGTCTGTTGTTCTTCCACATGAGCCATAAATCTAGCTTGTTGCTCTACCATTAGAGTCACAGCACACGCCATTTTTTGCATGTCTGTCAATTGTTCCTGCTCGGTTTCTGTATTTCCATGAACAGGTTGCTCAATCTCCGCTTCTGCTACCATATTTGAAGACACATCTTCTATTCCCACGTTCACATTCCCTCGTTCCATTCTCTTATATCTGAAATGATTCAAAGATATAACAACATGAAGATATACATATCTTTACTAACATGATCGTTAGTATCAAATAAAATATATTTCTGACATTCACTGCCAAATCTAGACTCTTCTCACTCCAGAACCTCAAAAACCTAGGCTCTGATACCAAAAGCTGACACACGCCAACCCAGTTACTTATAATTAAGTTTGAAAGTCAAAGTGAGTCAAACCATGATTATTTTAACCAAACCATAAACGAGAGTTTTAATTTCAGATTCATCATTGTAAATCCATATATCTGAAAACATTTTTACAACATCAGAGTAGTCACACTTATACTAACTTTCTTGAAGGAAAATTTAACTTAATTACATCATTTACATTTAAACAAAATGTTTGTTTCTCTCATTCTTGGCTAACCCATCCCGACTTCCTAGATTTGGCAGTGACATCGCGTTACCTGAAATATGTGAACATAGGAACCATGAGCAAAATTGCCCAGTGAATGCACCACTACTATACTACTGCATAAATTTACAAGCAATAAATCATGTCCATATAATTATGAATTAACTTATCTGGCTCATTCATAATGAATGACCAACTTTTTCGAATCATGATTCAAATATCCTGTCTAAATAGACAATTCTCCCCCATTCCTGGTCGAGGAGTAACCCCTGTCTTTAATAGACAAATCTTCCCCATTTCGGGTCGGGGAGTAACCTCCCATTTCGGTAAACCAAAATGAACAATTTCATATTCATTATATTTTGATCATATCAACAGCACGATACAAATATCTCTTTCCAGTGAGTACACTCACCTTGGTTGACAACTATGTATTCACGTTTTCTTCTGGTGGAGCTGAACTGGGTTGATTAGACCTTACACCTGTCAATCCAACTAAATCAATACTAAACCTCAATCATAAATATTATCCAAACATAAATATATAACTTTCCATGACTATACGTCAACAATATAATTCCAATTAAGTCACATTCCATAAAACATAGGTAAAGGCAAAACAATGATATACATGTTGATAAAGTTATGGACATTCAACCGTAGGAAATACCTTATGAGGAATTTATAACCAGAGTCAAGTAAACATAAAATTATACTCCTCAATGTATATACACATGAAACATGTACTCAAAGTACCCTTTGTAAGGACGAAATACAAACATTCATTCAAGGGGTACCCAGTATGGCCTGAAATTATTGTCTTACATTCTTAACCATCCTATATTCCTAAATTGTACAAATACAGGGGTCCAACCTCATAAATATTAAAACACATATGAATATACTATCCAGTACAAGTGACGGTGTAATTTTTCAAACTTCCTAGGGCATGTTATGACCATTTCTCTACAACACAAGAAATCTTCCCTACAAGGTCCTCTATTGTTCCTTCGAATTCCCAGAATTTTCATAATTTTTTTACAGCATAAATTTCCATGGTTTTCAACCCATTTTCAGTACACATACTTAATAGTACATAATTAAAGTTTCATAATTTTTTTACTTCATTTTCTATCGCAAAAGATCGACTAAACTTAGGGTATACCGAAATCAAGTATACAAACAACAACCATATACCAACTTGAAATCATCATTACGGCCTAACCACGAGGAGATAAATTCTCATTTTCGGATATGATATGAATATATAAGTCTAATTTCATATCCAATTAGAATTTCTCAATTCTAGTAAGCACACAAAGATATATTCAAGTTTGAATGCAAGGGGTTTCAATACAAAGAAATTTTAAGGGTTTCTACATTCAACTTAACATAAACTTGCATCTAAGCATACATACATATAAAGGGCTGAAACTTTCGTAAACCTATAATGATTTATATCCTACAAATCAGTAATATAAGATAGATGACAAGATTTGTAATGAGGATTACCTTCGGGAATTTTACGTAATTTCCACGGATTTTTCTACACCTTTTCTCCTCACTTTTCCTTCCTAAACTCCCTAATTCTCTTTCCTCAAGGTGAAACCCTTTCATGGATGATTTTGGCTGAAGTATAAAGCTATTTCAAGGGTATAAGGTCGGACAAGGCTGCCTCCCAAGCTTAATAAAAGACAAAATACCACTTAAAGGGAATGGACAACTTTGCCCTTTGTTCGTAAATTCGATATAACTCTTTACTCGGGCATCCATTTGATTATCCGTTTATTGTGTTGCAACCATAACTCACATGTCTACAACTATCTAGTTTTCACCAAAAGTCATTTATAATGTTATAAAGGTAAAAACTAGTCTCTAACGGGAACATTTCTACCGAAAACAACAAAATTTTGTGTTTGTAAATAATTCAACCTTTCATGATTTATGAAAGCAGGATTATAATAAACATAATCACTTAACAGTAGACATACTAATAACACATTATTCATATCACATAAGATAAGCATGATTTAATTATAATTTATCATAGTTATATACGGGTTGTCACAGTAATGGTATTTTGGGGTTGCATAAATTGACTCTTGATGTGTCAGGCGAAGAAAATGCCCCCAACGAAAAAATGTTGGGTCAAACCCGGGTATACGAGGAATGTCTCAATTCAGTCGGTGACCATGATGATAATGATGCTTATGAGTCTTTTCATCCTCCAATGGAAAAGGTATTATATAAAATGCCTTTTTATTATGTAGTTTATAATTTTATCTTTTCATCTATTTTTTAACTTATAGTTAAGTTTCTCTCATTTCACTTGTGTCTTAGTATCATGTTACATTCCTAATCTTCTATTTTATATTCAGGTCACACACATGAAGCCTGTAACAACCCGTCCTTCTAGAGACAATTAAATTCAATAATTAAGTATAAATTGACAATTTGGAGAATCTCTCGGAATAGTAATTTTTGGGATTTTAAAGGATTTGGCGATTTTAGATGGATGGTATATTTACTTTTGTTGTTAAGTAAATGAATTGGAGTGTTTTAATAATATGCCGCTGCTGGATAAAGCGACAGAAGATAATATTTTAATGGGAATACCGCATTTATTTGTTTTGGGTTGAAATAGTGATTTGCGATCAAGTATCTTCGACGGAAATTTAGACTACGCCATGAGTCTCGAAATGTCCGAGATAGTCGAAAAAGAGTGTCCGAACGTCGAAATTGAGTTTTGAGAAATTTTAGAGTTAAAAAAGGCTCATAATTGAGTAAACGAGTCGTTTTTGGGTTTTAAGGGTTAAAACCCTTTTTCATTCTTTATAAGGAGGGAGAGAAGGAGAAAAGAGAAAGAAAAGAGAGAAGAGAGAGAAGAAGGAAGAAAAGGAGGAGAAAAAGGAGATCTCGGGCCAAACTCCGCCGGACTCGACTCGGGATCATCGGATTGTATCCACCCGGCAAGTGTGTACTTGCTTTATTTCATTTTGTGCATTTATTTCATATTATAGTTGGTAAACTATATGATTTAGGGTTAGAACCCTTAAAGTAAAATTGGGAAAACTTTAATATGAGTTTACATATTGATGTAATATAAACTCCTAATGATTTCTAGTGTTAAATCCATGTAAATGGATTGAAATGAGTTAAAATCATAAGTTGGGGCTTTAAATGTTTTAGGGTTTAAATCTAAGAGAAATAGTTTAATACCCCAAATAAATTGATGTGTTAGTTGCAAAACATAGATTAGATGTTTATTGAGTTGTTGGATGAACTTAGAAACAACAAAAATGGAGAATAATAGAGGTTTGGATTTTTTTAAAGATGATGAATAGTGACCTGCGCCTTAACTGAATCGATTCGGTTAGGCGAATCGATTCGGATCCTGGTCAAAATGAAAATTGTAGATCTTTTCGATAGGGTCGCGTGGGCGCCGACCGAGTTATTTTCTGATTTTTTTTGGATTTATAGTGATTTTTCTACGGAAAGTTGTCCGAGATCGAAATAGTCAGTTAGAAATTAAGGCTAGAATTATTTGGAGATAAATATTAGGGGTTCTCAAATAGAGTGTTAGGACCTCTAAAGGACTTGATGAGAGATGAAAACTTTGGGTTTGTAGGAATAAACCCGAGTTATAGTTTTAAATGGTGAGTGGATTGAAATTTTGGGTTTTCGGTTATATGTTAAACCCTAAACAGATTTCGGATTTTTGAATTAGCTGAATCGATTCGGACAGGCCGAATCGATTCGGTAAGAGACAGTTTGAAAGTATCACCATTTTGAATCTATTCGGACAGGTCGAATCGATTCGGTAACCAGCGAATCGATTCAGACAGGCCGAATCGATTCGGTTTTGGCAAAATTTTAAGGTTTTCTCCTTTTAAGTTTAGGGATACTTAAATTATGGTTTTGGAGACTATTATAGGAGTTTCTACATGGGATATTAGGACTCCTAGATGATGATTTGATCAGGATAAGTAAACCTCGGATTAATTTAGAGTGTGATCCGGGGTATGGATTTATTTAATGTTTTGGGACAAGAGACATTCAGGTTTATGTACAAGTCCTTAAATAGCGACTTAGGTGTGAGTAATATTTAAGAGAGAGAATACTTAAATATTATTATGTGATTGTCAAATATGGCCATTTATATATATATTTGAGGAGGAATAAATGGTATTTATACATACTATGTGATTAAAGTATATATATGATATGATATAAATGACTTTTGAAAATGAATAAATGAATGTTTGCAAAATGGAAAACGGAAATGATTTTCATAATTAATAAAATATGGATACACCCCCTCTCTAAATGCCATCATAAGGGAAGTTCACGCGTGAGGTGAAGCCCCCTGGCTAATGAATGCATGGTGGATATAGTCCTAGGCCATATGAGTGTTTATGTTATATTTTCTGCGATGGTGAGGTAATTTTGGGTGCGGTTATGACTCTCCCGCAGGCATATGGCCACTTCCCGACGTCTTGCGTTGTAGGTGCCCAGGTGTCGTAATTGATAGGCCCTGGAAGATGATGGTCATTTAGGGGCGCGCACAATGGGGAAACCCGGACGGGAGGTTTTCGAATGCGTTATATGATTTGTTAAAGCAATTTATGATAATAAATTTGCTTTAAATACATTTCCTGGATGGAAGAAGGGAATGGGATAAATGATTTGGCTTCGGATACGTTTCCCGGATGGAAGAAAAGAAATGGAAGCATATGATATGGAAAAGCATTTTTATGATAATAAAACTGGGTTTTAAAAAGTTATATGATATGTTAAAGAAATTCATGATAATGAGTTGGCTTTTAAATACATTTCCTGGATATAAGAAAGGAAATGGAAAGTTTTAAGATGAAAATGAAAAGTATTGATAAATACTTTGTAAATTGAATTGGTAAACCTCAGTCCGCGAGATATTATCCGGATGTATATTGTAAGATGTATATAAAAATGAAAATGATGTGGATGTTAATATATAAATATGTATTTATACATTAGTTTTGTACTACGGGCCTAATGGATCTCTACCATTAACCCTGCCAAGTAGTAGTGTATCGGGGGGTTCCTTGTTTGGATTTCACTTCGCGAGACACCCCACGCACGAACTTATCGCATTGTTGAGAATGGATGGAAGTTTAGCCCTTAGTACTCAGGGGTAGAGGTTTCTAGTAGACGGGAGAATTAGCTAAGTTAGGCGGGGTAGCTTAACTAGAAGTTAAGTGCATTAGGTGTGCACTATTAGAAAATAGGTGATGGGTATCTCATGGGAGTGCGATACCAATTTAAATATATTTTAAAATATGGCATTTATGCACTTGCTAAATATTTTCACAACTCGAGCTCTGACCCGTTTATATACTTTTCCTCTCTTGCTATATTATATATAGGTGTCCGGACACAGGGACACCTGGATGACACATCTTTCGAGTCAGACGTCGGCTGCAGCAGTTGTGGATGCGTGCAGGATTCTCAGTAGACGCTTCTATCCTCGAAATCTAGATAGGAGGTAATGTATAAGTATTCGGGCCAATGGTCTAATTGCATTTATTTATTCTTTTAGTAAGACATTCGATATGGTTGTATCATATTTGAACCGAGTGTTCGGTTATTTCATTTCATTTCAGTTTCATTCATATAAACTGTGTGGATGCTTTAAACTGTAGTTGTTTAAAAAGAGTAGTTAAGTAAAAATTTTGACGTCGGCCTAATAGGTTATTAGTAATTAAATGGATTTTCGACAGTGATGTTAAGAATGATCCATATGCGACTCCTGTTTTAGTTTGATATTGGAGTGATCGCCCGGTATTTTATTAGGCGGGGTGTCACAGATGGTATCAGAGCATCAGGTTCTAGTTGTCTTAGGAATCTATTCGGACGTACTACACTTTCCGCGTTGCTCTCGATTTGTTATAGAGCCTCAGGATTAGGATTTTTGATTTATCTTGTGAGATTTCGTTTTCCTGCCATATTATAAGATTATAGTGATCTTTTGCGCACTCATTTGAGATTCGTGTGCGAGGCTTGGATAGCAACAAGAGGTAGAGCTTAGATGGAGCGACTGGTAGTAGTGGGGAACGTGGCCCGTAGTAGAGGTCACTTCCTTTGTGGTGTTGGCTAAGGTGTGTTGCAACGACTACTAAATAATAGTAGTTAGGAGTACCATAGTACCGTTGTAGTAGAGAGTGGTACTAAAGTTAAATTTTCAGTGAAGATAAGGGTTCGAAAGGGATCTTACGGATAGTTTTAACCGTGAGTCCCCATGATTTAGAAGGATTGAAAAGAATGCTATTTTGGATTATTCACATAAGGATCGGCCAGAGGTCGACAGTGAATAAAGAGTCATATAGAGAAGTGAACCTTGTACCGAGGTGAGGTAGGTACAATGAATAATGAGTCCTTTCGAAGAATGATAGGATCACTAGAGAAATGTTGCTAACATTTATGGAAAATGTGTATGTTTGAGGACCCCATTGGTGGACATCCACCCGGGGAATTCGTTAAAGAGACGTTGTTATTATGGGTTCTACCTCACTGAAGGAAGAGGTATAATTGGCATGGCTAGATAAATAGTGGCGTTTGTTATCCCTAGACTCGTGTGTGTAATTTGAGCTTTGTGGCGGTATTGATAACATTATATAATATAGGCTTATGTGTTTTTCGCGGTAGAGGAGTTTTGTTTTCCTTCATTCGTCATAAAAGTGTGTGTTCATATTATGTGTATATATATATATATTTGGTTTATAATACTCCTCTTATATGTTTATACGAGTATGGTAATATGGTGAGTATATAATGTTATTGGTTGATCGGAGCAATAGCAGGATAAGGATGGCAAGATTATCGTGTCCATGGTTTCTGGAGGGAACAGGTTATTGTTGAGATATCTCACTGTGATACACCGTATTTTTATGCTAGATTAATTTGGGGATTTATTAAATTTATTGTGAGCTAATTATTTAATATAAATCTGGAAATTAATTATGTTATAATTATTAATGTGACGAGAGTTAGTAATTATGAGAAACTTGTTGAATATTACTAATGAGCAAGTAATATATAATATTGGTTATATTAAATGTCACGAGTGAATAAAATGAAAATTTCGAGAATTTGAGTCGGGACATGCCCGTGTCGCGTCGGGACTAATTATTGATAAATAAAAGTGAATGTTTTATAAGTTGCTCGTATGGTTGTTTTGAGTGTGCCAACGCATCCGAAAGGGTCGAGATAGTCAGAAAAGTGTACCCGGGGGTTTAGTTTGGGTCTCGGGGTGTTTTTAGGCTTAATTAGTACCCCGAGAGGGCATTTTAGTCATTTTGTATTTTGGGTAATTAAACCCACGAAAATTAGTAATCTATATCAGCCATTTAGGTTAGTCATCTAGGGTTAGCAAAATCAAAACTGTAGAACGGCCATAGGAGAAGAGAGGAGAGATCTATCAAGGCAATCCAAGGCCAAAGAGTCACCTGATTGCACCGCCGCCACCACCAACGCGTAGATCGCGCGACGGGGAACACAACAACACCAAACTCATTCACAAATCAGACTTCTAAAAATCCCAGGCAAGTATTTATCTTTCTTATCTTCGTTAATGCATCGTTCATATTAGTGTAGGGTGATTAGGATTAATTTGGTAGAAGAAAATCCATGTTTGAGATAGGAAAATCGCATGTAGAATTGATTTGAATGAAAATCTGGAAAACCCTTCACATGTAGAGGATTAAACCACGAATTGATGATGTTGTAGATGAAGAAAATTCTGGAAAAGATTGATTAGAACCATGTTAATGAAATTCTAGGGTTCTTGAGGTTTTATATGAATTTGGGGCTTGTTAATCCATGATTTTTAATGGAAACTTGCATGCTTTACGTAAAAGATGTATGGAATGGAATTATATAATTAGTAGTATAATTTTCTGGACGTTTGGGTATGGAAAGTTAGGATTTGGATGAAGTTTTGTGAGAAAACCCGTAACTGGTAACTGCAGAATTTGCCACACCTGCTTGATCGATTGATCGAGCCCAGAGCTTCGATCGATCGAAGGTTCGATCGATCGAGCCCCAGACCTCGATCGATCGACCCCTCCTGGCAGACTTATATTTTTCCCTCTTATAACTTTAGAATTCCATTTAATAAGAAATAATTATTGTTCACTATTATTAAAATGCATTGGGAGATAAGATTACCAGTAGGATTTATTAATGAATTAAGATACCTTTAATGTAAGGAGAAACCCATATCTTTGGAGTGTTTATACCTAAGGAACGATGGAATTTAGTATTAATGGAAGAGATTATGAAAAATGGTTACGATGGAAAATAGATGAATACCTACTGAATTTTATACTTGGGAGGATAGAATCCATGAGCGTTATGTAGTAAGTGGAAAAGTTCCTCAAATTAAAGTAAGATGTGAACGGTTATACGTGATAACTAAATAATGAGAAATAAATACAAATGTCGTAATTATGGGACTTGAGATGTACCTAAATTGATACGGTGATAATAGTATAGTTATATGACTGTGTGTATAAATATACTATCTATGTGTGAAAATCATGCCTACGCTACTTGCTATCCCTGAGGTTACCATGCTAGGACAGTCTTATCTCGATGGGACCTTTATGGGGGATATTGACTTGTACCCTAGAAGATAGATATCCTTGGTACAGGCTATCGAAGTGATAGTTCAGACGGTCCTAAGAGACGCAAGCATGTGCCATCCTCTTAGAGATTTGGAATCTATGTTTCGCCTCATATTGTTTGTGTATGTGTTAATACAGTTCGAGAGTGATTCCGAATTTATATTTCCCTTAGTACGAGTGATACGGGGATTAAATAGTGGAGTATGCCCGCACCATAGTTTTTATGTGGGGTGCTGTTAGAATATATATATTATTCGGGTATTTAATATATATATGAAATTCTGAAATTTGGAACTGCCTACTGTGATTTGGTAAGTAAGATATGTTTGATGACTCAAATTGGAAATACTTGTTTTGAGAAAAAAGTATCATATGGCACTGGGAAACTTTATTAAGAAATAAAGTAACATGAGAACATTGTTATTAAATGAAATTCTCCTTTTAAACAATTATATGGTTCGGTTTTAAAATCTTACGAGTAACCTAATTTAAGTTAAGTCATTGGGAAGTTTAGTGCGATATATGATAAGATAAACCGTTGGGAAGGTTAGTACGATAGGTGTGCACATTAGAAGAGAGGTGAGAATTTCTCAAGAGAGTGTCGCACTAATATGTTGTTGCATTGGCCTGTAAATAATTTAAATACTTGCTAAACGAATTTTAAATCATATACAATATCGGGCTTTGACCCATTTCTATTTATCTTTCTCTTGTATATATATGTATATATTATAGGTGCCTAGCCACAGGGGCGTCTTGCATAGGATCCCTTGAAAGGAACGTGCTGCAGCTTAGGTGGGAGTTGCAGGACTCTTGTTTAGATGACTTCATTCATTTGATCCCACTCCTAGCATGTTCATTATTGGGGCATGTGTCGCCCTTTTCATTATTCAGTTGTTAGTTGGATATTGTACTTCGTTTATTTCTAGTATTGTCACTTTGGGATTTATTATTATCTGGGTGGTTTACTTTAAGTTTTATTGTTGGTAGCCAGTTGTTAAATGTTTAATTATTGGAGTGTTGGTTCTGATATACTTGTTGTGTGATTCTTTAATTTCAGTTTATGTAATGTTTTTAAATATTGGTTTTTTTTATAAATAAAATTTGGAAAGTTATGTCTAAAAATGGTTTTGACACTTATCTTAATTAATTAGGGTGTTTAATTTGGAAAAGTTATTTTTCGACAGTGATGCTGAGAATGAACCAACTGTTCACCTTGATTTAATTTAATAAAGGAGTGATCGTCCGGTATTTAATTAGGTGGGGTGTCACAGGTGGTATCAGAGCCTCAGGTTCTAGTGTCCATAGGATCTGTACGACTTATTTCGCTTTCTGATTAACATCTTTGCTATAGAGCCCTATCATTAGGAATGTTGTATTCGTTTTTATGCATTGGAAATTCGTACTTCTGCGACTAGTCGATAGGAATGTTAAACTCATTCTGATGTAAATTTTATTTAAACTTTCAGATGGCCCGTCAGGAAGAACAAGCTAATTCCATTGGGGAAGTTAATGAGCAAGGACAACTCACGCCTCAGGTGTCTCTGAAAAGGGTACCAATAGCCAAACTTGCGGGCATTGTGGCACAAGCAGTGACCACTGCAGTTTTACTGTACCACGAACGCAGTATGCAATTAAGAGGAGGCAAAAGACCTAGAGAGGTTGATAAAATTCATATGACTAACGTTGAAAATTGTGCGAAGGCATCGAATCTGTGACAACAAACCACCCAAGATGGAGTCAGTTCCAGAAGTAACGAGATTTATGTACAGGGGTAAAAGTGTCAGGGCCAACGAAGTCAGATTCAGAATGAAATCACAAAGAGGTATTTGATTTGTGGAATGGACGTTCACAAACGTAAATCTTGTCCGAATCAGACTGGGGATAAACTACAATTCGACCAGCGAAGAATTTCGGAACTCTGCTATAAATGTGTACAGCCGGGTCACAAGTGGATGGATTGTCCTCACCCTGACATAGTTTTTCCGCAAATTTCCCCTCAAGGCCAGCAAGACCAAGGAAAAAGTGAGTCTAGTCAACAACGTGGTAAAGTGAAGCAGTTTCGAAAGAGGAATAAAGTCCCAAGTCAGCAAGGCCGACACCAACAGCAGCAGGGTCAGAGGGAGAGTAACTTCGGAGGCCGATGTTTTATGTGCAACAAGCATGGCCATAAGCGCCAGGATTTCCCAGAGGGTGAGAGGGCCCCACAGCAACAGGGTTCCCATAATGAGCCACAGAGGCTACTTTTTCCACCTGCCCTCCCAGCAGCAGCCCAGGTACCAGCCCTACCAGCCATTCCAGCAGCTCCAATGCAGTAGGGGCAGTTACAGTATGGACGTGTCTATAACGTCCACCAGGCAGCTCCACAGACACCACCCACGATTTGGGGTATGTTTCCTATCCATGGTACTATGGGTCGAGTTTTGTTTGATATTGGGGTAATGTATTGTTTTGTAGCTACGTATTTTGCGAAGACCTTAGAGTTATTAGCCACAGTAGAGAGCACTGTAACGCATGTAGACTCACCACTGGGGAATGGTTCATTTTTCTTTATATGCCGGGGAGTGGGGGTAGAGATTGGTAGCTTATTATTACCTGCAGACATGTTAGTCTTAGATATGCATGAGCACGATGTTATTATCGATGCGGATTGGCTCGCAGCTTACAGAGCCATGATTGATTGTTTCGGTGGGATCATTGTTTTTGCCATTCCAGGGCAAGAGATGCTTGTAATGGCGATGCCTCTCCCAGAGGGAGGTTCGACCGCTCATTTGTATTACATAGAGGAGGATACCTCTAAGGAGGTTGTAATTCCCTTAGACTCGATCCCGGTTGTCTGTGAGTATTCCGATGTATTCCAGGAGATACCAGCCCTACCCCCAATCGAGAGATAGACTTTGTCATAGACTTATTATCGGGTACCAGACCGATAGCACGCGCCCCATACCGTATGGCTCCGACAGAGATGCGAGAGTTACGAGATCAGATAGAGCAGCTGTTAGGTCAGGGATTCATTCGCGGGAGTAGCTCACCTTGGGGCGCTCCAGTCTTGTTTGTGAAGACAAAAGAGATGGTTCACTGAGGCTGTGTGTGGACTACCGAGATTTGAACAAGGTCACGATACAAAATAAGTATCCATTGCCTCGAATCGATGCTCTGTTCGACCAGCTGAGGGAATAAACTTTCTTTTCGAAGATAGATCTGAGTTCGGGGTACCATCAGTTACGTATTAGAGAGAAGGATGTTTCAAAGACTGCCTTCTTGACGAGATATGGGTCTTACGAGTTCAGAGTGATGCCATTTGGTCTCACAAATGCTCCAGCCATATTCATGGACTTAATGAACCGAGTGTTCAGAAAGTTCTTGGATCAGTTCATCATCGTCTTCATAAATGACATTTTGATATATTCACACTCCGAGGAGGAACAT
This sequence comes from Sambucus nigra, assembly GCA_949130495.1. Taxonomy (NCBI): domain Eukaryota; kingdom Viridiplantae; phylum Streptophyta; class Magnoliopsida; order Dipsacales; family Adoxaceae; genus Sambucus; species Sambucus nigra. The sequence continues at coordinate 542,404,496 of OX422216.1, read as the reverse complement.
GCCGAGAACTTGAGGCAGGTTCTTCAGACTCTACGAGCGCATCAGTTGAATGCTAAGTACGAGAAGTGAGGATTCTGGTTGCGAGAAGTACAGTGCTTGGGTCATGTTGTTTCTGAGCAGGGGATAGCAGTTGACCCGAGTAAAGTGTCAGCAGTGAGGGAGTGGGGACAGCCCACGACGCCGACGGAAGTGTGAAGTTTCTTGGGGTTAGCCGGTTACTACAGGAGATTCATTAGGGGATTCTCCAAAATAGCGGGTCCGTTAACGAATCTGACTCGCAAATGGGTACCATATGTTTGGGATGATGCTTGTCAATTGGCTTTTGACGAGCTGAAAGACAAACTCACTTCAGCACCAGTCCTTGCTTTACCAAAACCGGGAGGAGTACCTGGTTTACACCGATGGTTCTTTACGAGGACTTGGGGGAGTACTTCAGCAGGAGGAGAAGGCTATAGATTTTGCCTCCCGCAAGCTTAAGTCGCATGAGAAGAATTACCCCACCCACGAATTGGAGTTAGCAGCGGTCATTTTTGCATTGAGGATATGGAGACACTACTTATTGGGGGAGAAATTCTGCTTGTTCACAGACCACAAGTCACTGAAGTACCGGTTCACTCAGTGAGAGATGAATATGCGTCAGCGCAGATGGTTAGACTTTGTGAAGGACTATCAGTTTGACATACAATACCATTCGGGGAAGGCCAACGTAGTTACTGATGCGTTGAGCCGTAAACCGGTAGACGATGTAGCGGAAGTCTTGAAAGCAAAGTGGAAGGAGTTGGGTCACCAGGACGCAGTAGCCCGTTCCTTCATATATGTTATGACAGTGACACCCGAGATTGTTATGAGGGTGATACAGGCACAAACCACAGACCTATTTTGCTAGGAGCAGATTGTACGACTTTTAGCCAAGGGTGCTGAGTCCTATTCTATTACTTCTGATGGGGGTTTGAGGTTTAATGGGAGATTGGTGGTTCCAGAAGGAGCAGAACTACGTCATGCAGTGATGACCCAGTCTCACGGATCCCGATTTGCGGTGCATCCTGGAGGGGATAAGATGTACCAGGATATGAGGAGGCAATACTAGTGGAGTGGGATGAAGAAGGACATCGCCGAGTTCGTGTCCAAGTGTTCTACCTGCCAGCTAGTAAACGCGGACCATCAGAAACCGTCAGGGTTACTTCAGCCATTGGAGGTACCCGCGTGGAAGTGGGAGAGTATTTTCATGGATTTTATTATAGGGTTGCCTACATCACAGCGGGGCTACGACTCTATCTGGGTGATTGTAGATCGGTTAACCAAGGTGGCTCATTTTCTACCGGTGCGGACAAATTATACCACGGGTCAGTATGCTCAGTTGTTCATTGTTGAGATTGTCAGATTACATGGGGTGCCCCTGAACATTGTGTCAAATAGAGACGAGATTTTCGTATCGCATTTTTGGGAAATATTTCAGGAGGCTATGGGTACTGAGTTGAGGTTGAGTTCGTCTTATCACCCACAGACAGATGGACAAACAGAGCGTACTAATCAGGTATTGGAGGATATGCTACGCATGTGTGTTATTGATATTGGGGGAGGTTGGGATCCAGATCTTCCACTGGTAGAGTTTGCTTATAATAACTCTTATCAGTTCACGACTGGCATGGCTCCATTTGAGTCTTTGCATGTCAGACCTTGTCGTTCCCCAGCTTGTTGGCTAGAGGTGGGGGATAACAAGTTGCTAGGGCCGGAGGTGATTCAGGAAACCTCTGCGAGGATTGAGATGATCAGGAGTCGCATTCGGGTAGCCCAGGACAGGCAGAAGAGCTACGCTGATGCAAAACGGTTCTTCCGAGAGTTTAATGTGGGGGACCAAGTGTTACTACGTGTATCTCTTATGAAAGGGGTGATGAGGTTCGGGAAGAAGGGGAAATTGGCCCCGAGGTACGTGGGACCATTTCCCATTATCGAGAGGATTAGGCCGGTAGCATACATATTGGGACTGCCAGAGCATTTACATCGCATCCATGATGTATTCCACAACTCGTCGTTGAGACGATATCTTTGGGATGATATGGACCATACTCACATCGCGATAGATGAGATAGACTTACAGCCTGACAGCTCTTCCGAGGAGAGACCGGTGGCTATCCAAGGCTATAGTGAGAGGAGATTGAGGTTGAAGGTAGTTCCACTTGTACGGGTCCAGTGGGAGCATCATAATGTGGAGGAATCCACTTGGGAGTGCGAGAGATATCCAGATTTGTTCTTACCAGGTATGCCTTATTTTCCGAATTTCGGGACCAAATTCCATTATTAGGGGGGAAGTATGTAATACCCCGTATTCTTATGCTAGATTAATTTGGGGATTTATTAAATTTATTGTGAGCTAATTATTTAATATAAATCTGGAAATTAATTATGTTATAATTATTAACGTGACGAGAGTTTGTAATTATGAGAAACTTGTTGAATATTACTAATGAGCAAGTAATATATAATATTGGTTATATTAAATGTCACGAGTGAATAAAATGACAATTTCGAGAATTTGAGTCTGGACGTGCCCGTGTCGCGTCGGGACTAATTATTTATAAATAAAAGTGAATGTTTTATAAGTTGCTCGTATGGTTGTTTTGAGTGTGCCAACGCATCCGAAAGGGTCGAGATAGTCAGAAAAGTGTACCCGGGGGTTTAGTTTGGGTCTCGGGGCGTTTTTAGGCTTAATTAGTACCCCGAGAGGGCATTTTAGTCATTTTGTATTTTGGGTAATTAAACCCACGAAAATTAGTAATCTATATCAGCCATTTAGGTTAGTCATCTAGGGTTAGAAAACTCAAAACTCTAGAACGGCCATAGGAGAAGAGAGGAGAGAGCTCTCAAGGCAATCCAAGGCCAAAGAGTCACCCGATTGCACCGTCGCCACCACCAACGCGTAGATCGCGCGACGGGGAACACAACAACACCAAACTCATTCACAAATCAGACTTCTGAAAATCCCAGGAAAGTATATATCTTGCTTATCTTCGTTAATGCATCGTTCATATTAGTCTAGTGTGATTAGGATTAATTTGGTAGAAGAAAATCCATGTTGAGATAGGAAAATCGCATGTAGAATTGATTTGAATGAAAATTTTGAAAACCCTTCACATGTAGAGGATTAAGCCATGAATTTATGATGTTGTAGACGAAGAAAATTATGGAAAAGATTGATTAGAACCATGTTAATGAAATTCTAGGGTTCTTGAGGTTTTATATGAATTTGGGGCTTGTTAATCCATGATTTTTAATGGAAATTTGCATGCTTTACGTAAAAGATGTATGGAATGGAATTATATAATTAGTAGTATAATTTTCTGGACGTTTGGGTATGGAAAGTTAGGATTTGGATGAAGTTTTGTGAGAAAACCCGTAACTGGTAACTGCAGAATGTGCTACACCTGCTTGATCGATCGATCGAGCCCAGAGATTCGATCGATCGAGCCCCAGACCTCGATCGATCGACCCCTCCTGGCATACTTATTTTTTTCCCTCTTAGAACTTTAGAATTCCATTTAATAAGAAATAATTCTTGGTCACTATTTTTAAAATGTATTGGGAGATAAGATGACCAGTAGGATTTATTAATGAATTAAGATACCTTTAATGTAAGGCGAAACCCATATCTTTGGAGTGTTTATACCTAAGGAACGATGGAATTTAGTATTAAAGGAAGAGATTATGAAAAATGGTTACGATGGAAAATAGATGAATACCTACTGAATTTTATACTTGGGAGGATAAAATCCATGAGCGTTATGTAGTAAGTGGAAAAATTTCTCAAATTAAAGTTAGATGTGAACGGTTATACGTGATAACTAAATAATGAGAAATAAATACAAATGTCGTAATTATGGGACTTGAGATGTACCTAAATTGATACGGTGATAATAGTATAGTTTTATGACTGTGTGTATACATATACTATCTATGTGTGAAAATCATGCCCACGCTACTTGCTATCCCTGAGGTTATCGCGCTGGGACAGTCTTATCTCGATGGGACCTTTATGGGTGATATTGACTTGTACCCTAGAAGATAGATATCCTTGGTACATGCTATCGAAGTGATAGTTCAGACGGTCCTAAGTGATGCAAGCATATGCCATCCTCTTAGAGACTTGGAATCTATGCTTCGCCTCCTATTGTTTGTGTATGTGTTAATACAGTTCGGGAGTGATTCCGAATTTATATTTCCCTTAGTACGAGTGATACGGGGACTGGATAGTGGAGTATGCCTGCACCATAGTTTTTATGTGGGGTGCTGTTAGAATATATATTATTCGGGTATTAATATATATATGAAATTCTAAAATTTGGAACTGACTAATGTGATTTGGTAAGTAAGTAATGTTTGATGACTCAAATTGGAAATACTTGTTTGAAAAAAAAAAGTATCATATGGCACTGGGAAACTTTATTAAGAAATAAAGTAAAATGAGAACATTGTTATTAAATGAAATTCTCCTTTTAAACAATTATATTGTTCGGTTTTAAAATCTTACGAGTAACCTAAGATAAGTTAAGTCATTGGGAAGTTTAGTGCGATATATGATAAAATAAACCGTTGGGAAGGTTAGTACGATAGGTGTGCACATTAGAAGAGAGGTGAGAATTTCTCAAGAGAGTGTCGCACTAATATGTTGTTGCATTGGCCTGTAAATAATTTAAATACTTGCTAAACGAATTTTAAATCATATACACTATCGGGCTTTGACCCGTTTCTATTTCTATTTCTCTTGTATATATATGTATATATTATAGGTGCCTAGCCACAGGGGCGTCTTGCATAGGATCCCTTGAAAGTAACGTGCTGCAGCTTACGTGGGAGTAGCAGGCCTCTTGTTTAGACGACTTCATTCATTTGATCCCACTCCTAGCATGTTCATTATTGGGGCATGGGTCGCCCTTTTCATTATTAAGTTGTTATTTGGATATTGTACTTCGTTTATTTATAGTATTGTCACTTTGGGATTTATTATTATCTGGGGGATTTACTTTAAGTTTTATTGTTGGTAGCCAGTTGTTGAATGTTTAATTATTGGATTGTTGGTTCCGATATACTTGTTGTGTGATTCTTTAATTTCAGTTTATGTAAAGTTTTTAAATATTGGTTTTTTTTATAAATAAAATTTGGACAGTTATGTCTAAAAATGGTTTTGACACTTAGCTTAATTAATTGGGGTGTTTAATTTGGAAAAGTTATTTTTCGACAGTGATGCTGAGAATGAATCAACTGTTCACCTTGATTTAATTTAATAAAGGAGTGATCGCCCGGTATTTAATTAGGCGGGGTGTCACACTCACCCGGATACAGGTTGAGTTCGCCTTTATTATGTGCATAGATGGAACTTCGACGAGTAGATATTTTGTTATCGTGATTTGAGTATGGGGCGACCTTATAGATATGATTTAAGGCCCACAGGATTATTGTTGAGCTGTAAGATTAAACTCATTATTGATTGCGCAAGGACTTAATATTAGTACAAGCGCTGGATGGTGTGACTCTTAGTTAGAGATAGGAGTTTTGACCACCTTTTTATTGGACTAGGGGATAGGGTTATCCTGGTTGCATGTTTGAAATAACGGACCTTCATGACCGACGAAGTTAAGTGGTAGTGTGTGGAGGGGTTCCTTGTTTGGATTTCTCTTTCCGAGATGCTCCACGTATGAACCTTAATGACGTCATGAGTGGAGAGATGTTATAGGATGCGAGGATGTTGGTTTTGTGGATAAGTCTTATAGAGTGGATGAACCACTATAGACTATGAGTCATGTGATGATGATATGGTTATGGAAATAATGTGATATGGAAAAGCATTAAAGTAGTCCTTTCACCACAAGTGGGTGGGTGGAGTTGGACTTAGAGGAATTGATTTGAGGATTATGGCCAGGCCTTAATAAAAAAGCAAATTTTGAGAAGGTATGTGTTTGGTATGATATACGTAGTGCTTTAACAGAGAGTAGGCTCTTTGATTAGTTAGATTTCCTTTCGTATGGGCGGAAGCATAGAATAGTAGGAATGCGTTCGTAGGTTAGCAAGGTAGGATTTAGGACGTCCCGCTGGTCTGCCTTAGGTCGTTATATCTCAATGATCGACAACGCGAGGGAGTAGTGTAACGGGAGGGTTCCTTGTTTGGATTTCCCTTTGGCGAGACGTCCCACGCATGAAACCAAGAAAATGTCGGAAGTTAAGAGAGGCCTTGGGCCCTAGGGATATACTTAGGATTACACATGTTTCGCGTAGGTAGGGTAACGCATAGATTGTAGCATTATTAGGATGTAAGTTTAGTAGAGTTAGTGGCGCCGAGGTTAGGAGAATGGAATTTCGTGGGTTAGGAGGACCTATAGGTGAGTATTACACCGAGGAAAGGAGACCCTTATTGGGAGAGAGTGTTGTGTGTCGAACGTTCACAATGGATGTGCAGATGTGCACGGGTTAGAAAGGTGTATGGGCACCTTAGTGAGTTGGTTTATATACCACCTAAAATAGAAGGGGCATGGTATATAAAGTTGAAGTTATGCCATGATAAACTAGAAATGATGGGTGAAATGTGACGCTATTGGAGTCACTTTACGACCGTGGTAGCCGCATGATATATGGTTGAGAACCATTGGGTTAGTATCGTTCCCCTTGAGGTATTTGGATTTGGAGCGATCCTAGGATTTGCGGTATAGGTTATATCTGAATTTTGAGGACAAAATTTCGTTGTAAGGAGGGAAGTATGTAACAACCCGTCCTTCTAGAGACAATTAAATTTCATAATTAAGTATAAATTGACAATTTCAAGAATCTCTCGAAATAGTAATTTTTGGGATTTTTAAGGATTTGGCGATTTTCGATGGATGGTATATTTACTTTTGGCGTTAAGTAAATGAATTGGAGTATTTTAATAATATGTCACTGCTAGGTAAAGCGACAGAAGATAATATTTTAATGGGAATACCGCATTTATTTGTTTTGGGTTGAAATAGTGATTTGCGATCAAGTATCTCCGACGGAAATTTCGACTGCTCCATGAGTCTCGGAATGGCCGAGATAGTTGGAAAAGAGTGTCTGAATGTCGAAATTGAGTTTCGAGAAATTTTAGAGTTAAAAAGGACTCGTAATTGAGTAAACGAGTCGTTTTTGGGTTTTAAGGGTTAAAACCCTTTTTCCTTCTTTATAAGGAGGGAGAGAAGGAGAAAAGAGAAAGAAAAGAGAGAAGAGAGAGAGGAAGGAAGAAAAGGAGGAGAAAAAGGAGATCTCGGGCCAAACTCCACCGGACTCGACTCGGGATCGTCGGATTGTATCCACAAGGCAAGTGTGTACTTGCTTTATTTCATTTTGTGCATTTATTTCATATTATAGTTGGTAAACTATATGATTTTGGGTTATAACCCTTAAAGTAAAATTAGGAAAACTTCAATATGAGTTTACATATTGATGTAATGTAAACTCTTAATGATTTCTAGTGTTAAATCCATGTAAATGGAGTGAAGAAATGGATTGAAATGGGTTAAAATCATAAGTTGGGGCTTTAATGGTTTTAGGGTTTAAATCTAAGAGAAATAGTTTAATACCCCAAATAAATTGATGTGTTAGTTGTAAAACATATATTAGATGTTTATTGAGTTGTTGGATGAACTTAGAAACAACAAAAATGGAGAATAATGGAGGTTCAGATTTTTTTGAAGATGATGAATAGTGATATGCGCCTTAACCGAATCGATTTGGCCAGGGTGAATTGATTCGGCTCCTGGTCAAATTGAAAATAGTAGGTCTTTTCAATACGGTCACGTGGGCGTCAACCGGGTATTTTTCTGATTTTTTTTTGGATTTATAGTGATTTTTTTAGGGAAAGCTGTCCGAGATCGAAATAGTCATTTAGAAATTAAGGCTATAATTATTTGGAGATAAATATTAGGGGTTCTCAAATAGATTTTTAGGACCTCTAAAGGACTTGATGAGAGTTGAAAACTTTGGGTTTGTAGGAATAAATCCGAGGTATAGTTTTAATGGTGAGTGGATTGAAATTTTGGGTTTTCGGTTATATATAAAACCCTAAGCAGATTTCGGATTTTTGGACAAGCCGAATTGATTCGGACAGGCCGAATCGATTCGGTAAGAGACAGTTTGAGAGTAGCACCATTTCGAATCGATTCGGACAGGGGGAATCGTTTCGGTAGCCAACGAATCGATTCGGACAGGCCGAATCGATTTGGTTCTGGCAAAATTTTATGGTTTTCTCCTTTGAAGTTTAGGGATACTTAAATTATGGTTTTGAAGACTATTGTAGGAGTTTCTACATGGGATATTAGGACTCCTATATGATGAGTTGAGGAGGATAAGTAAACCTCAGATTAATTTAGAGTGTGATCCGCGGTATGGATTTATTTAATGTTTTGAGACAAAAGACATTCGGGTTTATGTACAAGTCCTTGAATAGAGACTTAGGTGTGAGTAATATTTAAGAGAGAGAATACTTAAATATTATTATGTGATTGGAAAATATGGCCATTTATATATATTCGAGGAGGAATATATGGTATTTATATATACTATGTGATTAAAGTATATATATGATATGATATAAATGACTTTTGAAAATGAATACATGAATGTTTTCAAAATGGAAAAAGGAAATGACTTTCATAAATAATAAAATATGGATACACACCCTTTCTAAATGCCATCATAAGGGAATTTCGGGCGTGAGGTGAAGCCCCCTAGCTAATGAATCCAGGGTGGATATAGTCCTAGGCCATATGAGCATTTATGTTATGTTTTCTGCGATGGTGAGGTAATTTTGGGTGTGGTTATGACTCTCCCGCGGGCATATGGCCTCTTCCCGACGTCTTGCGTTGTAGGTGCCCAGGTGTCGTAATTGATAGGCCCTGGAAGATGATGGTCATTTAGGGGCGCGCACAATGGGAAAACCCGGACGAGTGGTCTTAGAACGCGTTATATGATTTGTTAAAGAAATTTATGATAATAAATTGGCTTTAAATTCATTTCCTGGATGGAATAAGGGAAATGGGATAAATGATTTGGCTTCGGATACATTTTCGGGATGGGAGAAGGGAAGTGGAAGCATATGATATGGAAAAGCATTTTTATGATAATAAAACTGGCTTTTAAAAAGTTATATGATATGTTAAAGCAATTTATGATAATGAGTTGGCTTTTAAATACATTTCCTGGATATAAGAAAGGAAATGGAAAGTTTTAAGATGAAAATGAAAAGTATTGATAAATACTTTGTAAATTGAATTGGTAAACCTCAGCCCGCGAGATATTATCCGGATGTATATTGAGAATGGAGGGAAGTTTAGCCCTTTGTACTCGGGAGTAGAGGTTTCTAGTAGACGGGAGAATTAGCTTAGTTAGGCGGGGTATATTAACTATAAGTTAAGTGCATTAGGTGTGCACTATTAGAAGAGAGGTGAGGGGTATCTCATGGGAGTGCGATACCAATTTAAATATGAGATAAAACATATTTTAAAATAAGGTGTTTATGCACTTGCTAAATATTTTCACAACTCAGGCTCTGACCCTTTTATCTACTTTTCCTCTCTTGTTAAATTATATATATAGGCGTCCAGACACAGGGACGCTTGGATGACACATCTTTCGAGTCAGACGTCGGCTGCAGCAGCTGTGGATGCGTGCAGGATTATCAGTAGACGCTTCTATCCTCAAAATCTAGATAGGAGGTACTGTATAAGTATTCGGGCCAATGATCCAATTGCATTTATTTATTCTTTTAGTACGGCATTCGATATGGTTGTATCATATTTGAACCGAGTGTTCGGTTATTTTATATCATTTCAGTTTCATTCGTATAAACTGTGTGGATGTTTTAAACTGTAGTTGTTTAAAAAGAGTAGTTAAGTAAAATTTTTGGCCTAATAGGTTATTAGTAATTAAATGGATTTTCCACAGTCATGCTAAGAATGATCCATATGCGACTCCTGTTTTAATTTGATATAGGAGTAATCGCCCGATATTTTATTAGGCGGGGTGTCATAAAGACCACTCTCAAATCAACTCGTATTGTGGTGACACTTGTAGAGGAGGCAATCATAGATGAGGAGCATAACTCAACGGGGGGGGGGGGGGGGAGAGGGGGGGGGGCGGGCATTTGACATTCAATTGGATATGTCCAACAATGCAGGTCATTATAGCATTACATTACAATTGCTTGTATTTTGGTAGTAACAGTAATCCAATTATGATAAGGAAAATAAGAACAGCTTATTTGCAGTCCTATTTTTCAGCCCTCTATAGGGGTTTTAATTGCATAACGTAAAATTGATAAGTTGAATAAGAGTTTCTAAATTCATTCTAGATATTTTAATGAAATAATAGATACTTTATGCTTAGCTCGAGGTACCTTGATCACATCCTAATACATTGAAGTAACTCAACTTTTTATTGTTATTTTGTTTCATTTGAAAATCGTTATGAAAGACCCTTACCAACATGGTTGTTATATAATCATCTACATTTAACATTAGGGATGTCGATATTAATATCGCAATATTTTTATATTGGGAATGATAATAATTAGTAATTTAATTCATCCTAAAAGCATTGCCATAATTTCTTTGGCATAATCCACGACTTCCTTCTCGTATCCGAATGCATAACCAAGAACGTTGCGGCAACATAAAAGACACTCATATTATTTTTTTGTCTATTGTAAAATTAATCATCAAGCGTAAATGAAATTGCTTAAATTGAAGGGAGTTTTATGTTGCAATAAGGGAGAAAGACTTTTTTATCAGCCAACTACACGTGACTCATTTACCAATAGTGAGCTATTGCATTCCTGGTATTTTATATACTAAAAAATGAGCTATAATGTATACTTTTGATATGCTGCAAAAAACCTTATTTTGTTGCCTCTCAATGATCATTCTCATCCATTGAAAACAATGATTTTTGGGCATTTAAAACTACAGGAGAACCTTTCCTGGATTTCTCTAAAATCTGCTTTATCAGCAGCTTCTCCATCTCATCATCATCTTCATCATCATTCTAATTTTCATCTTCACTCGTAACAATATCATTTAATGAGTTAGTTATGGAATGGTTCCTGCCATTTTGATCAAACGGATGTAAATCTTCATCATGTTCCTTTGAATCGTCTTTATTTGCATCGTTTATCTTTGAGAACATGTTATAAGGCAGGTTGTACGAATCTAGAGCTTCGCCCAATAAATTAATAACCACGGGCTGGTCTGCAAGGCTTTGATCTTCTTCAACTGGACTTTGTTGGGCAGAGGAAGCTCCTGAGTTGTTGTTTGAAAACTCTCTCCATTGTTTCGTTCGATCTGATTCCAAGTACTGGTGAAAAGCCTTTATCTGGTTGTTTTAATGTGTCGTCTTCAACTCCATGACACGTTCCTCTAGAATGTATTGAAGGAGTTCATGTAAATGCAAGCTCAACTCTCTAGGGGAGACTGCATAGTTAGCGGAGTGAGTGGTGGAACTGTTGCTTCCGTCTCGATCAGCATATGGTGGGACTGATGCTTTTGTCTCGATCCGCAAAAGAGAGCCCCACAACATTACTCCTCGTTCTATCTCTCAGCTTCAAACCCCAAAACAAAAAAGGTTATACTTATATATATTTTATGTATATGCATACGTGAACATTTTTTTCTCTGTTTGTGTTTAAAGTATGGTTATATCGCCTGCTTTGATTAACAAACACCCTTTCTTTTACCTTTAAACCGACACTCGATTCTCATCATTTGAGATTGTTTGGTATGTGTTGACTGTCACTTAGAATTTGGAAATGTAGGTGAACTAGTAAATGCGCAAGCTCTTATTTCATTGAATCCATACATACATAATGTATTATGCCAATGCTTGGTTCAAATTAAGCTGTAAGAGAGCAAAACTGTGTTCTATTATGTTGGGTTAAATGCACTATTTACTTTGTGGAAAGTGATAAAGACTCCTCCGAAATTCTAAATGTCTAAGGGTGGCTATTTAGTCTCAAATATAAATGTTGTATTGTCAGTTGGTTACCCTATAAAAAGGTTACAGATTCTGAATTTTGTTACAAATTTTGGATTTTTTGGATGGGTAGGTGTTACAACCTTAATCAAATTATGGTAATGAAATTGGGGGAAATCTGAGTAAACGAGAATTTGATCAAAAATAAATTGGAATTGATTGATTCAATGAATTATATTACAACGATGAACTATTATATAATCTATGTTTACAATGTGGTTACAAATCGACAAAATAGCTTGAATCTCGACAACTAACTAACTCGTGACAAATCCTAATGTAACTAACTGATTTACTAACTTTGAGTTCTGAAATTGGTTTGATGTACTCAACAGTTATCTTTGGTTATATACTTATTGTATGAATTATAGATAAAAAAAACAGGACACTTGAAAAAAGTAGAAGAGTTTCCAGGTTTTCAGTCCTTGTCTTACTATATACTTGGAAACAGTAATTTTTTGAATTTTTAAAACCACATTCAAAAAGAAAGAAATAGTAAAAAGAAAGAAAGAGTGTTTGTAGTTCTTGCCATCTAAATGTATTGGATTTTGTTGTTGTATTGGAAAATAGATCAAATTCATCAGGGTGTGAGCCACTTACTAGAAATCGGACTAAATAGACACTCACATATGTAAATGTTACAAAATGAATATTTCTCTACAGAGATTCAACTTTGATTTCATTGGTTGATTTTCATTGTGTGCAAGTCTTTTTATTAAAATGATTGGTTGATTTTCATTGATGTGTTTGCCAGATTTTGATATGTTGCTAAAAATAATAACTTTTGCAGCTTCAACTGAAAAATGCAAACGAGGCAACACACTGGGAAAGGGGGTAGAGAAAATTATACGAAAACATGGCAAGCTCCAAGTGGAATTCTCGACGAGCTTTAGAGCACCAGTGGGTGAAAGTGCTCCTTCTTTTGCGCAACAAATTGGAGTAGAAATTAGGAATGCTGCACCACTCCAAGGCGTTAATTATTGGGATCAAATTAATTCCGCAAAAAAATGGTAATAATATAGAGAGTCGGGGTATAGTGAATCTAGTTATATATTAAATTAATTCCTCATTAAAATCAATAATAACTATGTTTGAATTTTTGTTTACGGGATAAATTTGATATTGAGGGTTATTATGAGGATGAGATGGCGAGGAGGGCCATAAAAAAAATTCAGCGAAGGTACACAAATTAAAGGAGTTGTATGTATAAATACTACCAAGTCTTGTTGGATAATGACGTCGACCCCAAAAGCATGCCATACGATGGGGTTGATAAGAAGGATTAGGAGTATATAATTGATGAGGCTTAAACGGATGAGGCTGTCTTGGTAACCTCTTTACGCTTTAAATGATCATATTAAACAAGAGAATAATATATATATACACACACACTTAAGTTGGTTTTTGTTTTTACAGAAACGATCAAACCAAAATAAAGAAGCGCGTGCACAATTGCCTTGGAATCACGCTTACGGGTCAAAGTTATTTGTAGCAACAATGACCTCTAAGGTAATATTTATAACTTGTAATTTTATTCATTGATTTATTCATTCATCGAAATTTATAAGTTGTAATTTTTTAAACTAGGCGGTAATACCTCACATTGTGGACTTCTTTAAGGAATCCCATTGGAGTAAGAAAAATAATAATTGGATGAATGATAAGTGTAAGGAGAAACACGTAAGTGTACTACATGCATTGTTGTTCATTGGTTATAGTTAACATTTCAATGGATCTAATTATCTATGTTTCTTAAAAATTATAGGAGTTTGAAAATTTGGGAAATATATGTTCATAGTCAAACACACCTCCATTGTCAGAGGAGGAGATGTCGATAGAAGTGCTCGATAAGAAGTCGGTCTATCTAAGAGGTTTCGGGGTGGGCCGAAAGCCCCCTTCCTCTTGTATCACCACTGAACTATCAAAATCACAACAACATCAAATTGAGGCACAACGACAACAAATTGAACCTCAAAACAAAAAAATTGAAGACTTCGAGATTTCCACGATGCAGTTATTGTTAGAACGTTGGATAGATCCAAGACATGGTAGTGGGGAGACCTCAAGCCATCCAAGTACACTAGGCATGTACTCATATTTTTTTTGTTCTGTTTTCTTTCTTTATTCTAGTTATTTTATTTAAAAAATATTTCTTGATACAAGGGAGGGGCTGCCAGAATTATATAAAATGGGAGCGAGGGCTTCTAGAATATAAAAAGGAGGGGACTTCCATAAATATAAAAAAGGAGGGGAGGGGTTGTCTCCGGGGGTGGGGGCTGCCATAAATACAAAGAAAGAGGGGAGGGGCTGCCTCGGGGGGGGGGGGGGGGGGGGGGGGAGCTGCCATAAATATAAAAAGGTGGAGGGGAGGGGCTGCCATTAAAAAAATAGATAACTATAACTAGCCCCCTATTTAACAGTTTTCCTATATTTTAACCCAGATAAAATTTTCTTTTATATACCAGCCCTTGAACACATGTAATCCATAAATTTTGCCCTTGTAGGTGATGTCAACCATTACATTGTTATAACACAATCCAACGAACTAAAAAAATAAAAGAAGTTGTAGGAATCATCACATATAGACAATCAAGTGTGCCACCTCATTACCTCTTGAATTCATCAAATTGTTTCTCACTGGGTTAGATTGAAATAAAATGACAGAGAATATCTGACTTTCAGATGGTATCTGCGTAAAACTTTTGGTTGGTACCTGTTTTATGTGGGCATGTATTTATTCATGAGTAGCATCTGAGTTAGTTACTACTTATGCAAGCAGGTATAACATTTTCTCCATTATTGTAAAATTTTGAAGGTGGTGTATATATGACTGTGAGACGATATCTATGTAAGCCATTGGTTGGTATCTATTTTGTGTTGGCATATATCTATCCATGGGTGATATAACTCCCGTGGATTCATATTTTTTAGAGGGGCCGAATTGTACAATTCCATATAACTAGGATCCACATCTATATTATACGTATATTAGGGGCAGGAAAGTAATTGCCCCTTAAAAAAAGGAGGGGATGGACTGCCTTGGGGGGTGGGGTGGGGTGGAGCGACCATAAATATGAAAAAGGAGGCGATGGGTTGCCTCCGGGGGTGGGGGCTGCCATAAATATAAATAAAGAGGGGAGGGGCTGCCTCGGGGGGTTGGGGATGGGGTGGGGGGGTGGGAGCAGTCATAAATATAAAAAAGGTGGAGGGTAGGGGCTGCCATAAAAAATGGAGGGGATGGGCTGCCATGGGGGTGGAGTGGGGTGGGGTTGCCATAAATATAAAAAGGCGGAGGGTGTCCATACGAATATGTAAACATTAATCGCTATAGTCTTGAGTCGTGATCAATATCCATTACATTTCATTTTTCGGTTTTATTGTAGATGTCTTGTAATTACACACGTGTATATTTAACACTTGAGATTTATTTTTGTAGGTAACCAATAAATATTGGTCTTATGGAAATTGTAGAAGAGTATATATGCTCATGCATAGGTGAAAATTCGTACTTTTTGTTCAAGTGTTCTATTACTCAAATAATATTTTAATTTAGTCATTTTGTTATGTTTCGTACTTGACACTAATTGATTTTAACTTTGCGTTTTTCTATTGTGGCTATAAAGTGTTTTTTGAAGGATGAAGTATGGTTTCAAGTAGGAATACGTTATCTCGTCTAATATGTTAACCAAAAACACTAGTTTATTTTATGTTGAAAGGATGTAGACCTTTGTTTTTGCAACTATGATGTGTAGACGTCATTATTTATTTGTTGTTGATTAAATACTTGGTTAAGTGAGATATTTGTAAGTGCGTTTTTGATTGTTTTTTTTTGGAAAATGGATTAGTTGTAATGAAAATTTTAAAATCAATGATAACTCTATTTATTTCATGTAATTTTGTTTCTTCATTCTCTCAAATTTCAAAATTCTAATGTGTTCAGGAAAATAATTAAAATCAAATAAATTAATCTTTACACAACGATAACTATTGTATTGGAATTCTTTTTAATATTTATCATTACTATTTTCGTGTTGCAAAAAATTATATTAAACAACAATAATAGACTTTGAGAGACATTTAGTATGTCGGCAAAATAGATCCGCGTCATAGCATCAGTGTCGCGGAAGCTATACTAAAATAATTAATAAAATAAAAAAAATAGATCCACATCATAGCATCAGTGTCGTAGAAGCTATAATAAAAATAATTAATGATATAAATGAATGTGTCGCGGAAAGTATGACCATTTCGCGTCATGTATGAATTATGTTATGGAAGACTTTCCCAGACAAGGCAACTGCGACATATTCGCGACACACCAGCCTATGTTGTTAAAGCAATTTTGCGACATAAAATAAACTTTTTACAGCATGTGCCTGATGTCGCTAAACATGTGTTTTCTTATAGTGGATGATGAACTTCCTCGTCGACTTCCTAGATATAAAATGATAGTAGCCAGGTTGTGCCTTGGTACAGGAGATATTGTAACACCCCTTGAAAATTCCAACTAAAAGGTTGGCACTATAGCATAACTTTCAAGGGAGATGAAGACGAGAAGGATCCTCCACGCATTAGGAGATAGATGGGTTGGGGAGGGATCCAAACTAGCAAGGATAGCTTGCATATTAGGGTGGACGGGAAGGCAGAAGCTGACCTTGAACATTTTCTCATAGATGACAATCTTACGTGGTCGGTCGTCAAAAGCCCTCTTAGACTCGTCCAGAACCCTCATGTTAATGTCGGGGTTGATACCATACAAATGCCTCCAATAGAGGAGGTCAATTTCCCCTATAGTGCTCTCAAAATTCTAAGCATAAGATGTATCAAGTGTTTCCTTGGCCTCATCTCTAGAATCGATCGTCTGAAAGGTCCATACTCCATTGGGAAACCTAGATTGAAATTCTCCCCTGGTCATGGACGAGATGGTAACAACCGAGCGAATTGGGGGTCGAGCGATAGTAACTCTCAACCCCTCAGGGGTCGAGGTCTCAACAGACTGGACATCATCCCTAGAATTTTTGGTCCCTGAGTCGTCCATATGAGAGGCAAAAACCTTTATGTATTCCTCAAAAGAGTCGGTCTCGCCTGAAACCCTGAATGTTGAGGGACTAAAACCCTTTGAGGATGAGATCTCAATTGTTCCCTAACTCTTCAACGAGATTTAACTCATTAAATCGTCACTAATATCTACAATGAGAGGATGAATTACAACAAGAGGGATGGGCTATATGGGATAAGTGTGGTCTGTCTTGGCTTTTCTTTTAGCCTCAGCCTCGACCTAACCCTTGCGTATCTATCTAAGAAGATAACCCTTAAGATGGGAAATTTGTCAATCGGTTCATACGAAGTCTTAAACATTCAAAGAGTTTGACTGGAGTTGACCTAAAGATCAAATCTACAAGTTGAACAGTTTGGAACAAGAACACCTCAAGAACGATGGCTTGAAGGCCACAGAGATGACCGGAGAATCTCTTATGACACTCACCGTGGGAAAAAAGACAGGAAACAGTGGGGGAGAACCTAAAATGACTATCCTAGCCTCAAACCGCCACTATAAACCCCTAAATTGTCCTAGAACCACTAACCCGGGTTTTTAAAAAATTTAAAAACCCACTAGTAAGCTTATAAAGTCTTAAACAAACTGGAAAATGAAAAGAATTTGAAGAAATGGATGGAAGGGGTTACCTGAAAGAAGAGGATGCTCTAAGAACCAAGAAAGAATCTTACTACCTGCTATAAAACCTTGGTCTTAGGAAAGAGAAGAAGAAAAAAAGAGTTTGCTGTAGAGAGAGAGTGTGCGTGAGAAAATGACGAAGAAATAGAAATGTGAGGTTTGAAAAACATTTAAATAGTTCTAATGATTGCACACAACTTCCAAGGCTTTCCATCATTAGGGAAAAATTTCCCAAACAGGCCTAGAGTTTCCAACCTTGGACAACACGCTAAACACAAGATGTATGTCATGTGTCACTCCATAACTCTTATCCATCAGTTCAGACTTGACATGAAAGGACAACTCAGTCATCAGTCAGAGACGTCTCAACAACCTCTGCTCTAAGAGACTTTACCCATCATCCTTCTACTCACATTAAAGATTAAGAGTTGGGGGTGATTGCATATCCAATTGCAACCTCGTCCTAATCTGGGACTCACTTATCCAAGGCCAACCTTATAAACATGTCTTCTACAAAGATCCAATGACAATAGTCTTGACATCATCTATCCCCTTAGGTAGAGACCCTTCAATACACACATCAGTCCTCATTAGTCTCGTCTCATCCTGAACTCCGAACACACCTACTAACACGTTAGCTCACATAAGCTCGTCTCGACCGGACACCTATAGGAAGCTAAAACTACACTTCAACATTCCCCGCTAACTGGTCAAATAGAACACTAGAGGAATCATACTCAACCCGGACGAGACGTACCTAGGAGACACCCAAACACGTGTGACATAGGTTTTCAACATGACAAATTCACATAGGCATGCGATTATAACATAATCACAGGAGCAGGTGAGGGAATATTTCATCACTATTACCTACCTATGTTAGAGGACATATGTCAATACCCTATTGGTGGCTCCAATAATGGCATGCTCCTTGCATGCTTGGGGGTGCACTGCGTACCCCAAGAACTATAAATATGCATATTCTTCCCCAGAATAAAGGATCTAAAAATTGTAAAATCCTATCAAAACTCTGTCTCACTTGCAGTAGAGAGAGAAAGCTTGAGAGTTGTATATTTTAGGCAATTAGAGTCACTTTTCTAACGAAAAACCATACTCATATGCATAGTGGAGTAGGCTGATACAACTGAACCACTTAAATTCTGATGTTATTCCTCTTCTTCTCATATCCTTCTCATATTTACATTAATGTTATGTCAAACATCTCAATTAATGTGTTACATTTAAGCTTGAGCTGATGTTATAAATTCAAAGGGTGACTTCATAGCGTCATCAAGGTCTAACATTTAACTTCTATTTATCATAATTTTGAAAAAATATGTGATTAACAAGTGCACATTTATCACAGTTTTAACCAATTTATGTGAGTTTTTTCATAACTGATATAAGTTCTTAGATATAAAAAAATAAAAATAAAATGCCTATCATAAACCCGTATATATATGATTGCTACAAAATCAACAATTGTACTGAAAATATTTAATATTCGGAATGAAAAACATCCACAGTAGAAAGTATTCAAAGCCAAAAACTCATGATATCACTAACTTGCTATATCAAATTATCCATAACGAAAAACTAGTGATAAATATAGTACAAAATATATATTTACCTACATCATAATATTAAAAAATAGGCCTTCTCTAATCGGTAAATAGTATTGATGGAACCAAATAGTTGAGTTGAAGGATTCCAGAGTGGTACTTCAACTGATGCAACATAAATAGGTGTTGTAAATCTTAGTTATATTGTAACAACGGGAAGAAGCGTGGTTTTAGCGTACTGCGATTGATGCTGCTAAGTGCACCGGTGGAATGAACGCTTGGTACTGCTAAGTAGAGTGAGACTTCAATGGTCATAACATAAAAGAGTGGCTTTCCCAGAATAGAATATCATTAACATGATATACCTATGTGAAGAATGAACCCTCATTTCAGGACAATTCTTCACATACTTTATTTGTGTAACAAGAGAGTATATGTAAAAAATGTTTGAAATAAAATTAAAAAATAAAAAAAACAAATAAAAAATAAAAAGAGAAACTCGTGTAAAAATTTAGATGGATAAAGTTGACAATCATACACATTGATGATCTAGGTAGATGGTCGTATAAAGTGAAACTTCATATTTGACCATCATAAACCCTCAGTGAGAACAATATCCGAATTTGGATCCATCAGCTTCTTATGCAAAGATTTTTACGCCTTATCTGAATCACAAGCCATATTTTTTTCCTTTAAAATGCCTTAATTACTGTTGAAATTTCAGGCTAGCTAACTAAATGTGAAAACGATGCCATTCGCGTTGACACCCAATAAAAACATCATTTTGTCTCTATCAGGAACCCCATCCTAGCCTTCCGATACCTCGAAGCTCAGGTGATGGATGTGTCATTTTGATCTTTGTCATGAACTGGTCTTGCGACTTAAGTGAAGGGTCTCGTTAAGTCACCATGGTTTTGGTGGCATTGGCCTTCGGCCGGCCATTCTTGAGTCCCTTCAATTCCTACAGAAACCAAAAAAGTTATCAAATTCTTGGAGAAGGAGATAATATTTTGTTTTTGTATGTGCATGAAATGTCAAATATTATTAAAAGAACTAAGTTATTAAATGAATAGATCATTCTCTCAATTTAGAAAAATATAATATCTCTACTAGAGTTTCATGAATACAAATCTCATTAAAGATAAAAATAAAAGGAATTAGAGTAAGGACGGACCACTAACAAAGGAATTATATAGTAGTATCCTCAACAAAGCCAAAAACGATAGGGCTTCTATAGAACAAAGTAAATAAATGCGTAACAACGACAAACCAATAACAAAAAAGAAAGTATATTATACGTACAACATCATCAGTTAAATTGGACTAATTAAGCTATAACAAACATCCCATTTGGGTTATACTTTAATGTCAAAGTAGAAATAGGATAATAGCAAACCTCCCATATGGGCAACCTATATCCCAAAATCTATTATAGTGGAAATGCTCACAGAATAAGGTATGATATACGATACAGAATAGGCTAGCCTAGTGTCTTTTATTTAAGTTTCTATCTTAATTGAAATTATAATGTTTACCATAGTTATATATATGCTATGATATATGATACAACATAAAAAACATACATACCGCATAGATGTATTGTACGTAGCATTGAGTCGCAGTTGTAGATTATGGTATCCATATCTTGAAAAGCCATAACAATACATTCTCTACAAATTTTACAATTTATTATTGTATTCTTTATGTTTTGAAGAGTATCATACTATATGAAATATGAGATATATTCAATAATAATTCTATCATGTTTCATATTCGTTTTAGACGGTGCATATGATACGTTGCATTATAATTGTATCCTGACATTATAAATGCGGCCGCCTTAACAGCATTATTTCATGTTTAAAGAATTTGAATTAGCCAAAAAGCAAAACGAAAGAAATTCAGAATAATATTCCCATCCAGTTGCTTGAGACGAATTTTAAAATACAATCAAGAATGTTGATTATAATGTATATCCACCACATTAAAATAAAATCCTAATCATAGGTTAGAAAAAATCACAAAACCACACTCAAGAAATTACAACCTTCCAATTTAAAGTGAATGGAATTCATGGAGATACAAAATAAGTATTACACAGTGGATCAAATTCAAATTTAAAGTGAACGGAATTCATGCAGTTACATAATTCATGAACATTTTAATATATTTTCTCATATTGTGGACGTATAATACGTTTCTTGCACATTAGTTGTATTTCAAAATGAGTACTACAAGTATTCATGAAATTTACAAAGGGATTTACAATGGTTCTAAATAATGGTTTAAAACCAATAGTTGAAGATCCAAATTTGCAATGGTTCAACCTATTCCCAAATTAATTAATTATCAATCATGCCTGACTGTTTAGTAACGGTAAAAAAAATGTTAGTGAGGCTAAAATTACAATGATTTTCGTCTAAAGTAAAGTGACAATGAAAACTATTACTAATATGGATTAGAATTCCCTATTACTAAAAATAATAAAGAGCCATTAAATTTCATCTGTTATATGAGCTAATTGTCAGTATTCAGCCTCAGTGCTCAAATTAGACATGTCTTTTTGTTTTTGGCACTTTATGAGATAGGATTCTAACCAAGGTGTACATTATAGCGAAAATTGATTTACAATCATTAGAGATTCCAGGGTAGTCCATATCCTCGTAGATCTTAAGGAGTAGAGAAACAAATTAATAAACGATGACACTAATTGGTGAGTGTTTCAAATAACATAAGATACATTTCACCACCGGCCAATGTGTGGTAGTAGGCTAATGAATATATTGATATACATGATTCATATCAAAATAAATATCTCATCGAATGATGGTCAAGTAATGGATATTTCTCTCACATGGTGTTCTAATACTCTTTAGAGTCAGATAATGGATAACCATTGGAGTAAGTCATTTACCGATAATAGTTGGACATGAAGAAGGTTTGGCATCAAAAAGTTTGGTCCGATGGAGAAAGTCCAAAATCTATTTTGATTATGTCAAGTGAACTCCTTGATAATTAAGTACTTCTTCAAGAATAAGAAAATAATCCCACGGACCCAACTCTTTCATAGAGAGCATCTTAGCCAATTCCTGAATTAAGTCGGTAATATGAGAACAATATTTTCTAGTTATTAAAATATCATCCACATAAATAAGTAGAATATGAGTAAGTCACCTTTATGATACGTAAACAATTTATAGTCAGACTTAGAGTCTTAAAAAACAAGTCCAATAAGATAATCATATAAGTTGTGGAGATCGTTATTAACCATATATGGAGTTATGAAACTTGCATACATGATGTCGATGATTGGGATCAACGAATAAATATTGTTGTCACATATAAAAGTTTTCAGAAAACTACCATGCAAGAAATAATTTTAAACATCTAATAGATGAACATGAAATTTATAATAAACTGCCAAAGAAAGCACAAAATGAATGGTAACATGCTTTAAAATTGGGCCATATGTCTCACTGAAATCAATCATTTCCTTTTGGTGCAATCCATTTGCCACCTACCGATGTTTATAATTTTTAATACACTCACCGGAGGGACAATTAATTTAAAATACCCAGTTACTAGGTAAAATAATCATCTCACCGATAACCTATTTTTTGTAATGTATAAAGCTCAGTAATGATAGCAGTACGCCATTCGGGATATTTAGATTGACTGAAACACCTTGGCTCAAATAAATTGGAATCACATGACATGAGTAACCTATATTTTGGATTTTTCACCCGAATACCATTTTTTTCTCTAGTGACCATAGGGTTGGGATTACGTGGGGTAGGAGAAGATGGAATCTTAGGTCATATATAGGTAGTTAATGTAACGAAAGTGAGAATGCGATATCAATCTAGTTTGCAAATTTTCAATGGAATCCAAACACTTATTTAATTAGGTGTCTAAATTTGAACAAACCAAAATAAAATTTAATTCATCCCTTATGCATGCGTCTAAGTGAAAAAACGAATCAATCCATTCAAATAATGCATGAAAAATAACGACGACAAATTTCAGGAAAAAAAACCTTTTCGGGTAAAATCTTTTTAACACTTTGAAAAATTTACAAGACCATTGACTTACATATAACTTGATATTCATCCACAAGTGTAACGCACGGTGCCTTCGTCAATTCCTTCAAAGCTATGAGAGACAGCAAAATACCCTCCAGGTGTCGGTTTGTCACCTAAGGCTCATCCACACACAGATATCTACGCTCGGTATCCACCATCCAATATGGAGATGCCTTCTCCACCAAGGGTTGAACAAAAGAAAACTTGTTCTTCGGGTTTCAACAGATTCAGAAAAGTAATTGGGAATTTTATGTGTGAATCAAAAAAATGTTTGGGACATCAAAAATTGAAGACTTGTTGTATTTGAACTCTTAAAAAAGTTTTACCAAAGACTTAAGAAAATACACCACCGAAATACCCTTTTATAGAAAATTTAAAAAAACTAAGTCGGTGGAAAAATCTGCAGTAAACCGGTTCAGGAAGGTGGCATCGGATCGGTCCGGTCAAATCGAATCGGTTAGATTTACCTTGAAATCTGAACGGTTTGGTGTCCCAATTTATGCAAAAAAATTGTAAGGCGCCGGATCAATTCATTTTTACTTTATACCGAATCAGTCCGGTCCGAAAAAAATAAATTTTATTTTTCTAAAATTGCCTTGATTGTATATTAAAACAATAAATAAAAATTTCTCAATACTTAAATGAAATATTAAGGAACATAAAACCCAACCTTACCAAAGTTAATCTAAACGAGGCTTGAATGTTGAAGAACCTTGATTATTGGGATCTGTCTTGATGTGAATGTGAGCTTGAACTTTAATGATGGTGCAGCGGTATACGACATACAAAATGGTAATGGACAAAAATGTCCTTATAAATCTCCCCCTATGTCTATTCCGGTACAAAATAAAAACATTCGAATTATCAATCAAAATATGACCTATACAAATCTACCCTCCCATGAACCCAAAACTGAAAAGGTAAATGATAAGTCTTCATCCTATGAACCCAAAAATGAAAAGGTAAATGATAAGTCTTAATCTTTATTCTTCAATTCTTCAACATCAAATCTCAAAGCTTTTATCAATAGGGTGTGCAAATATTGATCATCAATTTTTACCTACACACATGGACAAAGAAAAATACCACGTGACGTATTGAGTTTGAAATGATATAAGCGTATAAACATTAAAACATAATCAAATATCCCCCATACTCATAACTTCCCCATAATATCATAATTCGTTCTCCTCCTTTCTATTTACCCAAAATAAACAAGGAAAAGAATAAATAAAACTGAAACAACTGGGGTGTCATGGGAAAAAAGGCATCACAAATATGACAAACGTGAGCAATGCAAGATCGCGCTAAAAAATCTTCACCAACTATATATTATTTTTCAAATTTTTCATACAAATACAAAAAGAATCTCACACCAGGAATTTACACTAAGATAACTAAATCGTGGATATGGAATGAATGGGTGTGAACATATTCGATAGACAAATCTACTCAATCATGCAATGTGTGCACGATGCATATGTGTACTCCTAATGAATGCACATCAAAACAGTCCTTAAGTGTAAAAAAATTTGAATTTAGATGGCATCGTCTTAATCATATCAACAAACCAAAGTCAAAGTGATTTCCACACCAATAACGTCCAAAACTATGTAATGATTTTTCAAGACTTTTTGAAGGACGTGCAAACTATTTTAAAAGATCCAACCAAACTCCCTCAAAAATAATATATCATTTTTTTTTTCTTTTGAGGTTGTAAAACTAAATGCTAAATGGCCTATATTTCGCATATGTAACTTTTTATTGCCTTTAAATTTTTTTGGGATCTTTTAGACCTCTTTGAAACCAGGATAATTTTCAAATCCTCACTTTTCTAGGTCCAATTAAATGGCGGCTTGATCGCAAAGGATAAATAAGTACCTTTCGCAGCCCTTCACCATTTTATAAATAAAACACACAAATCCTCACATTTTATTTTTAAGTGCACACCTTTTATTATCTTGTTTTATCGCAATTAATTCATTGTATAGACAGAATTGAGATGGAAACACCCAACCAACATATCATATACAAGCATAAAAATTAAATAAATTCGTGCATGTGTGCAATAAAGGACATTATGAGTTAAACATGTAGGTAGCAACACTAAATCACATCTTAAAGACTCCAAACTTTGTAAAGCACATGGATGACACAATATATTGTCTCAAAAAACTATCAAACAATCTCATGCATATGGAATGAAATTGTGACTTGGTCATCCTAAATGTCTATTCATAAACAGTGCAAACAAAATACAAAAATGTTTTTGGATTTTCTAAAAAAATTTAACAAAAAAAAAAATTGTATTTGCAAAATTTTTTGTAAAAACAAAAATCTAATACAAAAGGTACACATTATAACACTAGTAAACATATATCTTGAATCACAACTAGAGTATGACAAACATGCGAACACAATCATCTATATGATATAGCAAGAGAAGAATCATGTGTAAGAAAATGAGAATCAACAAGTTTAACATCTAGTTACTCTTAAAGTGATTTTCTAACCTAAATAGATCTCAAACGTCGCGTGGGGGTTTTGAGAACCAATGTAACACTAAAAATAAACTTCTTAGGACTTTTTCGAAGATCCAAACAAGAAGGCCAAAGGTGACCTTTCCTACCACAATGTGAACATGTGTAAACGGGTGGAACGACACCTATGGGTTGACCTTTTATAACGTCCTTAGGAATGGTTGACCCTCTAAAACAAATCATGGTTTTGTCTTTAGCAACGGAAGCATTAGAACATGACGAGCCATTACCATCACTATCAAACCTACCTGGATTGTTTAAATTATTTTTTAACTTTAAAATATTTGATTCAATCAATAAATTATACTCTTCCAAAGGTAAGGAGTTCTTTTTCAAATTATCAATTCAACATAAAAGTTTATCGCGCTCACCCTCAATTAAAGCAAACTTATCCCTACGAGTCTTTTCACATGCCGTAAAATCATCGATTAATTTTTATCCTCGACGGCACAAACGGGAACCCTAGAACTTTTCAAATTCGCCAATTTCTTTTCTAAACAAAGGATTTTATCATCAGTCTCCTTTTTTGCAATTTTCATAGAATCAAAATCATTATACAAATTACAAAAGTGCTCATGACAAATATCACATTGAGTTTTAAATGCTTCCAAATATTCAATCTTATTTTTAAAAAGGGCATTTTCTTTTTCCAAAACATTAATTATTTTTCAAAGTTTAAAATTCAAAAGCTTTAACTTCTCATCACGGTCATGAATGTTATCAAACTCATATCGATTAACACAGTCAACAACATGAAAATCCATTGAGAGAAACAAAAACAGTCACACCAGAGATAAACGCAAAATATCACACAAATTGCGATAAACAAGATCAACTGAAATAAGATAGTTCAACCCGCTCGGATATTGTAATAACTCGCACTTTTATATATATTTAAATTACATAAGTGACGTAATTTGGTAATTTGAGGAATTTGAGTGAATAGTAAATTCTGGATGAAATGAGTGATTAAATTATCCGAGACGTGTTACATTTACTTTAGGGATAGAGTAAATGAGTCAGAATATTTATATGTCATGTCGTTAGTTGGGTAAAGCGACGGGAAATAGTTCACATTGGAGAAACACATGTTAAGAAGTGTTAGGTCCGATTAATAAAATTTAGTTAAGTGACTCGGATGGAGATTTTGAGTGCACAATTGGTTTAAAAATGGCCAATATAGTCAGAATAGAGTATCTTGGGGTAGCTTTTAGATTTCGGGGACATTTGGACTAGTAGGGGCTCACATTTGAGTATACGAGTCAAAATTGGGTTTTATAAGGGATAACCCTTATTTCTCTCGTATAAGGCTAGAGAGAGAGAGAGAGAGAGAGAGAAAAGAAAGAAAAGAGAGAAAGAAAGTAATAGAAAAGAGGGGATTCCGAACCTTACTCTGCGGGATTCGACTCGAGGTCGTCGCATTTTATTCACGACACAAGTGTTTACTTGCTTTATTGAATTGAGTGTGTGTATCTCACATTGTAGTTGGTAAACTAGATAATTTTAGGTTGAAACCTTTAAAATGAATTTGGGAAAATTGATTTTGAGTTTACAAATTGATGTATTGTTAACTCTTGACGATCTCTAGTGTTAAACCCATGTAAATGGTGTGTAGAAATGGTTATATATGGGAGAAAATGATGAACTAGGGTTTTAATTGTTTTAGGGTTTAAATCTAAGAGAAATGGTTTAATACCACAAATTAATTGATGTGTTAGTTATAAATTAATGTTAGGATGATCATAGAGTTGTTGGTTAAGATTAGATACCACAAACAGTGCCCTCCGAGCTGGGCGAATCGATTCGGGTCTAGACCGGATCGATTTGCACAAGGTGACCTATAGGTTTGTATCAGGCCGAGTCAATTGAGATTGAGACCAAATATATTCTCCTTTGAAGACCTATTCTCATATCCTTTTTCGAACCAATTCGGATTTGGTCCGAATCGATTCGCACTTGGGGCGAATCGATTGAGTTTTGTTGAATTTGACAGTTTTCCTTCTTTGAGTTTAGGGGGAGTTAAATTGTAAATTGGAGATTATTGTACGGTATTTTAAATGAAATATTTGGACTCCTAGATAATGGAATTAGGGGTGAGTAAGCCTCGGGTTGGAAGAGAGAACCTTGGATTAGTTTAGTGTACAATCCGGGGTATGGACTTAGTGAATGTTAGGGTCAAGCAACATTCGAGAGAGGTCTTCGGCTATTGTGTCTAGATATATTTATGCAGTTAGAATAAATATGGGCCGATTGCATTTGAGTAAATCCTAGGATGCGATTAGGATGGAATTTAGGATAGGGGCTAAAGGAATTTGAGTGGCTATCCGGTACGTCTATTGACGACTATTATTATAGGTGATACGATACATAAGGAATTAAGATAAGTAGATTGTATACTTATTTAAGTATTAGGAATTGGTACATTCGGGATTATATATAAATCCTTAGAAACGATTGAGGTAAGTTCAATATTAAGTAAGATAATACTTATAGGTTTAGTATTTTAAGTGTGTAAATACTTATATTCTATTTCAAATGGGAATATTCAGGGTTTTGGCTATCGCTATAAGAGTTTGGCAATTATAGCTATGTTATATTGAGAAGTGATATGTATTATATACCGAACTTGTTGCGGTATATATTTGTTATGATAGGAACATAAATATATCTATATGTGGTTGGTATATTTGTATTCTAGAGGCTGGTTCCACGGGCATAGGGATGGACAGCCAAATTATATTTTTCTCTAGTGCTATACAGGGAGTTTGAATGATGTGGGTGAATCCCATGGCTTAAGGAGCAGGGAGACTATAGTCCCCAGGTCATATCGTGCATGATCGCCACCACCGTTTACTATTTTTACCATGTTCATGAGAGAGTCTTGCTTGGTACCATGGTTGATTGAGCAAACCCTGATGCGGATAGGCACTTGACACTGCATCCTCGAGTCATAGCACGGTGGGATGGTTATTATACTTATGATTGTAATTGGTATAATTATACTTGTAGCATATAGTATATTGCTTGCGTATGAAGATGCGAAATCATATAACTAAGACTTGAATAATGTGTAAAATGAATAAGGGTTTATTCTTCTTCCGAGAGACTTATATCCAGATTAATACAATTTAAATCATATATCAAAATGAGGAATATATATACGACACTTTATATATTAAAGTGAAAATTGTATTTTAAACTAGTGAAAGTTATGGATTATGAACGGTGTAGTTATATATAGAAACGAGAACTGTATATATTGTACACTGATGATTATATCAACTAAAAGCTAATGTAATATCTTACGGTATAACCTATATTATATCACGCAAGGTAGGTGATAGAAAAGAGGATATTAGAAGATGAGTGTAAGAGATTAGTTAGGCAGGGCAGCTTAACTGGGTTGTTTAAAATGTATGCGATAGGTTTAAACTATTAGAGGAGGGGTGAGGTTTATCTCATGAGAGTGCGATAGCAGTTTAAATTTGAGAGATTTCATATTTTAAAAATATAGCATTTAAGGCACTTACTAAATATTTTTAAAACTCGGGCTCTGACCCGTTTCTCTATTTTCCCTCTCTTTTGCTATATATGTATATATATTTGGTGTCCAGACACAGGGACACCTGGATGATGATTCTTTAGAGTCAGACGTTGCTGCCGCAGCTGTGGACGTAAGAAGGTTTATTTTAGATGCTTCTATCCTTGTGATCTAGATAGGAAGCATTGTAATATTCGGGCCGACAGCCCAATTGTATTCATTTATTCTTTTACCGCCTTTTTAAGTGTGGCATTCAATTTGGTTGTATTATGTTGTACCGAGTGTTCGGTTATTTTATTTCATTTCAATTTCGTGTATATAAACTTTGTGAATGTTTTATTTAGTTGGCTTAGTTAAAAAGATTAGTTAATATAAAATTTTGATGCTAGCCTAATAAGTTATTAGTAATTAAATTTGTTTTCGACAGTGATGCTTCAAATGAACCAAACGAGATTCATGTTTTAATCTGGTATAGGATTGATCACCCAGTATTTTATTAGGTGGGGGGTCACAGATGGTATCAGAGCATCAGGTTCTAGTGTCCTTGGGAATCTGTGCGGACGTACTACTCTTTCAGCGTTGCTTTCTATTTGATATAGAGCCTTATCATTAGGATTGTTTATTCCTATTGTGAGATTTTGATCTCCTACTATTATGTAAGATTATAGTAAATCTTTTTCATACTCCAATGAGATTCGTGTGCTGATCGATAAAGGGCGACCAGGGAAGGCCGTTACGAGGGCAGCAGGAGGCAGAGATTAGTTGAAGTTGGGAATAAGGGTCGCAGTTAAGGTCACTCCCTTTGTGTCATTTTCATGTATTATTGCAACGATTACAAGAGTATAGTACTCATATTTATTAACGTACCTCTATAGTAGAGAGTGGTGTTAAACATGCATTACCCAGTGAAGTTAAATTGAGAACAAGTTGGAAGGGTCTTTGATAAGGACCATTCATTAAAGCTTAAGTTATGCGAAGGCAGTGTGGCGTTATCCATCTGAAGTAGAAGGAATAGAAGCTCTGGCTTAGAGAAGGATATAGAAATGCCCAGATGTGAAAATTTGAGTAAAATTATAGTTTTCACTTGTTGGAGAAATGTTGAAATGGTGGGAACGGGGGTCACCATGTTTGGGGGAGCAAAATGTGTTGGTTCACAGAGGAATCTTACGGATGGTTTTAACCATTAGTTCCTTTTGTTTATCAGAAATGGAGAGAGTGCAGTTTTTGAATTATTGATATGAGGATCAGTCAGAGACCGATAGTGAATAAAGAGTTATATGGATAAGTGAACTTTGTACTGAATTAAGGTAGGTACAATGAAGAGAGATTCCTTCAGAGGAATGATAGGCTCACTAGTAAGTGTTATTAACACTTATGGAGAATCTCTGTTCGTGGAACCCCACTGGTGGACATCTATGACAACCTTCCTAATAAAATACCGGGCGGTCACTCCTATGTCAAATTAATACAGGAGTCGCATATGGATCATTCTCAGCATCACTATCGAAAAACCAATTTAATTACTAATAACCTATTAGGCTGGCGTCAAAATTTTACTTAACTACTCTTTTTAAACAACTACACAATATAAACATTCACACAGTTTATATAAATGAAACTGGAACAAGATAAAATAACCGAACACTCGGTTCAAATATAATACAACCAAATCGAATGCCACACTAAAAGGAGGTAAAAGAATAAATAAATGCAATTGGGTTATTAGCCTGAATGTTTATACAATACCTCCTATCTAGATTACAAGGATAGAAGCGTCTATCGAAAACCTGCTTGCATCCACAGCTGCCTCAGCACACGTCTGACTCGAAGGAAGTGTCATCCAGGCATCCCTGAGTCTGGACACCTATATAATATATATATATATATATATATATAGGAAGAGAGAAAAAAATGTAAGAACGGGTCAGAGCCCGAGTTGTAAAAATATTTAGCAAGTGCATAAATGCTTTATTTTTAAAATATGTTTTATCTCATATTTAAATTGGTTTCGCACTCCCATGAGATACCCCTCACCTCTCTTCTGACAGTGCACACCTAGCGCATCCCTCTAAACATCCTAGTCAAACTATGCTGCCTAACCACTCTATCACCTCCAACTTTAGAAATCATAAACAACCCAAGTACTAAGGGCTCAACTTCTCCCTAGTCTCAACATTATGCCATATTCGTGTGTGGGGTGTCTCGCAAAGCGAAATTCAAACAAGGAATCCCCCCCCCCCCGATACACTACTACTTGTCAAGGTCGAACGTCGAGATCCATTAGACCCTCAGTACACGAAAGATATATATATATATATATATATATATATATATATATATATATACAAATAGAATTATATTCATTATCAGGCTCATCTTTAACTTTCATACTCACTTTTATATACGTATCATGTTACACTTCCGGATATATCTCCCGGAATGAGAATTCATTTCATTATCATTTCATATTCGTTTTATCTTTTTACTCTCATAGAGATATAATATCTTATTCTCATACACAAGTAATGTACTATCACACAAGTACAATAACCATCCCAACGAGCTATAACTCGAGGATGCGGTCTCATAGTGCCGATCCAAAATACGAGTTTACTCACTATACCATGGTACCAAGCCAGACTCCATCAATGGACATGGTAAACAAATACAAAACGACGGAGGCGGTCATGTTCCCCCTGCAAGTGGAGTTACATCTCACTGGAACGCGGGACAATAAATACCTGGGGACTATACTCTCCCTGCTCCTCGAGCCAGGGGATTCACCCACATCGCGCAACCGCCATAGATCGCACTAGAGAAAAATATATACTCTGGCTGCTCCAACCCTATACCAAAGGAAAGGGTGTGGAAACCAGCCTCTAAAATACACATATACCAATCACACATAGATACATATGTATTCGTATCATATAATATATACTTTAATTACGTCGTATATATATACTATATATTGCTCCTCGAATATATATAAATGTCCATAATTTCCAATCACATAAGAATATTTAAGTATTCTCTCTCTTAAATATTACTCACACCTTAATCACTATTTAAGGACTCGTACATAAACCCGAATGTACCAATTCATAATAATAATAATAATAATAATAATAATAATAATAATAATAATAGCATTTAAGTAATCGAACACTCATGATACTAAACCCAAAGGCATTCCCTCACTTGAGAATTAACTTGTACATTATCCGCGTTTAAGGATTTACACACATCTAATCCCAAAGACATAATTCCTAGAAATCTCCTCCTACGATTTACTAGGTCCATTCCCCGGATTATGCCTACACCAATCAAAGGTCTTCTATTTCATCTAAACGTTTACTTACCCTCAAAACCATCATTTAGGAGTCCCGATATCATAACTAGGATCCCCCATATAAAAATCCACATTGTAATTTAGCTACCTAAACTCTTAAGGGAAGAAAACTGACGAATCTGACCAAAGCGAATCGATTCGGGTGGGCGAATCGATTCGGCTCCCAATCCGAATCGATTCGGAAAGTGTTCTGCAAGCAGGTCCTTAATGGAGAATCAATTCGGTCTAAATTCGAATCTATTCGGCCCAAGGCAGCCTTACAGATCCCCTTAGGTGAATCGATTCGGCCTAGACCAGAATCAATTCAGCCTGTTCGAGGGGCACTGTTTGGGCAACTTTTCAATCTCCACAATACCGAAATATCAACTCAACCTCCATTTCTATGGTTTCTAATCTCAACCAACAACTCTATAATCATCCTAACACTGATTTCTAACTAACACATAAATTTCTTTTCTCCCAATGTCAAATTTGATTTCTCAATAACAATTTAGCTCTCGGATAGCCTTCCGTAGAAAAATCACTATAAATCCAAAAAAATCATAAAAATACGCGGTTGGTGGCCACACGACTGTATCGAAAAGATCTACAATTTTCATTTTTTGACCATGATCCGAATCGATTTGCTTCCAAGCCGAATCGATTCGAAAGTGACGATGGTCACTATTCACCATCTTCTCCAAAAATTCCAAGCCTCCATTAATACACCTCCAAGCTTTTTATCTCTTCTCCCACCACATATAACTACACCTAACTATATATACACAAAGGAAATAGGTTCTAATCATCCTAGAACCAAGAATCAACAACTAAATTCAAGTAATTCCTAAGTTTCTCCAATTTGGTATTTTTCGGGGTTTACCCATTAAACTTTCGAGAAAAACCCGTTAGATCCATGAAGAACCCAACCCAAAATCTTTAGGGTTTGTTATTACCAATTATGATATGAGATTTATGCTCAAAAATAAAATAAAGCAAGTAAACACTTGCCTCGTGGATAAAATCCGACGACCTCCAGTCGAATCCCGCGGAGGTTGGTCGGAATCCCCCTTTTTCTTCTCCCTTTTTTCCTCTCTCTCTTCTTCTCTTTCTTTTCTCTCTTTTATTTCTTTTCTTTCCCCCTCCCATGCCTTATATAGGGAGAAATGAGGGTTTATCCCTTTAAACCCAAAAATGACTCGTTTACTAAATTACGAGTTCCTAATAGCCCAAAAATTTCGAAAACTCAATTTCAACTATCGAATATACTATTCCACTATCTCGTCCATTCCGAGACTAACCGCACGCTCAAAATCTCCATCCGAGGTACTTGACCGCAACCCACTATTTAACCCAATATCTCTCAATGCGAGTTTTCCCACTTAAAATCTTACCTTTTGTCTCTTTACTCTACTGCGACATATAATTAAAATACTCCAACTTACTTACTTAATCCCAAAAGTAAATATTACACCCATCAAAAATCACTAAATCCTTGAAAACCTCAAAAATTACTATTCACGATAATTTCTTAAATTTCCAATTTGCACTTAATTATTAAATTTAATTTGCCATAAAAGTGCAGGTTATTACATACTCCCCCCCTTACAATGGAATTTCATCCTCAAAATTCAGATACAACCAACACTAACCTAGGATCGTGAATCACTCTACACCCTAGAGCCTCAAAGTGGAATGCTACTAACCCATATCTCTTAACCGTATACTCAATCAACACTCACCTCCAACTAGGTTTATACTATATTATACTACATTCCTTCCATCTCAGGCGATATATAAAACTAACTTACAAAGGTGCCCATACACCCTTTTTAACCCATGCACATCTGCACATCCATTGTGAACGTCCGACACGTAACACTCACTCTAAACAATGGGTCTTACTTCCTCGGCATAATACTCGTACATGGGTCTTACCAACTCTCAAAATCCCATTCTTCTCAAGGTTAACCAACCAATCTTCTCATGGTTTACTTCCCAAAATATTCTTATATCGGCGCTACCAACTCTATTGAACTTACATCCTAATACTGCTACGGTATATTCATTATCCTACCTACGCGAAACGAGTATAATCCTAAGTATATCCCCAGTGCCCAAGGCCTCTTTCAACTTCCTACATTTGCTCGATTTCATGCGTGGCACGTCTCGCAAAGCGAAATCCAAACAAGGAACCCTCCCATTACACTACTTCCTCACATTATCGGCCATCGAGATATAACGGCCTGAGGCACACCAGCGGGACGTCCTAAATCCTATCTTTTTATCCTACTAATGTACTTCTACCACCCAAACCTTTCACCTTGGCAAAAACGAAAAATCTAAATAATCAAGGCTCCCACTCTCTGCAAAAGCGTTACAAAGTCATACCCAAAGCATACTTCCTCAAAATTTGCCTTTTCATTAAGGCCTGTCTATAATACTCAAATAAATTTATCTAAGTCCTACTTCACTCACCCACTTGTGGTGAGAGGACCACTTTAGTGCTTTTCCATATCAGGATATTTCCATAAGCATACCATTATCATACGGCTCATAGTCTATAGTTTTTCCTCCACACTATATGACTTATCCACAAAACCAACATCCTCGCATCCTATAACATCTCTCCACTCCCGACGTCGTGAAGGTTCATGCGTGGAGCGTCTCACAAGCGAAATCCAAACAAGGAACCCCTCCAATACACTACTACTTAACTTTATCGATCGTGGACGTCCGTTAACTCCAAATATGCAATCGGGATACCTTATCCCCTATTTCAACAAAATGTGGCATGAACTCCTATCTCTAAATAGGAGCCACACCACTAAATGCTTGTACTACACTCAGTCCTTGCGCAATCAATAATGAGCTTAAACTCACATCTCAACAATTAACACGGCATACCTTAAATCATACCTATAAGGTCGCCACGCACTCGAATCATGATAATGAAACATCTGATCACCGTAGTTTCATCTATACATATAATAAAGGTGAACTCAACCTGTATTCAGGTGAGATATCGCAACACCAACCCGTTCCACCATGGAACTGCGGACACGATAGTCTTGCCATTATTAGCCTGATATCGCTCCGAATAATGAATATCATATTATACTCAAGATAACACTATATTCGTATAACACCCACCAAAACGAGTAATACCAATTTGTTATAAACTTAAAATACTAACACCCTCTCTTCCCAGAGAATGAAAGAAAATATATTCCCACTATCGTGGACAAGAACATAAACATATACTACATAACATTATCGATACTATTTACGAACTCGTATCACACACGAATCTGGAGCTAATAAAATATCGTGACTCAATCTTGTCACACCGAATATACCTCCTTCATTCGAGGTGAAACTCATAATAACGTTGTCAATCTCCCTGATTGCTCCATATGGTTCCCGGACATGATATACTTGCCCTTACTGAGCCAGAAACTACTTTAATCGATGCCCCACCTCGGCACCCTATTCTTGTCCTTTAACTCCTATTGGGAAAGATCAAAATGTGTAGTTCTACCTTCCATAAGTATTAGCAACACTCCTCTAGTGAGCCTATCTTTCCCTTGAAGGACTTTCTCTTCATTGTACTTTCCTCATCTCAGTACAAAAATTATCTTATCCATAAATCCCTTTATTCACTATCGGCCTCTAACCGAACCTTATGTGAATAATTTAAAACCGCATTCTTCTCATTCCTACTAAATCATGGGGACTCACGGATAAAACTATCCAAAAGATCCCTTTCAAACCCTTAGCTGCATTGGGTAATTCAACTCTAGTACCAATTTCTACTATAGCGGTACTGGGTTACTCATAACTACTATTCTTTAGTAGTCGTTGCCATAATTCTTAGCAAATTCCACAAGGAGAATGACCTCTACAACGGTCCTAGTCTCCATATTCAACTAAGTCCCACCTCCTGACCCCTTCCTCGATCAGCACATGAATCTTGAACGATCACGCAAAAGATTACTATAATCTTATAATATGGTAGGAGAACGAAATCTCACAAGAGGAATTCAATAATCCTAATCATAAGGCTCTACAACAATCAAGAGCAATGCTGAAAGCGTAGTACGTCCGCACAGATTCCTAAGGAAACTAGAACATGATGCTCTGATACCATCTGTGACAACCAGCCTAATAAAATACCGGGCGATCAATCCTATATCAAATTAAAACAGGAGTCGCATATGGATCATTCTCAGCATCACTGTCGAAAAACCAATTTAATTACTAAAAACCTATTAGGCTGGCGTCAAAATTTTACTTAACTACTCTTTTTAAACAGCTACAAAATATAAACATTCACACAGTTTATATAAATGAAACTGGAGCAAGATAAAATAACCGAACACTCGATTCAAATATAATACAACCAAATAGAATGCCGCACTAAAAGGCGGTAAAATAATAAATAAATGGAATTGGCTTATTAGCCTAAATGTTTATACAATACCTCCTATCTTAATTACAAGGATAGAAGTGTCTATCGAAAACCTGCATGCATCGACAGCTGTCGCAGTACACGTCTGACTCGAAGGAAGTGTCATCCAGGCGTCCCTGTGTCTGGACACCTATATATATATATATATATAGTAAGAAAGGAAAAATATAGAAATGGGTTAGAGCCCGAGTTGTAAACATATTTAGCAAGTGCATAAATGCTTTATTTTGAAAATATATTTTATCTCATATTTAAATTGGTATCGCACTCCCATGAGATACCCCTCACCTCTTCTAACAATGCACACCTAGCGCATCCCTCTAAACATCTTAGTCAAGCTATGCTTCCTAACTACTCCATCACCCCGAACTTTAGAAATCCTAAACAACCCAAGTACTAAGGGCTCAACTTATCCCTAGTCTCAACGTTATGTCATATTCGTGCGTGGGGTGTCTCACAAAGCGAAATCCAAACAAGGAACCCCCCGATACACTACTACTTGGAAAGGTCGAACGTCGAGATTCATTAGACCCTCAGTACACGAAACATATATATATATATATATATATATATACACACACACACATAGAATTATATATATATATATATATATATATATACACACACACACACACACACAGAATTATATTCATTATCATTGTCATCTTTAACTTTCATACTCACTTTTATATAAGTATTATGTTACACTTCCGGATATATCTCCCGGAATGAGAATTCATTTCTTTATCATTTCATATTAGTTTTATCTCTTTACTCTCATAGAGATATAATATCTTATTCTCATACACAAGTAATGTACTATCACACAAGTACAATAACCATCCCAACGAACTATAACTCAAAGATGCGGTCTTATAGTGCCGATCCAAAATCTGAGTTTACTCACTATACCACAATACAAAGCCAGACTCCATCAATGGACATGGTAAACAAATACACAACGGTGGAGGTGGTCATGTTCCCCCTGCAGGTGGAGTTACACACATCTCACTCGAACGCGGGACGATAATGACCTGGGGACTATACTCTCCCTTCTCCTCGAGCTAGGGGATTCGCCCACATCGCGCAACCTCCCTGGATCGCACTAGAGAAAAATATATAATTTGGTTGTTCCAACCCTATAGCAAAGGAAAGCGCGTGGAAACCAGCCTCTAAAATACACATATACCAATCACACACAGATACATATGTATTCGTATCATATAATAAATACTTTAATTACATCATATATATATACTATATATTGCTCCTCGAATATATATAAATGGCCATAATTGCCAATCACGTAAGAATATTTAAGTATTCTCTCTCTTAAATATAACTCACACCTTAATCAGTATTTAAGGACTCGTACATAAACCCGAATGTACCAATTCATAATAATAATAGCATTTAAGTAATCGCACACTCACGATACTAAATCGAAAGGCTTTCCCTCACTTGAGAATTAACTTGTACGTTATTCGCATTTAAGGATTTACACACATCTAATCCCAAATATATAAATCCCTAGAAATCGCGTCATATGATTTACTAGGTCCGTTCCCCGGATCATGCCATACACCAATCCAAGGTCTTCTATTTCATCTAAAGGTTTACTTACCCTCAAAACCATCATTTAGGAGTCCCTATATCATAACTAGGATCCCCCATATGAAATCCCAAATTGTAATTTAACTCCCCATACTCTTAAGAAAAGAAAACTGACGAATCTGACCAAAGTGAATTGATTCGCCCTAATTGCGAATCGATTCGGCGAATCGATTCAGCCCCAAATCCGAATCAATTCGGAAAGTTTTCTGCAAGCAGGTCCTTAATGGAGAATCGATTCGGTCTAAATCCGAATAGATTCATCCCAAGGCAGCCTTATAGATCCCCTTAGGCGAATCGATTCATCCTAGACCCGAATCGATTTGGCCTGTTCGAGGGGAACTGTTTGGGCAACTTTTCAGTCTCCACAATACCCAAATATCAACTCAACCCCCATTTGTATGGTTTCTAATCTCAACCAACAACTCTATAATCATCCTAACACTGATTTCTAACTAGTACATAATTTTTTTTTCTCCCAATGTCAAATTTGATTTCTCAATAACGATTTCGATCTCGGATAGCCTTCCGTAGAAAAATCACTATAAATCCAAAAAAATCAGAAAAATATGCGGTCGGCGCCCACGCGACCGTATCGAAAAGATCTACTATTTTCATTTTTTGATCAAGAGCCGAATCGATTCGCTTCCTAGACGAATCGATTCGGAAGTGACGCTGGTCACTATTCACCATCTTCTCCAAAAATCCCAATCCTCCATTAATGCACCTGCAAGATTTTTATCTCTTCTCCCACAAACATATAACTACACCTAACTATATATACACAATGTAAATAGGTTCTAATCATCATAGAACCAAGAATCAACAACTAAATTCAAGTAATTCCTAAGTTTCACCAATTTGGTATGTTTCGGGGTTTACCCGTTAAACTTTCGAGAAAAACCCGTTAGATCCATGAAAAACCCAACCCAAAATCTTTAGGGTTTGTTATTACCAATTATGATATGAGATTTATGCTCAAAAATAAAATAAAGCAAGTAAACACTTGCCTCGTGGATAAAATCCGACGACCTCCAGTCGAATCCCGCGAAGGTTGGTCGGAATCCCCCTTTTTCTTCTCCCTTTCTTCCTCTCTCTCTTCTTCTCTTTCTTTTCTCTCTTTTATTTCTTTTCTTTCCCCCTCCCATGCCTTATATAGGGAGAAATGAGGGTTTATCCCTTTAAACCCAAAAATGACTCGTTTACTCAATTACGAGTTCCTAATATCCCAAAAATTCCGGATACTCAATTTCGACTATCGGATATACTATTCCGACTATCTTGGCCATTATGAGACCGACCGCATACTTGAAATCTC
Source organism: Sambucus nigra (assembly GCA_949130495.1). Classification (NCBI taxonomy): domain Eukaryota; kingdom Viridiplantae; phylum Streptophyta; class Magnoliopsida; order Dipsacales; family Adoxaceae; genus Sambucus; species Sambucus nigra. Next base: position 542,364,339 of record OX422216.1, on the reverse strand, counting down.
CATCTGAAGTACTTGATTCCAACCCACTATTTAACCCAATATCTCTCAATGCGGGTATTCCCACTTAAAATCTTACCTTTTGTCGCTTTACTCAACCGCGACATATAATTAAAATACTCCAACTTACTTACTTAATCCCAAAAATAAATATTACACCCAGCAAAAATCACTAAATCCTTGAAAACCTCAAAAATTACTATTCACTATAATTTCTTAAATTCCCAATTTGCACTTAATTATTAAATTTAATTTCCATAATAGTGTGGGTTATTACAACATCCACCCGAGGATTCATTGAAATAAGGCAATTGAGGCCAGTAGCATGTTTCCTTTTAATCGTAGGAGCTAAGGGAACTAGGAGGGTGATTGTTAGGATCAAGGCTATAGGGTATTAGATACTGGTAGCCCTAACATTGTCAGGATGTCCAAAAATTGGGAATATGATGATGTGCAGCATAGAACCACATGCTTTGATCTTGCCCGATGGGAGTTGAAGGAAAAGAGTAGGGCACCTAGATGGGACATTGATTTAATTAGTTTTTTGTTCGGTTAAGACAGGTGTAATATATCTGGGAACCATTTGGAGCAGCCAAGGTGATTGGAAAAGTTGTTATTTTAAGTTTCACCTCGGATGAAGGAGGTATAGTTTGTGTGGCAAGATTGAGTCACATTATTTTATTAGCCCTAGATTCTTGTGTGTGATTCCAGTTTACTTGTAATATCGGTAACATTATATAGTGTATGTCTATATGTTTTTCCGCAGTAGCGGGGTTCTATTTTCCTTCATTCGTTATGAAAGAGGGTGTTGATATTTTTAATTTATATCTGGTTTGTACTGCTCATTTTATGTGTGTTATACGAGTATGGTACTATTGTAAGTGAAATGTGTTTGTGGATGATCGTAGCGATAGCAGGCTAATGATTGAAAAATAATCGTATCCGCGATTCCAGGGCGAAACAAGTTTTTTTGGCGATATTTTACCTAGAAACGGGTTGATCTCGCCTTTATTATATGTTTAGATGGAACTTCGGTGAGTAGATATTTCACTAGCATGACTTTAGTTCATGGGGACCTTATAGATATGATCTAAGGTATGCAGGATTTATTATTTTACATGTTTTATGCTGACATACCTCCACGACCGACAAAGTTAAGTAGTAGTTTATCTAAGGGGTTCCTTATTTGGATTTTGCTTGCGAGACGCTCCACGCATGAACCTTAAAGACATTGGAAGTGGAGAGATGTTATTGTATGCTAGGATGTTGGTTTTGATGATAAATTAGCTGAGAGTCATATGATGATTAGGATCTAATGGAAACGAAAGTGCTGTGTAAAAGCACTAAAATATTTCTCACACCGTAAGTAGATGGGTGAGGTAAAGTTACGGGAATTGATTCGAGGCTTATGGCCATGCCATGGCTAGGAAGAAAATTCTGAGGCAACATGTTTGTGCATGATGATCGTAACACTTGTGTAGAGTATAGGCGCCCCGATTATTTAGACTTTCCATTTCACCGAGATGGATGGACATAGTGCTAGAAGAATGTTAGTATGTTTACGAGATAGGATTTTAGAACGCCCTATTTGTTTTCCTTAGATCGTTATATCTTGATGACCGACGATGTGAGGTAGTAGTGTAACGGTAGAGTTCCTTGTTTGGATTTCTCTTTGCGAGACGTCTCGCTCATGAAACCGAGCTAATGTCGGGAGTTGGGAAAGGTCTTGGCCGCTAGGGATATAGTTAGTATAGAACTAATTTTATGTATGCAGGAAAACACTTCGATCTTACGGTTATTAGGAAGTAAGGCCAGTGGAACATGTGGCACTATTTTAGGAAGATAGTAGTAAATTAACCACGAGAAGATTGGTGGGTCAACCTTAAAAAGGATTAGATTCTAGGTATAGAAAGAATTATGTTGTGAGTTATTCGGGTTGGGAGTACCCTGGTGTTAGCACCAGGCTAAGGTAGTGTTTTAGCATGTAGAGATTTAGTCAAGCTTATTGTTAAGCTAGTGTGTTAGAGTATAAGCCTTGAGATAGGTGGGTACCGTGTACGAGTATATGGTAGGGTACCATTATGTTAGTACCATTCGACTTCTGGGTACAAGTCGTATCCGAATTTCATGGACGAAATTACATTGTAGGGGGAGAATGTAATACCCCGTAATTTTATATATATTTAAATTACATAAATGGCGTAATTTGGTAATTTAAGGAATTTTAGTGAATAGTAAATTCTGCATTAATGAGTGATTAAATTATCTGACGCGTGTTACATTTACTTTGGGAATGAGTAAATGAATAGAAATTTTATATGTCATGTCGTCAATTGGGTAGAGCGACATGAAATAGTTCACATTGGAGAAACACATGTTAAAAAGTGTTAGGTTCGATTAGTGAATTTTAGTTAAGTGACTCGGATAGAGATTTTGTGTGCACGGTTGGTTTCGAAATGGCCGAGATAGTCAGAATAGAGTATCTAGGGTTAGCATTTAGATTACGAGGAGATTTGGACTAGTAGGGACTCGCATTTGAATATACGAGTCAAAATTGGGTTTTATAAGGGATAACCCTTATTTCTCTCTTATAAGTCAAGAGAGAGAGAGAGAGAGAGAGAGAGAGAAGAAATAAAAGTTAGAAAGAAAGTAAGAGGAGAAAGTAAGAGAGAAGAGGGGATTCCAGCCCAAACTCCGTTAGATTTGACTCAAGGTCGTCGAATTTTATCCATGAGGCAAGTGTTTACTTGATTTATTGAATTGAGTGTGTGTATCTCATATTGTAGTTGGTAAACTAGATAATTTAGGGTTGAAAATTTTAAAATGAATTTGGAAAAATTGGTTTTGAGTTTACAACTTGTTGTTTGGTTAACTTTTGATGATCTTTAGTGGTAAAACCATGTAAATGGTGTGTACAAATGGGAGAAAATGATAAACTAGGGTTAAAATCTAAGAGAAATGGTTTAATACCACAAATCAATTGATGTGTTAGTTATAAATCATTGTTAAGATGATCATAAAGTTGTTGGTTAAGATTAGAAACCACAAAAATCTAGATTGGGATGATATTTGGGATTTTTTGGAGCTTGAGAAATCGCCCAAACAGTGCCCTCCGAATTGGGCGAATCGATTCGGGTCTAGACCAAATCGATTCGCACAAGAAGACCTATAGGACCGTCTCAGTCTAAATCGATTCGAATTGAGACCGAATCGATTCGCCTTGAAGACCTATTCGTAGACCCTTATACAAACTCATTCAGATGTGGTCTGAATTGATTTGCCGGTCCGCATCGATTCGCATTTGGGGAGAATTGATTCGGCTTTGGTGAATTTGACAGTTTTTCTTCTTTGAGTTCAGGGGGAGTTAAATTGTAAATTGGATATTATTGTAGGGGATTATAAATGAAATATTTGGACTCCTAGATAATGGAATCCAGGGTAAGTAAACCTCGAGCTGGAAGAGAGAACCTTGGATTAGTTTAGTGTACAATCCGGGGTATGGACTTAGTGAATGTTCAGGTAGAGCAACATTCCAGAGAGGTCTTCGGCTTTTGTGTCTAGATATATTTATGCGGTTAGAATAAATATGGGCCGATTGCATTTGAGTAAATCCTAGGATGAGATTAGAATGGAATTTAGGATATGGACTAAAGGGATTTGAGCGGTTATCTGGTACGTCTATTGATGACTATTATTATAGGATATGCGATACCTATGGAATTAAGATAAGTAGCTTGTATACTTATTTAAGTATTACGAATTGGTATATTCGAGATTATATATAAATCCTTAGAAATGATTAAGGTAAGTTCAATCTTAAATAAGATAATACTTATATGTTTATTATTTTAAGTGTGTAAATACTTATAAACTATTTCGAATGGGAACATTCGGGGTTTTGGCTATCGCTATAAGAGTTTGGCAATTATATCCATGTTATATTGAGAAGTGATATGTATTATATACAGGAGTTGTGTGTGTGTGTATATATATATATATATGTTATGATAGGAACATAAATATATATCTATGTGGTTGGTATATTTGTATCCTAGATGCTGGTCCCATGGGAATAGGGATGGATAACCAAATTATATTTGTCTCTAGTGCTATCCAGGGAGGTTGTGCGATGTGGGTGAATCCCCTTGCTTGAGGAGCAGGGAGAGTATAGTCCCCCAGTCATATCGTTCATGACTGCCTCCACCGTTTACTATTTTTACCATGTAAATGAGAGAGTCTGGCTTGGTACCGTGGTTGATTGAGAAAACTCAGAAGCGGATAGGAACTTGAGACTGCATCTTCGAGGTACAACTCAGTGGGGTGGTTATTATACTTATGATTGTAATAGGTATAATTGTACTTGTTGCGTTTAGTATATTTCTTGCGTATGAAGATGCGAAAATCATATAATTAAGACTTGAGTCATGTGTAAAATTAATAAAAGGGTTTAGTCTTCTTCCAGGAGACCTATATCTGGATTAATACAATGTAAATCGTATATTAAAATGAGGAATATATATATGACACTTTATATGCTAAAGTGAAAATGGTATTTTAAACTAGTGAAAGTTACGGATTATGAATGGTATAGTTATATATAGAAATAAGAACTATATATACATTACATTGATGATTATATGAACTAAGAGATTATGTAATAGCTTAGGGTATAACCTATATTATATCACACAAGGTAGGTGATACATATGAGGATATTAGAAGATAGGTGTAAGAGATTAGTTAGGCAGGGTAGCTTAACTGGTTTGATTAAAATGTATGCGATATGTGTGCACTATTAGAGGAAGGGTGAGGCATATCTCATGAGTGTCTGATACCAATTTAAATCCGAGAGATTTCATATTTTAAAAATATAGCATTTGAGGCACTTGCTAAATATTTTCAAAACTCGATCTCTGACCCATTTTTCTATTTTCCCTCTCTCTTGATATATGTGTATATATATTAGGTGTCCAGACACAGGGATGCCTGGATGATGATTCTTTCGAGTTAGATGTTGCTGCTGCAGCTGTGGATGGAAGCAGGTTATTTTAGACGCTTCTATCCTTGTGAAATAGATAAGAAGCATTGTAGTAATATTCGGGCCGATAGCCCAATTGTATTCATTTATTATTTTACCGCCTTTTTAAGTGAGGAATTCAATTTGGTTGTATTATGTTGTACAGAGTGTTCAGTTATTTTATTTCATTTCAGTTTCATGTATATAAACTGCGTGAATGTTTTATTTAGTTGGTTTGGTTAAAAATATTAGTTAATATGAAATTTTAATGCCAGCCTAATAAGTTATTAGTAATTAAAAATTGTTTTGGGCAGTGATACTAAGAATGAACCATATGAAATTCCTGTTTTAATCTGGTATACGATTGATCACCCTGTATTTTATTAAGCGAGATGTCACAAATACCAATTTGAGACAGCGATACCAATCTAGTTTGCAAATTTTCAATGGAATACAAACACTTATTTAATTAGTTGTCTAAATTTGAACAAACCAAAATCAATTTTAATTCAGCCCCTATGCATGCATCTAGGTTGCAAAACGAATCAATCCATTCAAATCATGCATTAAAAATAACGACAATAAATTTCAAGAAAAAAACTCGTTTCGGGTAAAACCTTTTTAACACTTTGAAAATTTTACAAGACCATTGACTTACATACAACTTGATAATCGCCCACAAGTGTAACGCACGATGCCTTTGTCAAATCCTTCAAAGCTACAAGAGATAGCGAAATACCCTCCAAGTATCGGTTCGTCGTCTTTGGCTCATCGACACGCAAAGATCAACGCTCGGTATCCACCGATCAGATATGGATATGCCTTCTCCACCAAGGTTGAAAAAAGCAAAGTTGTTCTTCGGGTTCCAAAAGATTCACAAAAGTAGTCGGGAATTTTATATGTGAATGAAAAAGATGTTTGGGACATCAAAAATTGAAGTCTTGTTGTGTTTGACCTCTTAAAAACGTTTTCTCAAATACTTAAGAAAATACACCACCGAAATACCCCTTTATAGAAAATTTAAGAATACTGAGCCGGTGGAAAAATCTGCAGCGAATCGATCCAGGAAGGCAGCATTGGATCGGTCCGATCAAATCGGATCGTTTTTTTCCTTGAAATTGGATTAGTTTGGTGTCCCAATTTATGCAAAAAATTGTAAGGCGCCAGACCGGTTCGTTTTTACTTTATACTGGATTGGTCCAGTTCGAAAAATAAATATTTTTTATTTTTCTTAAATTGCCTCGGTTTCTTATAAAAACATTATATAAAAAATTCCCAATACTGAAAATGTAATATTGAGGAACTTAAAACCCAACCTTACCAAAGTTAATCTCATCGAGGCTTAAATTTTGAAGAACCTTAATTATTCGGATCCGTCTTGATGTGAATGTGAGCTTAAACTTCAATGATGGTGCAGCGGTATACAACATACTAAATGGTAATGGACAAAAATGTCCTTACAAGAAGTTTGAGAGATATTTGAGATGGGGGGTCAGTAGGGAAATTGGAGGGTTCATGAGGGACTATGGTGACATTGGTGGATGTGGTGACCATGGGTGGAGGCAGCATAAGATGGGTGGAGGAGAGTTCTAATGGCGGACTAATGAACCAAATAGTGAAAATACATGTAGGACATATCTAATACCGTGGAAAAAAAATCCAGTTTTAGTGTGGAGATCTGATAATTTAATCCCTTATTTTGGATTGGCATGTTAAAGTGAAATTAATTGATACTTTGGGCCCGCTATTAAGTAATAGTATACCCAAACACCAGTTATAAAGTTCAATCATTTTATTTCAACACATAACAGTAGTCCAAGACCTAATTACTAGTGGTTTCCAAGAAAAAAATGGTTATCGCTATCTCATTTATATGAACAACCACTGTTATGCAAATAGTCTCAAAATCTAATGAGGCTTGTAGTCTAATTTATATGAATATAACTGCTAATCATTTTAGGAACCTACCATACTAGGTGCCATCGAACATTACAGCAAGATGACTTGCAACCAGTCAAATCCATGAGAACTAAATACACTACATTAACCAATGGAAGGAGGCGCAATTCTCTTGAATTCTAGTAACTTGCCATGAACTCATGGTTTGATATTGGTTTCATGACCATATATAATTATAAAATCCTAACATACATTCAATTACATTATTCATGGTATGATGTGGTATGATATGTATTAACTATCTCCACTCTAACATCATAAATAATCACACATCCAACACAGATCCTCCCTCACACACACACAAAAAAAACATCAAATATGACCATCTAATCCACGTCATCCAAATTTAATTCTCGACACTCAACCGACATTGAAAACACTTTGTCAATTATTTTAACAACCATTCAAATTCAAAAAATAATAACTTTTAAGAAGAAACTATCTATAAGGACATATTTTATATAGTCCATACTTTGTATTGAGTATGTGATATACCGTTGCACCGTCGAAGAATGTTCAAGATAACATATGCAACAAGATGGATCAAAATATCAAGAATTTTTCAGCAACACGCCTCGGCAGGATTAACTTTGGTAAGGTTTTGTTTTTAATCCCTTAATGGTTCAATATAAGTGTTAGGATATTTTTTGTAAAAAAAAATCGAAGTGTTGGGGCGCTCTTTTTTCGTCAAAATATTTTTTTCTAAGTGTAGAGGCTGACTACATTAAAAAATTATTTTCTCGCTCCAGTCGTTCGAGCGATAGAGGCATCTCACGCGAAGTCATTCGAGCAACAGTTGGTCCCATTCGAACGACATGATGTTTTCGTTTGAGCGACCTACCGACTCAACATTTCTATAAATATGGTTTGTCCAACTAGGTTTTTTAGAAGAAGACCTAAGAATTTTTTATACACAAAACTTCTTTGGTAGAATACTTTGTCTTCTCACTTTTAAGATTTTAATCCTTTGTTTTCAATTCACAACAATCCTAATTTCTTTACATGAATTGTTTTGGAACCTAAGAACACAATTTTGTGAAGTTTCTCTTGTAGAGACAATCTCTACGGCTGATCTAGGTGCCACTTGAGGGAGGTGCTGGGTTAACATTGACTGCGTGTCAAAGTGAGTACCTGAGGGTGTTCTTAGCCTGATTCAAGACTACATGTCTTTGTGGATATTATGAGGTTGATTCATTGCCAATTCAGGACTGAGGTTCTTAAGAGTTTATTATGGTAAATTCTTTGCAAATTTCATTGTAATCATTGTAAGTATTACAGTGAAATAAAAGGTTTTACCCAAAAGGGATTTTTTTCTGAAAACTGCGAGCTAGCAATTTTATTTTGATGGTTTGACACACACATACACGTAGTTGCATGTTTAGGGGCTGAACTAATTTGATTTAAAATTGACATCAATTAAATAAGGTTAACTTGAAAATTTGAAAATTCGATTTAATCAGTATCTCGCACTCAAAATTTACAAATTAGTATAAGAGCAGGTTACACTAATTTATTGTCTATTCCTATTTTCGCAAAAATTGTGTGATATTGATTTTTCTTAAAAATCTGTTTTGTGAAAAGTTGCAATATTTTCAATGGAGCACCTATATAATCGGATTCCCATTTTTACGGGTCTAATTATGCCTACTGGAAAGAACGTATGAAATCACAGTTAAAGCCATTGATGAGCGCATTTGGGTAGTTTGTGAAATATGGTGGATTCCTCCCACTATCACTATAGATAATGTAACATCTTTAAAACCTATGACTACCTGGACTAAGGACGAATTTAAATGTAGGATTTTTAATTCACATGGGCTGAGTGAAATTTCTGGTGTCGTCACTCCTGAGGCGTTTCAACGTATTATTACGTACACCATGTCAAAAGAAGTATGGGTCATTTTACAACTTACCCACGAAGGCACTAATGCGGTCAACGAGTCTAAAATTAAAATTTTAACTACTCAATTGGAAATGAGAACCATGCTAGAGACTGAGTGTTTTGATGACTTTTACGCACGTTTATCTGACATTGTCAACACTAGTTTCAATCTTGGTGAGCCCATACCTGATGTACAAGTGGATAAAAAGATTTTAAGATTGTTGCCTAAATTTTTTATCCTAAAAGTGACGGTTTTGAATACCTTAGGTAATTTGGGAAATTTAAAATTATAATAGATGGTAGGAGACCCCCAAACATTTAAAATTGACATGTTTACTCACACTGTTGTAACGACCCTCGATTTTTGGAGACTGAGAAATTAAATTTTGGGAAAAAATAAAATTTAATTAAATTGGAGAATTTCAAAATTTGGGAAATGAGGCCCAAAAATAGAGAATATTTTAAAGTATTCTGGATGATGATTTTGAGGGTACCATCGATCCCGGAAGGGTCGAGATAGTCAAAATGACTGTCATTGGGTTTTATTTCGGCTCCGAAATGTTTTTAAGTTATTTTGACTCGAATTGGAGTAAATGAGTCATTTAAAGTGTGTATTAACATTTAAAACTGGGTTTATTGTTTTAAATGATTTGAGGCTTACGGATGAAGTCATTTCTCATTTGAGAGAAAGAGAGAAAAAGCCCTAGAGGGAGAAAGAAGAGAGAAAGAAGAAGAAAGGAAGAGAGAGAGGAAGAAAATCTTGGGGATTTCTGTCCCAATCGCGAAATCGAGGACGATTCAACCTCTACAAATCTGAGGCAAGTGTTTAATATTACTAAATAGCTATTTGTGTATTTCATTTCATAATTTGTGGGTTAAAGAAAGGGATTTTTGGGTATTAACATCAAAACCAAGATTTTTAGGTTTAATCTTGAAATCAGTGTTTAAATATATATTTAATGGATTAGAAATGGTTGGTATCAACTTTAGGTTGATTTATTGGCTTAGAATCATGTTGTGATAAAGATTTGGGGATTGGAATGAAAATTTTAGGGTTTAAATTCGTGGGTTTTGCTGAAAATGGAAAAATCGGCCAAGGCATCTGGTATGGCCGGTCGACCGCGCCTTAGGGAAAAGGCCTACTGCATTCCTTCGTAGGCAAAATTTTGGACCCGCGGTCGACTGGGGATCTGTGACCGGTCGACCGGTCCCCTGTTTTTATCCCTAGAATGGGAAATCCTTTTCCCCTTTTTCTTTTGGAGTTTATTCTTAGGGGCTTCCTTAATGGTTGTTTATGGGGTTTATCTAGGGGGACTTCTAGCCCTTTTGGGTTGGGGTTATTGATTTGGGGCTTTCTCTTATGAAGTAAGAGATATCTTTTGGTGACTTATAGGGGGTCTCTCACTTAGTATATGATAGTGGGGACTTCATGGAATAATTGGATAAGAAATACCCATGAATGTTGTGAGATTTCTAGGCCGACATTTATGTCAAATCCTTATAAGGATAGGATAGGGTTAAGATACAATTTGGGGCCAAATGGAAGAGAGTGGTCGCATACTCTTAAAGAGTGAGGGGTCTCATATCCTTAGAAAATGTTAGACTAAGGAACAATTGATAACTCAATAGGAGTAAGGGTTCATAAAATTAATTGAACCATAGGTAAAATTGGGAACGGTTTGGGATCATACTATCGACTAGAATAAGCGGTAGCATAAATTCTAGTTAGGATAGTTTACACGTAATTATGGGGATATGACCATTGAGATTCCAATACTTGAAATGAGTTTGGAATAAATTGAGGTTTTAGACTATTAAGTCATGTGTGTGCCTATGGTTAAATAGTACTAAAGGAAACTACGTACTTTTGAATATAGATGAAATGTGTAGTGATGGATTCCTACACAAACTCTTGGGTGATAACCCTAATGTTGAATATATATGTATAGATATATACATATGGTTTTGGGAGGCTATTCATCATAGGAAAAATGATTGAATATGTTTCAAGTGAGGGATTGTATTCACATATCGAGGTAAATTTAAAGGAAATGGTGGTGACGGCTTGTATATTGAGGATTATGTATACTTATAGTCGGGTATATATATATATATATATATATATATATATATATATATATATATATATATATATATATATATATATATATATATATATATCTTATACATATGAACGAGAATTAGTTTATATATATAGATATAAGGATATGTGAACATGTGTTGATATATATCTGTATGTATATGAATATATGGATATATTTATGTTATGGATATACATGGTATGGATATTTAAACCTTATATGATGGTTTAATATTTGATCATATGATTGGATCATATGGATGTATATATATTGTGCATGTGAATGATATATATACTTATTTGGTTAAGCATACCCTGCTCATGCTATCATTGGGAACTTGCGCACGTAGAGGGTGAGCATCCTGGCTAGAAAAGCAGGGTGTGGATATTCCCCAGGTCATAATCGTCCCGTGTGCTATTATATGATATATATATTTATTTTGGGATGAGACGTGGTGGGTATGTTTCGTCTCATTGCCGGTTTGGAGCTATGACCGCTTCCCGGGATGTCGTGTGCGTGAGTTTACCACGAGATGGGTGTCGTTTAGTCCCACCATGGTGGCCCCAGTATTGCTACGTGAGCCGGGCACTGGGAAGATGATAGCATTGATGCAGTTTATCGGCGATATATATATAGCCGGGTATATTATGTGCATGGCCTTGTACATCATATGCAGTATGTACACTTGGCTATTGGATGAATGATGATGGAACATGTATATATATGGTTGGAATAAAATCCTATATATATATTTATATATCCTATAGATGCAAGGATATGGTATTTCTATGGGGTACATCTTGGATGATTATGGTGTACCAGATTATTTGGGGGTTGATGTATCTCATTTAAGGAATACTTCGGTTACATCATCCCAAGGATATTATTGTAGATTTTAGTTGTTTTCATCATGTAGTTGAAAATTTTAGTAGTAATGGTAGTATTAAATTGTATGTTAAGTATTATGGATCTCTAGGATCGACATTGCCCAGGAGTAGTGTAACGAGGTGGTTCCTTGTTTTGATTTCGCTTTGCGAGACACCTCACGCACGAAATGCAGTGCAGTGTCGAGATTTGAGAGAAGTAATTACATATATGGCATAATGGATGTCTGGTCTTGACCTTGTCAGGAGTAGTGTAATCGGCCGGTTCCTTGTTTGGATTTCTCTTTGCGAGACTCCCCGCGCACGAAACGTTGTACAATTTTGAGATTAGAGAGAAGTTTTGCCAATGATTCATGTGCATGTTATTTACAAATTAATTCTTATATTTTAACCTATATATATATATATATATATTCTGGGGTAATGTATTAAGAATTATGATACATTAAATTATAAATCGGACTCCATAAAGCCTATTATGGCATAATTGTTTGTAATCATAATCTAGTAAGATTAGAAAAAGGGTGGATTCTTGGGCTAAGTTAGGAAGGCAAATTCTCGTGGGTATAGGCTAGGCCTATGATAAGTTAGGTTGTCCTAATAATATGGGGGTAATTTAACTAAAACTTGAGGACGCGATTAGGTGCGCGCCTTTAGATGAGAGGTGAGTTGGGGTTCCACGAGAGTGCGATTCCACTTTAATTATGAAATAAGTGCACCGATAATTATTATTCACGGTTAACACACTTGCTAAATATTTTTCACAATCGGGGCTCTGATCCATTTTCTTTTCTCTCCTGCTTGTATATATATATGTATTTCCACAGGATCCTACCTCATGGATGCCGGATGACCTTCTGTCCAGAGTGTTGGGAGCTATGGCAGGTGCGGACTGTTGCAGGATGTATCTTGTAGCTGCTTCCTACTTCTTTAAAATTCTAGGTAGGATTAATGTTGTATATCGGGTTTGTACACAAGGGATATTTATATACATGTTTATATTTATTCCATTTCAGTTATTGTATTGGCTGTGACCCGACAGCTTATTCGGGTCTACTTTTTATAGTACATTCAGTTGTATTTATTTATTTCATTTTATTTCCAGCATTTCCTTTAGCATAGTTCTTTCATGCATCTTTCTTTTCTTTTGGTGGTGTTATAGTGTTAGTTTGTCGTCTGTTGCACATTTTATTTAATTTTAACATCCCGCTTATGTGATTTCGGGTAGTTAGTCCTAAATTATATAGTAACGATAGTTGATGTTGAGACTGGATCATCTAAAACTCCTGATTTAATATAATATAGGGCTGGCCACCCATTATTATTTGAGGCGGGTTGTTACAGATGGTATCAGAGCATCGGGTTCTAGAGTCCTTAGGATCTGTGCGAGTTTTCTGCATTCTTCCGTTAACGTTCTTGACATAAAACCCTACAAATAGGACTGTTGTGTTCACTGCGTTGTTTTCTTCTGTGAAGTATATTCACTTAATTGATGTTCTGATAACAATTGCTCTTGTTTCGTTTCAGACGTCGCCTAGATTTTGTCGTCTAGGAAAGGATAGGATTAGAAGTACAATACCCATAACATATTTTGGGTACGCTTTAGTCGGGGGTAATTGTTTTCCACGATTCTGGAGGAAATATTGAGGAGATTTCTAGCGGTGGTGTGAGGTGATTTATCGGCAGTTGAGTGAAAAAGGAAATTTACTTGAATGGCGAATCTTGGTCTTAGTAAGGAAAGTCTGAGGAGAGTATTGTGTAGTCCTTGGGAGGTTTAGATTGAGAATCTGTTAACCTTCGTCAGGAATCCTGGTGTTGGTAACTCTTACCGATGTGAGAAAGGTGTAGTTATCTCAATATCAGGAGTATCGCCTTCTAGGATGAGGGAGAATGCCTTTGGAGACTCAGTTTCGTTGTGTAGGACTGAGGGAGTTTTTGGCAGTTGCAATCGCGCCTTGCCCTTCATTGTGGTTGGGAAGGGTTTTGAGGAAGATGTTTCTCTTGTGAAGAAATAGGCTTAGGAATAATGCTTTTCCTGGAAGGAGTTGAGGACCTGAGTTGAGGTTCTAGGACGAGGGGAAACCATTAGGTTATGGAATTCTAAGGGAGAATACCTTTCTTTGGGTTTAAGTTACGTTTTGTGCGATATTGGGAACGTCGCGTGTGAGGTGTGATGAGTAGCTAGCCGCTACACCGCTAGGGTGTATGGAATTTTCCTAGAGGAGGAAATGAGCAAGTGTGGCCTTTGTATGGCGTCTTTGGAGATGATACACCTTTTTCGTATAGAAATAGTAGGGAAGTTTTAGAATCCCAATGAGGGAAGAATTTATTTTTATATAAAAGTGTTGATGTGATGTAGAGGAATTTCATAACTGAGAGATTCAAAGTTTGGTAGATTTATGTGGAGCGGATAGTTTAGCTCATAGTTGTGCTAGTTTTGAGAACTAGGTATTGGCTAGAGTATTGTATTGGTTGAGTCCTTGTGTCCTAAACATAAGGTGTTTGTTTGGCGTGTCGAAAGACGCGGAATATATTTATATCGTATTATTGTATAGGCCCTCGGGCAATATCTAAAATATGGAAATCCTTCTTTTTATAAAACCTTAACCCTGGTTCAAATAATCTCAATCCACGACCTAGCTACATAGTAGTGTATTGGGAGGGTTCCTTGTTTGGATTTCGCTTGCGAGACCTCCCTCGTACGAAGGTGGCTAGTGTCACTAATTGAGGAGAGTTCGACCATTGGGAAATTTCAAACTTCTATATAATTAATATGTTGTTATAGATCATGTTGCTGAGGGTTATATTATGATTTGAGGCTAATGGAGCGTGATCATAATTTTTCGAGTGGAAACTCGGATACAGGGTGTATGGGCGCCCTGGGTAATAATTACTTTAAAACTATATGGTTCGACATGAGAACCAGGAAGGATCGGTATAGTGATCCTGAGAGTGGATGTTAGGACTAGATGATATTGAGGTCCTAGGCATGTCTTAAATTTCACGGACGAAATTTTTGTAAGGAGGGAAGATTGTAACAACCCTCAATTTTTGGAGACTGAGAAATTAAATTTTGGGAAAAAATAAAATTTAATTAAATTCGAGAATTTCAAAATTTGGGAAATGAGGCCCAAAAATAGAGAATATTTTAAAGTATTTTGGATGATGATTTTGAGGGTACCATCGATCCCGGAAGGGTCGAGATAGTCAAAATGACTGTCATTGGGTTTTATTTCGGCTCCGGAATGTTTTTAAGTTATTTTGACTCGAATTAGAGTAAATGAGTCATTTAAAGTGTGTATTAACATTTAAAACTGGGTTTATTGTTTTAAATGATTTGAGGCTTACGGATGAAGCCATTTCTCATTTGAGAGAAAGAGAGAAAAAGCCCTAGAGGGAGAAAGAAGAGAGAAAGAAGAAGAAAGGAAGAGAGAGAGGAAGAAAAGCTTGGGGATTTCCAGCCCAACCGCGACATCGAGGATGATTCAACCTCTACAAATCTGAGGCAAGTGTTTAATCTTGCTAAATAGCTATTTGTGTATTTCATTTCATAATTTGTGGGTTAAAGAAAGGGATTTTTGGGTATTAACATCAAAACCTAGATTTTTAGGTTTAATCTTGAAATCAATGTTTAAATATAGATTTAATGGATTAGAAATGGTTGGTATCAACTTTAGGTTGATTTATTGGCTTAGAATCATGTTGTGATAAAGATTTGGGGATTGGAATGAAAATTTTAGGGTTTAAATTCGTGGGTTTTGCTGAAAATGGAAAAATCGGCCAAGGCATCTGGTATGGCCGGTCGACAGCGCCTTAGGGAAAAGGCCTACTGCATTCCTTCGTAGGCAAAATTTTGGACCCGCGTTCGACCGGGGGTCTGTGACCGGTCGACCGGTCCCCTGTTTTTAGCCCTAGAATGGGAAATCCTTTCCCCCTTTTTCTTTTGGAGTTTATTCTTAGGGGCTTCCTTAATGGTTGTTTATAGGGTTTATCTAGGGGGACTTCTAGCCCTTTTTGGTTGGGGTTATTGATTTGGGGCTTTCTTTTATGAAGTAAGAGATATATTTTGGTGACTTATAGGGGGTCTCTCACTTAGTATATGATAGTGGGGACTTCTTGGAATAATTGGATAAGAAATACCCATGAATATTGTGAGATTTCTAGGCCGACATTTATGTCAAATCCTTATAAGGATAGGATAGGGTTAAGATACAAATTGGGGCCAAATGGAAGAGAGTGGTCGCATACTCTTAAAGAGTGAGGGGTCTCATATCCTTAGAAAATGTTAGACTAAGGAACAATTGATAACTCAATAGGAGTAAGGGTTCATAAAATTAATTGAACCATAGGTAAAATTGGGAACGGTTTGGGATCGTACTATCGACTAGAATAAACGGTAGCATAAATTCTAGTTAGGATAGTTTACACGTAATTATGGGCATATGACCATTGAGATTCCAATACTTGAAATGAGGTTGGAATAAATTGAGGTTTTAGACTATTAAGTCATGTGTGTGCCTATGGTTAAATAGTACTAAAGGAAACTACGTACTTTTGAATATAGATGAAATGTGTAGTGATGGATTCCTACACAAACTCTTGGGTGATAACCCTAATTTTGAATATATATGTATAGATATATACATATGGTTTTGGGAGGCTATTCATCATAGGAAAAATGATTGAATATGTTTCAAGTGAGGGATTGTATTCACATATCGAGGTAAATTTAAAGGAAATGGTGGTGACGGCTTGAATATTGAGGATTATGTATACATATATATATATATATATATATATATATATATATATATATATATATCTTATACATATGAACGAGAATTAGTTTATATATATAGATATAAGGATATGTGAACATGTGTTGATATATATATGTATGTATATGAATATATGTATATATTTATGTTATGGATATACATGGTATGGATATTTAAACCTTATATGATGGTTTAATATTTGATCATATGATTGGATCATATGGATGTATATATATTGTGCATGTGAATGATATATATACTTATTTGGTTAAGCATACCCCGCTCATGCTATCATTGGGAAGTTGCGCGCGTAGAGGGTGAGCATCCTGGCTAGAAAAGCAGAGTGTGGATATTCCCCAGGTCATAGTCGTCCCGTGTGCTATTATATGATATATATATTTATTTTGGGATGAGACGTGGTGGGTATGTTTCGTCTCATTGCCGGTTTGGAGCTATGACCACTTCCCGGGACATCGTGTGCGTGAGCTTACCACGACATGGGTGTCGTTTAGTCCCACCTTGGTGGCCCCAGTATTGCTACGTGAGCCGGGCACTGGGAAGATGATAGCATTGATGCAGTTTATCGGCAATATATATATAGCCGGGTATATTATGTGCATGGCCTTGTACATCATATGCAGTATGTACACTTGGCTATTGGATGAATGATGATGGTACATGTATATATATGGTTGGAATAAAATACATATATATATATATATATATTTATATATCCTATAGATGAAAGGATATGGTATTTCTATGGGGTACATCTTGGATGATTATGGTGTACCAGATTATTTGGGGGTTGATGTATCTCATTTAAGGAATACTTCGGTTATATCATCCCAAGGATATTATTGTAGATTTTAGTTGTTTTCATCACGTAGTTGAAAATTTTAGTAGTAATGGTAGTATTAAATTGTATGTTAAGTATTATGGATCTCTAGGATCGACATTGCCCAAGAGTAGTGTAACGAGGTGGTTCCTTGTTTGGATTTCGCTTTGCGAGACACCTCACGCATGAAACGCAGTGCAGTGTCGAGATTTGAGAGAAGTAATTACATATATGGCATAATGGATCTCTGGTCTTGACCTTGTCAGGAGTAGTGTAATGGGGCGGTTCCTTGTTTGGATTTCGCTTTGCGAGACTCCCCGCTCACGAAACATAGTACATTTTTGAGATTAGAGAGAAGTTTTGCCAATGATTCATGTGCATGTTATTTAGAAATTAATTCTTATATTTTAGCCTATATATATATATATATATATATATATATATATATATATATATATATATATATATATTCTGGAGTAATGTATTGAGAATTATGATACATTAAATTATAAATCGGAATCCATAAAGTCTATTATGGCATAATTGTTTGTAATCATAATCTAGTAAGATTAGAAAAAGGGTGGATTCTTGGGCTAAGTTAGGAAGGCAAATTCTCGTGGGTATAGGCTAGGCCTATGATAAGTTAGGTTGTCCTTATAATATGGGGGTAATTTAACTAAAACTTGAGGACGCGATTAGGTGCGCGCCTTTAGATGAGAGGTGAGTTGGGGTTCCACGAGAGTGCGATTCCACTTTAATTATGAAATAAGTGCACCGATAATTATTATGTACGGTTAACACACTTGCTAAATATTTTTCACAATCGGGACTCTGGCCCATTTTCTTTTCTCTCCTGCTTGTATATATATATGTATTTCCACAGGTATCCTACCGCATGGATCCCGGATGACCTTCTGTCCAGAGTCCTGGGAGCCGTGACAGGTGCGGACTGTTGCGGCATGTATCTTGTAGCCGCTTCCTACTTATCTAAAATTATAGGTAGGATTCATGTTGTATATCGGGTTTATACCCAAGGGATATTTATATACATGTTTATATTTATTCGATTTCAGTTATTGTATTGGTTGTGACCCGACAGCTTATTCGGGTCTACTTTTTATAGTACATTCAGTTGTATTTATTTATTTCATTTTATTTCTAGCATTTCCTTTAACATAGTTCTTTCATGCATCTTTCTTTTCTTTCGGTGGTGTTATAGTGTTAGTTTGTTGTCTGTTGCACATTTTATTTAATTTTAACATCCCGCTTATGTGATTTCGGGTAGTTAGTCCTATATTATATAGTACCGATAGTTGATGTTGAGACTGGATCATTTGAAACTCCTGATTTAATATAGTATTGGGCTGGCCACCCATTATTATTTGAGGCGGGTTGTTACAGATGGTATCAGACTTAGGATAGAGGGGTAGCACTTAGAGCCCAGTCTAGGAAGAGAGAGGAAGTGTACACGAGAGAGAAGAGAAAGAAAATGAAAGTTTGTGAGTCCAAATCTGAGGGTGAGGTTGGTTCTGATATGTCCATGCTTGCAAAAAGTTTTAAAAAGTTTATCATATTTTTCAAACAAAACTCTTCCAATAAAAAAAATTTGAGAAAAATAAAAATGAAGCCAAAGAGAGTGAAGAAGAGAAAGAGGAAGAAGAGAAGTGTTTTGAGTGTGAGGGTAGGGGGCATAGATCTTTTGTGTGTCCAACTAGGCTAAAGAGAAAGGTAAAAAAAAACTGTCATGCCAGCCACTCTTAGTGATAGTGAGGAAGAGGTGAAAGATTTTGGGGATGATTTTTCACATGGGAAGTTTATTGCCTTTTTAGCTAGCCATGTGAGAACACCTACACCTAGTTTGTCCCACGAAGATGAGGATACTTGTGTATGTAAGACACATGAGGAGGAGGACAGTTTGACTTTATTGAGTGAGGGTCATAGTGAGTGTGAAAGCGGAGATGAAAGTGAGCTCCAAATTGTGTTTAGAGATTTGTACGCCAAGACCTTAATGACTAAGAAATTTAATAAGTAGTTAGGTCTTAAGGTGAGATATTTGGAGAGAGAGTTAGATATTTTGAGGGTCTTTGACGAGAAATTAAGTCAACTCGATAAAGATAAGGTTTCTTTGAGTGAACAGTTTGGGAAAAGAGTGATTTGATCAATATGGTGTCTAGTCTCATGACACGTGTATCCCAGCTTGAGGGTGATATCGAATGTGCCCGGGAGGTCAAATTCCCTTTAGAGAACGCATCTAAGAAGGTTGGAAAGATGTTTCTCAATCCATTTTTCGGTGATGTTGAGAGACGAGGAATAGGTCACGACGATGCATCCACTTTCCACGCTGCACCCGAGATGGTTCCCAAGTTTGTGATTGATCCATATGGATCCTATGAATCCCGTGCCTGATAGGAGAGTGCGTAGGAGACGTTTTGAGAGAATTGTACCCAGGCCTGTTTATGTTTTCACTCATTGCAAAAAGAGAGGACACCTTAGGGAGTTTTGTTTAAAGTTGGGTTATGTGTCACATTTTTCTACTACACGTGTTCACACACACTTACCGACACATGATGCGCTAGATGATTACATGAGAGAGTTTGCACATCTTAGGGAGAAGGTAAAATTTTTAGCTAAGAGCTCACATGACTTATTGGATGTTTTTCATAGGATGCCACTACCTTTGGAAAACTCCACCGCACCTAACGGTTGAGGTTTAGACTTGTTTGCTAGCATAGGATGTTTTTCATGATGATTTTTTATTCCTATTGCAAGTGTGTATCATTTTTGTATTACTTTTTTGTTTTGAAAAAAATCAAAAAGATTATATTTTGATAATTTTTTTTGGAAAAATACAAAAAGAGTTTTGTATTTTGTTTTGCACCATCATTTTTGTATTACTTTTTTGTTTTGAAAAAAATCAAAAAGATTATATTTTGATAATTTTTTTGGAAAAAGACAAAAAGAGTTTTGTATTTTGTTTTGCACCATATATAAATGGACATTTAGGATGACCGAGTCATAATTTCATTCCATATCCATGTGACGATTTAACAGTGTTTTGATATGCATCGTCGTTCCATTTATGTGCTTTACATTGTTTGGAGTCATTGAGATGTGATTAGTTGTTACTACCTACATGTTTGACTCATGCGTTCCTTTATTGCACACTTGAACAGATTTGTTTGATTATTGTACTTGTTTATCACATATTGGCCGGAGTGTTGTCATCTCAATTTTGTCTTTAAAATGAACCATATGAGATAAAACTTGACAATGAAAGTAGTGCATGTAAGAACTATTTACTGTGAGTATTTAATTGCAACAAAAAATGATGAGCAAAACACGAGAAAGGGCTAAGGAGTATAAAATTAACTCGTCATGAAAGCCACCATCTAAAAGACCCTGAAAAAAATTAAAAGTCAATAAAAAATATGCCAAAAGGGGGCAACCTCAAAACAAAAATAAATGCATAAGTATTTATGAGGGAGTTTGGATGGAAAGTAATACAAAATGGGTTAGCACATCCTGACAGCGTCATGAAAAATAATTCACATAGTTTTAGACGTTATGGGTATGGGAATCATTCTTGACTTTGATGTGTTGATGGATTGAGTCGATGTCATTTAAATTCAACACTTTTGACACCTAAGGACTATTTTGAGATTCATTCGTTCGGAGTACACATATTCATCATGCACATATGTTATGCGTGATTGCATTGATTATCCTATTGAATATTTTCACACCCATTCATTCTATTTTCATGATTTGGTTGTCTATGTGTAAATTCATGGTGTGTGATTTTTTTAAAATTATTTTTGCATTTTGTATGAAAAATTGAAAAATAAAAAATAGTTAGTGGAAGCTTTTGAGTTACTCTTTGCATGACCTTAGTTTGATTCATATTTTCTACACATATTTTTAGTGAAAACTCCATGTTTATTTTGTTTATTCGTTTGCTTATCTATTTATGTCAAATAAAAAGCGGGACAATGAATTATCAGGGAGTTTTTGCGTTATGGGGGAGATTTAATTATTGATTGATTTATTCTTATATTATTTCAAACTCAATGCATCACGAAAGTATTTACTTTGTCTCATGTGTGTAGGTACAAAATTGAAAATCATTACGTTTGCACACCCTAATAAGAAAAGCTTAAAGATTTGAAGATTTGATGTTGAATATTTTTTAAAGAAAAGTTTTTAAACTTACATGTTTAGTACCTTTTAAGTTTTGGGTTCATGTGAGGGTATTAGATTTGTATAGGTGTGGTGACAAAAATCTCATCACAAAATAATTTATCAAAAGAAAACAACCACAAAATTAAAGAAAGAGCAACAATCACACAACACGAGAATATACGTGGTTCGACAAATTGCCTACATCCATGGAGGCATCTACTATTTCTTATTTAGTATCTCTCAAACTTGTTTTTTCACATACCCATTTCCCTGGTCCAGGGTGAAAATATATAGTCCATTATCAAAAGGAAAGAGAAGGAATGTTGGCAGGTAACACGTTAACCTAATATTCCCTGAATAAATCCTCTGAGATCTTGGAGATAGACTTGGTCCCATCTTTTTATTTTAACCGTTACTTTGAACCCATGGATTTCAACCAATCATATATCAGTTACACACTTCAATTTCTGGTGATAGGTCGATGGAACGGCCTTCATTGCATGGAGCCACCCCCATCTGAGGTGGCTTGGTATGGTGATTTTATATCGACAACAAGAAACTCAATCATTTTGGAGATGTTTCCTGGCCTGACTGGCAAGACAACCTTTCCCATAGGGATTGTGACCTTCCTAGTGAAGACGACCAATGGGACAGTGGCTTCCTTTAGATCTTCTACGCTTAACTTCAGCTTCATAAATAAGTTGAGGTGCATTACTTTCGATGAGCTTCCTTAGTCGACGAGCAGCTTGTCGACATCCCAATTGGCTATCCTGGGTGTAATGACCAGTACGTCATGATGAGGGGTTCTTACCCACACTAAATATTCATCGGTAAAAATGATTTATTTGTTATAATTACCATCCTTTGGCCGTCGCCACTTCCTTATTTGAGACTTGACTGGGTCAATTTGGAAGGCATGCATAACTACGGTAAGCTTCTTAACTTCCATTCGAGTTGCATTCCCTTGAATTTGTTTGAAGTATGATTCTCCATGTATCACTACGAATTCATGACTAGCATCTTCCTTGAGGACATTATCTGGTCATTTTTAGCCATTCGCTGCGACTTTATCTGTCTTCTTTTCCATGAACTCATTGAGGTGTCTTGCCTGGGCCAACTCTTTGAGGTGACACTTTAGGGCCTTACAACGTTCAGTTTTATATCCGCCTTCCTTGTGGAACACCCATCTCAGCGTGTTGTTTTGCTTGGAGGGGTATCCACCCATCTTCATTGTCCATTTGATGAACGGATCATCCTTTATCTTTGGTAGTATCTTATAGATCGGCTCTTTGAAGATTGTGTTTACATCTTGAAATGATTTTGAGGCGTCATTCATGTTTCTATTCTTGGAGCCATTCTTGCCCCCGTTCTTATTTCCTTTCTTTTATGGTTAAACTTTCTTACCCCCTTTCCAATCTTCGCGCGACCATTTTCCCATGTGTTTAGATGGGTTCCATCCTTGACTTTAGTGTATTTCTCAATACGGTCCATTAAGTCATCGATTGTTGTGGCCTCCTTATTAGTTAGGGATTGGTGCAAGAGGAAAGAGATAGGCAATTCAATTTTGAAGGATACTACGACGACTTCATTCGAGTAGTCTTAAACCTTATTAAATATCTTCCAGTACCTCTTTGCGTACTCTCGAAGGATCTCATGTGGCTTCTTCTTCATAGTGAGCAAAGAATCCATCTTCTTCAGATGGGAGCTGCTCATAATGAAGCGAGTCATGAACACCTCGGGCAAGGATTTGAAACTCTTGATGGATCGGTGAGGTAACCTCTCGAACCACTTCTATGACCCATCATGAAATCTCAAGGGGAATATTCGACACATGAGTTCATCATTATGATTCCATACAGTCATTACTTGTGTGTGTGTTACCTAACATGGTTGATGGGATCTATTTTCCCATCATAAATCTTGAACCTGGGGATCGTGAACTTCTTTAAGGCTTCCTCTTCTTCTATTGCCATTGAAAAAGGGGACTTCATCAAAGTTTTGGGAGCTCACCTTGCTAACTCCCTTGTTGATCTGGCACCAGGGTGAGATAGGTGCGGTCTATCTCTCTCCGGACCAGAATTCGGATATTATCATTCTACTAATCGGGACTTCTGTACTAGAGAGATGGTCATGAGTGCTCGGAGTGGTGTTCGCCTGATCTATGTCTTTCCATTCTTTCTAAAGTGCGTCTTAGGATTTTTCATCGACTATGAGATTTTCTCGCCTGAGGTATAGGAGTCCTACTGTGGCGTCACCTCGTATTATAGTGGAGCTCTCTCTCTAGTCTTCCCAGTTTCCTCTTGAGGTGGGAATTCTCATTTTCCTTTTGGCGAGTGGACTCCTCCTATTCTTGGAGCCTAGCCTTATAGGCATCAATTATCCTAGAGATTTGCATGGAACTGGGTGGCCCATGACTTTCTTCAGAGACCTGTCTCTCCTGGCGAAGTCTCAGGTTTGAATGGCGTATTTCAAATCTTACCCTTGGGGGGTTTAGCTGTTGTTGAATGTCTCCTGCTAGTGGAATATTACTGCTGTGATGTGACATTCCTGGTAAGGGTTTTTAGAGGAGAAAGAAATCATTTACCACAAACGAAGCCAATTGTGGTGAAAAAAATCTCAACACAAAACAATTTATCAAAAGAAAACAACCACCGAAATTAAATAAAGAACAATAATCACACAACACGGGAATATATGTGGTTCGATAAATTGCCTATGTCCATGGAGAGGTCTACTGTTTCTTATTTAATATATCTCGAACTGGTTTTTTCACATACCCATCTCCTCGGGCCTGGGGTATAATATATAGTCTGTTATCAAAACGAAAGAGAAGTAGTGTTGGCAGGCAACACGTTAACCTAGTATCCCCTGAATATCTCCTCCGAGATCTTGGGGATAGACTTGGTTCCATCTTTTTATTCTAACCTTCACTTTGAACCCATTATTTGGGTCGGGTCCCCCTTTTTCTTAGTTGGGCTTAATCCGGCTACTCTAATGAGCAAAAAGGGTACCCACAATAGGCATTTTGAGTTAATAATTCAGATGTTTTTATTTTGTACTGGCATAAACATAGGGGGAGATTTGTAAGGACATATTTTATATAGTCCGTAATTTGTATTTAGTATGTCATATACCGTTACACCGTCCAAGAATGTTCAAGATCACATATGCAAGAAGACGGATCTAAATATCAAGAATCCTTCATCAACACGCCTCAACATGATTAACTTTGGTAAGGTTGTATTTTTAATCCCTTAGTTGTTCAATATAAGTGTTGGGATATTTTTTCTAAATTTTTTTCTAAGTGTTGGGGCGTTCTTTTTCGTCAAAATATTTTTTCCTAAGTGTTGAGGCGGACTGCATAAAAAAATTATTTTCTCGCTCCAGTCGTTCGAGCGAGATTTCCACATCGTTCAAGCGACAGAGGCATCTCGTATGAAGTCGTTCAGGCAATAGCTGGCGCCATTATAGAAACATGTTGTTTTTGTTTGAGTGACCTATCGACTCGATGTTTCTATAAATTGGTTTGTCCAACTTTGTTTTTCATAAGACCTGAGAATTTTTCATACACAAAACTCCTTTGGCATAATATTTTGTCTTCTCACTTTTAAGGTTTTAACCCTTTGTTTTCAATTCACAATAATCCCAATTGCTTTATGTGAATTGTTTTGGAACCCAAGAACACAATTTTGTGAAGTTTCTCTTGTAGAGATTATCTCTACTGCTGATCTAGGTGCCATTTGAGGGAGGTGCTGAACTGACATTAGCTGTATGTCAAAAGGAGTACTTGAGGGTATTCTGAGGTTGATTCATTGCTAATTCAGGACTAAGGTTCTTATGAGTTTGTTGGGTTGATTTCTTTGCAGATTTCATTGTAATAATTGTAAGTATTGTGGTGAAATAAAAGGTTTTGTCCGAGAGGGATTTTTTTTAAATCTGTGAACTGGCAATTTTATTTGCGATGGTTTGACATACATGCGTAGTTTCATGTTTGGGGGCTGAATTAATTTGATTTAAAAATTGACACCGATTAAATAAGGTTAACATGGAAATTTGGAAATTCGGCTTAATCAGTATCGCACATTCATAATTTACACTATTAATAAATACAAAGGGAATTTTTGAATTTACCTGTATCTCACTGCGCAATTCATTCTTCAATGTGACTGGCATTTTAGGCCAACATGGATACGTTATGGGCAAAAATCACTTCACCACCAAACCCGCATAACTTGCTAATTCCATTGTGCTCGTACTTATCAGTTTCCCCTGATCATTGTATGTGACTCTTACTTGTTCTTTAAGGTTCTTTATTTTCCTCAATATCAATAGCATGGTCATATTCTACCCTTTCTACTATATTATGAGGGCCACCCCACGAGTTCAAGGTCAATATGTTGCATTTGTAGTTGCAGAAAATGTTGTAAAGAACACAAAAAAGAGTGGCAATATATAGGTCATTAATACAAGTAAGCTCAATAAATACTCCAACTAAACACCACTTTAAATAATTTAAGCGAAACTTACTTTAATTGACTA
The DNA here is from genome assembly GCA_949130495.1 of Sambucus nigra. Classification (NCBI taxonomy): domain Eukaryota; kingdom Viridiplantae; phylum Streptophyta; class Magnoliopsida; order Dipsacales; family Adoxaceae; genus Sambucus; species Sambucus nigra. The sequence continues at coordinate 542,338,164 of OX422216.1, read as the reverse complement.
AATAATATAGATTATTCATTAAATCTCATTTCTGATCAGGTTATGCAAATATACTTGTTAACATGTTTGAAGGGAAAAACACGCTTCTAACACTATCTCATGCACCCACAAATGATAACAAAAATACTGTGGTGTAACAATAATTAACTAATAGCAATCCTTTTAAATATAAAATCAATAAACATAACAAACACAAGAATATTACAACAAAAATACTCAACACAGACGTTATAATGTATACTTCAACGATTTTCCCCGTGAACCACCAAAAGCAACTGAAAAAACAAATATCTAACTTAATTTTGATGCAAAAGGAAAACTAATGATTACGAAGAAATGCAAAAAATCACAAACACAGTAAAGCTATACCTAATGATCAAAATGAATCTAGATACGAATGACAATCATAACAAATATATTTCTTAAAGTACTAATCACACCATAGTCAATGGGAAAAAATAATTTCATCGGATTATGATGCATATTTGAGCCAGCAATTTCAACCCACTATGAATCTTGATTATTTATTCATCAGTCTAAATCGAATACACATATTATGTGATTTTTCAATTAACACGAGTTACTATCACAAAGCACTGATCTCTTGAGATACACGAGAATAATTTCTTAGAAAGATCATTGAATTGCATACAAAAATATCAGCAATGTGAGTCCCCAACAAGGCTTCCATTCACAGGAGAGTAAAGAGAAACAAATCGATCTCGCATAAAAGAATTGAAACCACGTTAAAAAAAAGACAGTGTAAAACAAGTGCATAGGGTGCTAAAACTAAAATACTGAGAAAACAAATATATCAACTACCAAAATTTTAAAGGCTGAAGTCTAGTCCTACAAAATTTTAAAATTATGGTTCCTAATAAATTACTACTCTTTAATAGTCATTAATAATAAAGATTATTATTTCATATGTCTTAATTAACTATAATACGAGCTACTAATTTAATTAGGAAAGAAAATCAAAACGTTGTCGCCTTCATATGCTTGTCCACTTTGTGTTCATCTTAATTAATTTGTATTTATTATTATACTGCATAATAATTTCCAGAAAGCTCATTAATACAAAGTCGAAAACTTAAACACAACAAGAGTAAAGAAAATTAAAGATCTTAATATATATAATCGAGTTAAGTAGATTAATAAACCCTACAAAGAAAATGAAATGTCGAAATATATATAATTGAGATTGGTATGGAATAGCTTACAAACTCTATTTCTCCAAATCAACCCAACTATTGATGATGGGGAACGATGGGCTTGAATAGAGGCGGTAATAGCGGGAGAACTCAGAGATGCGTCGATGGGGTTTAAAGAGGGGAGAGGGGGACAAGGTTGGTAATTTGAGAACACAGTAAAAGGTAGAGAAAGAGAGTTACATAAGTTGTAGCTTAGGTTTTGCTGAAAGAGATGTAGAAGCGGGAGTCCTAAAAAATTTCTGAGGGGGAAATGGAAATTGTTTGCCACTAGTTTTTTGGTATTATGTCAGTTTTTTATTAAAGTGTGAATCGTTTGGGATTATATATATCACAATTTTATATAATTTTATATAAGTTATATCTCTTTTATCTCATATTTTTACAAATGTTGGAAAAGATGATCCATGTACTTAAAATTTGCTAAATGACATTATATAAATTCAACCAATCATCATGCTAAGCACTTTGATAGCTATAAAAACTCAATTATACCCCAACAATATATAAACATGCATAAAAGGGGTTGCCTAGTTATTGAGCTTAAAATAGAATTAAGGAACACAAAAGTCATAGAATGCATAAGAATAATGGGCATAAATAAATAAATTTTGTGACGTATCAGTTACCTCATCCCAAGAATTAACGCATTAGTAGATGCAATGGTATCCCACAAAATGCTATCATTCATGGATGTGTACTCTGTCTATAATCAAATATGAATGCATCCTACTTATTAATAAAAACATCATTCATAACTGATCGAGGGGACATATTTGTATAAGATTATGCCATTCGGGCTAAATAATATCGGATCCACTTACCAGTGGCTTGTCAATGCCATGTTCGAAAAGAAGGTGAGGAAGTCAATAGAGGTTTATGTTGATGACATGATGGTCAAACGTTTGAAGTAGGAAGGGCACATCAACGATCTTGAGGAGAAATTCATTATCATCGATAGATACAAAATGAAGTTGAACACATAAAAATGGTCCTTCACAGTATCTTTCAGAAACTTTATGGGCTACAAGTTTATTATTAGGGAAATGGAGGGAAACCCGGAGAATATTCAAGTGGTCTAAGACAGAAGAAGCCTAAAACGGTAAAGGAAGTACAATCATTAACTAGGTGAGTAGCAACTTTAAATAGGTTCGTCAGCACAATGAGAGATAAATGCCTACCCTTCTTCTAAACAATGAAGAAATCCTTCTTTTAGATGCAGAAATACGAGCAAGCTTATTAGGAGATGGAGAGATATATTATTGAATCCCCACTCCTCTCAAAATGTGTTTCGAGAAAATAATTTTATCTTTATTTTATTTTTTCATACTCATATGTTAGAACAACCGTTATTAGGGATGACGACGGTATTCAACAATGAGTGTATTATATGAGCAAGGAATTCAAAGGACTAGAATTTAGATACCCAAATATTGGCTCCAGCGTATAATATGCATAAACACTTAACTTTCAAGAATCACTTAATGAAGCAGAGTATGACGTGTTGATTGTTCGAGTACAATTGGCACTCCCTCAAAGTTGATCATATCGAATTCTCCAATGACTCACGGGTGGTCATCTATTAGGTTTTGGGGAGTATGATCCAAAAGGATATAAGATGTTGTCATAGATTAATTATTTTTGAGAGATATCAAGTCTCTTGAGGGCATTTATAATTAGCCACATTCCCAGAAAAGAGAATATGAAGGTCGATCATTTGCCTAAACTTGCATCATCAGATGAAAGGAATCCCCTTATTGAATTTCATAACTAGCCAAGTATCCAGTTGGAGTATGCCAAAGAATTCAACATGACGAATCAAGTTCCAATCTAGATGGACAAATTCGTGTAATACATAAGAGGCAAAAATCTCTTGAACGGCCGTTTGATGGATAAGAAGATCCGAATAAAAGATACTATATGCATATTCTTTGTCGAAATTTTGTATCATAGGGATTACACTTAACTGATTGTGTACTATGTTCATCCAAAAAAGTAACAATTATCCTAAGGTGTTTGCACAAAGGGAAAACCGAGTGATGAATAAAGCCTAGAATAAAGAACCCTAAACAAAGGTATTATTAGCCAATGATATCCAGAGATACCGAGAGATATGTTCAGAAGTGTGATAGAGGCCAACACACAACAAACTTCATCGACCAGTGTGCCGAAGATCTCTTCGTGACCATCTCCCTATGGTCATTCTTCTTATGTCGGGTGGACATTATAGGACCATTTCTACTCGGAAAAGGACAATCCAAGCTCTTATTAATGGCTATCGATTACTTCACAAAGTGTGTGGAGGCTGAACCACTAGCACATACCATTATCATAAGGTTTAATTCTTTACATGGAGGATCATCATAAGTTAGTACGACATAAATCATCACTGATAATGGAAGATAATTTTATACCGTGCGTACTAACAAGATATGTGATCAATTCGAAGTCCAATAATTATTCTCAGAACCTAAGTTGTAATGGGAACGTGGAAGTCATAAAACAGACAATACTTCATGGCATGAAGATAGAGCTAGATAACTCAAAAGGGTTGTGGGTCAAACAGTTACTCTCAATCCTATGGACTTACTGAATGACTAGTCAGGGAATTACAAGATAAACGTTGTTCGCCCTCACAAATGGTACATAGGTGGCCGTGTTAGTTAAGCTAGAGTTACCCAAGATTAGAGTCTACAGTTTTGAGTGCGGGGAAAGTGACAACATGATGAAAGTCGAGTTAGACATCACTTAGGAAAAGAGATAATTTGCAACCATACGAATGGCTGAAACATAACAAAAGGCCGTTCGGTATTACAATTGGCTCATGAGAAATTTAACATTCAAAGAAGGTGATCTTGTCCTCAAGAAAGTGATTCAGTCAATGAAGAACCCCAACCATGCCAAACTGGGAGATAACTAGGAAGGACCATATATGGTTACTCATATTATTCGATTAGGAACGTACGAGCTAGATGACTATAAAGTACGGATGCTCCCTCATCCCTAGAACATGGAATACTTGAAGATTTACTGCTACTGAATAGTAATGTATGAAGAATATATCTTTATTGGTGTCATTTCATAATTAATTTATTTTCAATACCTAACATTATAATTGAATATTTTATTTTAAGATCGCGTTTATAAAATGCACGTCATCTTTAAGAATTTATTCATCTCAATTAAATGCAAGTTTCCTTTAAAGACTGTGTTATTTGTTTGATCTGCCTAAATTATTTGGTACATGCTTACTTAACCAATAAAGCCAATATATGCGGTCAGATAAAAGCTAAAAATTGGATGGCATCCTGAACGCTCTATTTTGGATTATAGTGCATGGCACGAAGATAGAGCTAGATATCTCAAAATGATTATGGAAGTTACTCTTAGTCGCATGAACTTACCGAATGACTACTCAGGGAATTATTAGATAAATGACGTTCTCCCTCACATATGGTACAGAGGTGGTCGTACCGATTGACACTACAAGAATATTGATTTTACCCGGCATAAATTAAATGCCGAGAAAAGAACGAAAAATGCCGGTAAGACTTTTGGCGGCTCTTTCGAAAGAATTTTCACAAGCGCGGTATTAGCCAATGTGGTAAAAGAACAAAGGCATTTTAAAAAATGCCGCGAAAAGTTAGTGGCACTTTCAGCTGCATTTCCATAAGTGTGGTAGCCAATGTGGTAAAATTTGCGGCATTTTTAGGCCTTTGTATTAATGCTGGTAATATCCTTTTGGCGGCATTAAAAAAATATTGATAATGACCTTTTGCAACACCTATTAAATGTTCAACACACTTTTGGCGGCACTAAAAAAATGTCGAGAATGATAATAATGGCACTAAATAAAATTTTGATATTATTTTGCAATATATGAGTGGGAACAAGTGTTAAAAAAATAATTTATTACAAGTATCGTATTTATGTGCAAATACACTACCATAACATTAAATTAATAGGGCGGTAATCAAATCAAAATGTCATTAAATTAAAACCGATAGCATTCATCGTAAATAAACATAATTGAGTTTGAAAAAATTATACATCCACAAAATAAAATGTACATGTCCAATAAGAAAAAGCGGGAAAACATGAAGCGAAACGGAAATTTTTATATTGTACGATCCTTGTCCATCAAAGTTAAACATTCTCTTCAACCTACAAATAAAAAAAGTCAATCGTTAGTCATTGATACTTATTCTTAGTATTTTAATTAAAATAATAAAATTAAAAATTCGTACATTAGCAATATGCCACGCTACGGTTGAATGATATGCATCTCCAATTGTGGACTTTTTTCCATAAGGTATGGGCAATGGTTCATTTGTTATAAATGTTTTCTCAATATATACTTCCCAAAAGTCTTCACCAAGTAGCGTACCCCCAACTTTTGTTGAAGGGCCCTTGCTCACAATGAATCCATGTGCCACAACCACTTTTGGAAGTCCGAAAGTAATAAGGTCTATAATTTAGGAAATGCATTATTTGAGACCCTTTGTCGTGGTTGATGGTGCTTCTTTTTCTTCTTTGATGTTTCTTTCTACAAACAAGATGAATATGTCATCAACGATATATTCTGGAAAAAAATCGAGAGAATTTCATTTGTTTTTAAGACATTCCAAAAAATTTAAGACTATATACAACCAAATAAACCAACAACCCAATGTCAAGTATGCATAAATTCCCCAAGAAAGAACAGATATATTGTGCCCTTTAAAATCCTTTAAATTAGTAACATACCTGAATTGAAGTAGCATTCGTTTGTTCACTAACACGAGCAATAGTCTCGGGGGCAGCCAAGTGTTGAGAATTTGCAATCTACACAGTCATATAATTTTAAAAAGTAATTATCTACTTACCTGTTGAGATGGAGCTAAATGGTGATTTGATTGTGGTACCACTACAGGTTAAAATTGGTTGGTTTCTTCTAATTGTTACTCGGGTTGCAAAATGGACCTATATGATGGTATGTTTTGCTCATTGGAGGATTGAGGAACCTATTAGTAGCATGATTTAATATTAGAACATATAGTTATGTATATATACACGATAATTAAGCACAAAGGATAAAAGTGTACTTATTAACCTGTTTGGGTACAATGGAAGGGAAAATCATCATGTGTGTGCATATCAACTCAAACTGAGCCTCTAAATGATCAGATTTATCCAAAATTCAGATCGAATCTTAGATCGTAGTCGCTCATAATCTTTTTCATTAACCTTTAGCCGCTTAGTTCCATACACATCAGTTGGAGATGGTCCATGCCCATAAGCTCGACAATGACCATGTTAATCAGGTCCCAGGACTTCATAAAATATCTCGTCTTTACGACTGACGGAGTCATCACAATCTGACGAAAGTTGATCTACTTTTTGCCTCATTTTTGACTGAAATGAAACAATTCTTATTATATAAAACAAAAATTATAATCATTCATTCACATAACCAAAACAGAATAAAGATCCTAATATCTCCCCATTGCTAATTTTAAATGCTTCACATATTAATTTCATGCATGATTTTAACTTCCATAAAGAATAAACATATTTAATTGTTAATTTAATCCTCATCTACTAATTTTTGTACCATTACTTCATCGGAATCCTTATCGATGGCTGAGCCATCGCTCCTCTCGTGTGTTTTGATGTAAACATCAACCAACGAAACCTTTTTCCCTTGATCAGCCTCCATCTGCATAAACCCATTGATTCGTAAGTCGTTACATAAATAAGTTTGATAACATAAAATAATATTAACAATCAAAATCTTTTATAAAACACCTTATGAGCAATATTCGCATGTCATCCAGTTGTTGGATGTTGTACGGCTCAACTTCTGCATCTATTGTGTCACCTCCATAAGTATCTTTACCATACATGTCATACAAATCTCTCGGTGTCATCTTCACAAAAACTTGGCAATATTCTTCAATCGGGTCTCGCACATACCAAATTTGTTTGGCCTGAGATGCCAATATAAACAGTCCATCTAACAGTCGATTATGCTTGTATAGTGAATGTTTGAAGTTCACTAATGTGAACTCAAAATCATCCTTTGTCATCCCCGAATGAGTATCAACCCAATCACACTTGAATAGCACAAACTTAAAATCATTTGAATAGCGTAATTCAAATATATCGGTTAATACTCCATAATATATTATATCCCCCGAAACAGTTCATTTGTCCTTTGCACTTGCAAAGCTTTCGGTGGTGGCATCAAGCATAACTCCACTATTCTGAGTATTCAATCTTCTCTCACGCTTCTTTGTTCAAAACCTAAACCAATTTAAAATATATCCCGTGTATCTTATAGACCATTGGGAGGGGCCTGAAGCCAAAATTGCAACTTCCTTTGACACATCGCCCTTATTTAGATTTCGTACCTAATTTTTTTCATATGATTGAATAATAAAAATTATATGTGTAAAAATTAAATGTGTTATTAACATGTTAAAATGTGGTTACATATAAATACAAAAGATCACTTACATGATCCCCAAACCATTTGTGAAACGTTTCGTTGTGAATGCGGTTAATTTCGTAGTGTCCCACACGAGGTCTCTCCTGTTTTAGCATTGTTATATGTTTCATGTAAAACATGTATCTATAAATTGAATAACATAGAGTGATATTTAATTACATAAAGTTTAAAATTCATTCAAATGTTATCTTACTCACGAAAAGGTTGTACCACGGCAGAGTCAAATAACACATACCATTGGACTTGTGAAAATGAAGTGTCATCAAGCATAAATGCTACTCCTTTACCTAATGTACGACCTATTGAACTTGCGTTGTCATAAGCTTCATCATTTTGTAAAGGTCATTTTAACTTACTCTCAACATCACCCAGGTACCTCGCACCGAATGTTGTACATTCCTCTGCTAGGTATCCTTTAGCAATTGAACCTTGTGGACGTCTTCGGTTACGAACATATTCTTTTAGTGTGAATAAAAACATGCTCGTCATTGTAAAAAAATTAAAGTAGCATTCATATGCATTAATTTAGGTGACACAAACATAATTCATACACGAAGCGTACCTCTCGATGGGATACATCCATCGAAACTGTACTGGTCCAGCAATCATTGCCTCCTTGGCTAAATGGATTGTCAAATGCTCTATAACATCGAAAAATGTTAGGGGAAGATTTTCTCAAGATGAAAGAGTGTTAGAGATTACGATCTTGCAAATATCCATAGTCTTTGAAGGTCATTGTCTTTGAACAGAGCTGCCGATAGAAATTACATAATTCAATCAAAGACCTTGCTACATTCGTAGGCAATGATTTTTGTACTGCTAGAGAGAGTAGTTGTTGCATTATGATATGATTATCGTGGATATTAAGTCTAGAAATATTCCGGTCTTTAATGTTTACACACCGTGAAATATTAGATGCATAGCCATCTAGGACTTTGATATTCTTTAAAACCTTACAAAATATGTCTTTATCACTTTTACACATTGTGAAGCATGCTAGTGGTAAATATACTTTTCTATCTGACAAGCTTTTAGGGTGAAAAGCTTTTCGAATACCCATGTTCTCAAGGTCTCAATGAGCCTTTATATTATCTTTTGATTTTCCATCAATATTTAACAATGTCCAAAGTATGTTATCGCACACATTTTTCTCTACATGCATAACATCAAGATTGTGATGAATCAAGTGATCCTTCCAGTACGGCAACCGAAAGAATATGCTTTTTTTTCTTCCAATTTAGAGAACTATCATAATTCCCTTCACCGTCAATACTCATTTTTCTCTTCTTCATCACCGATGAGTGACTCTTCTCATTATTTCTCTCCATTGCCTCTAATTGCTCCAAGATATCATCCCCAGATACTTGAGGTGGCTTCACTTCTCTTTCAACTTTCGGACCAAAAGAAACATTCTCATTTCTGAATTTATGGTTGTGATCCAACAACCGTCAATGGCCCATATAGCAAAATTTCTTCCCATTCTTTAACCATTGTGAACGAGTGTTCTTGTTGCGACGAGGACAAGTCAATCTCCCTTTTGTACTCCAATCTGACAAGTTTGCATACGTAGGACAGTCACTAATTGTCCACATTAATGCTTCACGCATACAAAACATTTTTTCAGTCGATGCATCGTAAGTAAGTATGCCATCATTTCACAATTCCTTCAACTCATCGATGAGAGGTTGCGAGTAAACATCAATTTTATTTCCTGGGCTGCGTGGACCATCGAGTAATGTAGATAGTATAAGATAAGGTTGTTTCACACACAGCCAAGGAGGAAAGTTGTATATCATCAAAACAACGGGCCTCGTGCTATGAGAAATTCTCATTATTTTAAAAGGATTGAAGCCATCGGCTGCTAGTCCGAGCCTAATATTGCGCGAGTCACTGGAAAATTTTGGATTTTATTGATCGAAGGTTTTCCATGCTTTAGAATCAGTGGGGTGCCTTAATATGTCATCATCATCACGTTCATCGGCATGCCATCTCATAAGGGAAGATGTTTTCTATGACATAAATAATATTTGAAGCCTTGGTTTTAGTGGAAAGTACCCAACAACCTTTGCGAGATTTTTTTTACCCATAGCTTCTTCATCATCAGACTCACCCAAAAATTGCTTCCATCTTGATGTATGACATACTATGCAATCCTCACAATTTTTGTTCTCTTTCCAATACAACATACAATCATTCGGACATGCATGAATTTTTTGATAATCAAACCCCATATCATTAACTATCTTTCTTACTTGAGAGTATGAACCTGTCAATTACACACCCTCCGAAAGTGCCTCTTTTAAGAATTGAAGCAATGATGTCAATGACGGGTGGCTCCACTTATAAAGTATTTTCATATGAAAGAGACGAACAATAAATGAATGTGATGAGAAAGATTTTCAACTAGGGTACAACTCACGCTCCCCATCTTTTAATAAGTTGAAAAATGTTAATGTGTTTTCATACATCCCATCCTGGTCTTCATACGGGTCGTTACGTTGCATACCCTCTTCACTTCAATTTTCGAATATATCATGTACTATTCCACACATATCATATCTTGTATTCGAGGCATGCACTTCATTTTCTCCACTAGTTCCCATTGTGTATGGAGCACCTTTTACGTGATAAATCCACCAAGTGTAATTCTTAACAAACCCATGTATGATGAGATGCTCATAAATAACTTCTCTTTTATGGCTAATGGTATTTCGACATTTCTTACACGTGTACTTGATCACTAGCTCGGGGTATTTATTGGAAAATGCAAAATCAAGAAACCCATTAACTCCTTTAATATAAGGTTGAGAAACTCCTGACAATTCCATTCAACTCTTATCGTTATCCATTTGAAAAGATTGTTGATTACCTCACACTATCATAAATTATTGTTAGATTCATTAGGAAAAATTCATTAAAAAAATACAATAAATAAACAAAATGTTAAACCATAAATCATTAATATACTCCTTCAAAACTATGTAAATTTATAAATAGTAAGACTTCAATTATAACACCATTTTGATATGGTCTAATATGAAAACTACCAATATTTAGTGATATAAAATGAAGAAACTTAGATGTATATAACTCCCTATTATACAGGACCGCATCGATTTAGATAATTTAAATAATACTAATAAATTAAAACAAGGGTGTAATAGTTACACAAAGATGATATCATAGGGAGTGATTTAGATTTACATTTAACTGTACTTTTTTAACCAATTGAAATAAATGAAAGAGTGAAAAAAATTGGTAGTTACCAAAAATAGATGAACAACTAAATATGCTAGGCCGTGGATAAATCATATCTTGTATATACTTCATTTAATTATATAAATAGAAGCAAAAAAATAGTAACGACTAAGAAACAAGACCACTGTAAACAATAATATTAATATAACTGTGGTGACCATTAAGCTCAACACAACTTAATAAGAAAAGGCAATCACCAAAACAAATAAAGAATGTAAAGAAGGCCAATCACACGATACAATATTTATATGGCTCGGCAAGAATGCCTATGTCCATGGTGGTGCTCTCGATATTATTTATCTATACTCCGGGGAGTGTTTTACAGGAAAAATAATACATGACTTTTGCCCCAGGCTTAGCGTTTGTTATATACATTTTTTGTTCTCGGGGAGTGGGCATGTTGGACTCTCCCACGTCAGTCCATAGCCCCTAGAATATCTGTATACGAGATTTTAGGAACTTGACTGAGTTGTAACTGAATTGAGTGGGATGCGAGGCTCCCAGACATTGGGACATGTTTATTGGGCTACTCGTCTTGGGCCAGAATGAGAAATCGAGGTACCTACAATTTCCCCTAAAGTTGTTGGGCCATAATTTGGGCTCAATAATTTTAAATGATTTGTCATAATGGCATTTTTGTAAACCATGCAACACTTTCCAAGATTGAAGTGCCTCTTCTGAACTGCATTAGGTGGCAACCCGCTTCGTTTTCAATGCGCTATGATTATAAATGTTTAAAAATCCTTCGAAGAAGTGTTTCCTTTTTGTCGCTTCAGGTTTTTCCATATTTCTAACCCTTTCCAAGCTCCCGCTGTTGCGCCTTTCATTCTCAGGTCTTCGCCTTCCAATTTCACTATTCTTCATCGTCTTCGCTTGTGACGTTGCATCGTCCCAAGCTAAGTTTTCACTTCGTAAGTTCTTCTTGCTATTTCTCTTTGCTTTTTCTGTTGACATTTCTTCGTATCTGTAATTACGGTTTGTGAATGGCGAAAATAGGCAATAGAGCAGTACCCGATTTTAGGAAGTTTTATAGCATCCCAAATTGGGTAGATATTGAGTGTGCCTCGGTCCCTCGTAATGTTAGAGAGATTGAGGATGCTCACTGGATTCATGTTCTCCTATTATCCCAAGGGGGTCTTGCCTTCCCCCCATGAAATTTATTTTTCCATTTCTTTGGTTACTTTAATATTATCCTTGCACAGTGTTAACCAAACGTCTGGAAGATTGTTAATGGTGTTCATAGAATAAATCCGCTATATGGCACCAATCTAAGGCTTACTAAGATCTATTTTTGTTATTCTTTCTCGCAAACAAGTTCTGGTCTTCTTTACCTCAAGGCCAGGAGTCCTGATAGGGTATTGGTATTAAATCTACTTGATTCCCATAAGGATTACTGGCAAGAGGGTTTTCTTGCTATAAATTGGCAGTTTCCTCCCCATACTGAGGGGTCGAGGTCTGACAGGTTTATGGTTCCCTTTTATGGGGAGGAGTTCATAGGTATGCTTAGTTTGTGCTTTTCTCATCGATCCTCTTATTAATGTATTATTTTTCTAATATTATTCTTTCTTTCTTTTCAGTGAGAACAAAGAACTTGAAACCTACTCTCAACGAGGTTCGAGCTGTTGAGTTGGTCAAAGTCTGGAATATCAAGGAACTCTTGGCTGACGGTGAGCATCCTCGATCAATGACTTTTCTCTTAGAGTACAAGAATATTGGGTCCAGCTTTATCGCACACCCTGTAGACAGCGTCCCTAAACTAGACATTACTGAAGAAGTTGCTGCAGATCCCATCTAATTGGATGAGGAAAAGAGCAGCTCTGGTGAGGATAGCGAAGGTGATAACGGGGGCGGTGTTGAAGGTAGTTCCAGTGAAGAGAGCACTGGTGGTGAATGCTCTTCCATCTCAGAAGAAGTTTCAGAAGCTCGAGAGTCTTCCAGTGAATCGAGGAGTTCCAACGAAGGCGATATGGCTCCTCTCAGGAAGAATCTGATTCGGGATGATGATGATGATGATGATGTGCTTATTTCTCAGCGATTGAAGAAGAAAAAGTGTGGCAGTGGGGAAGCTGCCACTGGTTCTCAGCCTGCTATCAACGAGCAGGAAAAGAAGAAGAGGGAGGGAGAGCAGTTGAGAGAAAGAGGAAGGAGGAGAATAAGGTGGAGGAAAAGAAGATGGAAGACAGAAGGAGACCTGAGAGGGAAAAGAAGGAGAGAAAATAGGAGAGAAGTATAGAGGAGATGAGGATAAAGGCAGGGCAAGCGCCGGTTCTTGTGTCCGCCTTGCCCGAGGGGGCCACTATCTCCATTTCTCCTTAGTTAGCTCCTGCGCTGCACGAGAGAGCAATTTTGCCTACTAATCGTCAGAAGACAATGGGGATCGACCAATTATCTCTGCAGGCAAGTCAGAGGATAGCCTTGGTAAGCCTGTCTTCTCTTTTCTATGCATGCAATATTATATTCAATGCTTTTATCTCTTAATGTTTTCTCTATTTTGCATTTTATGACTAACTTTGTCGTCCTTTATCGCACCCGTGATGAGCTGGTGAAGAGGAATGCTGATTTGGAGAAGCATAATGATGAGCTAAAGGGGAAAAGTGTCGAGCTGGAGGCTAGTTTAAAGACTACCAATGATGCTCAGCGGTCTTCTGATCTCGCCCTCACTGAAGCCAATCGGGTGAAAGAGGCGGCGATCAAGGAGCTCGACGAGTTACGGCAGTCCTACGACTTGGTCTGCATGAGCAAGTTAACTCTGGTCGAGGATAATAGGGTGATGGCAGATAAGGTGAAGAAGGCAGAGGAGATCTCTTACAATGACTGTTGGGCTGCTGCGTACGAGGATGTCGAGGTTCAAATAGGATACATCAGTCGATTGAACTTCCAGAAGGGCTTGAACAAGGCTCTTTTGGCTGCTGGAGTGGACATTAATTCCCTAATATTTGACGAGCATGATCCAGGCTCAAAGCCTGTTGTGGATGAGGCTCCTACCCCGGCCGTCGACGGTGGTGTCTCTGCTTCTCAGACCATTCCTGCTGGTGCTCCTTCTACCCAGGGAACAATAGTTGCTCCATCTGAGGGAGGTGCTCATGCTGCTGTAGATAAAGGAAAGCAACTCATAACCTCAAAGTCAACTGAGGTTGCTAGCTAAACTATCTTGAGGACTTCTTTTGTATTTTTTCTTTGTTTGTACTGTCCTTCTAATTATTGATGTACTTGGAATGTTCCATTTTAATGAAATGAAAACACTTTCCTTTCCAGATGCTGATTCTTCTGCTATTTAATTCTTTTTATGGCTTGTAGTTGATTGATGTGGATGAATATATACATGCTACCCCTCAATTGGGAAGGATCCTCGGTCCTAATACGAACGGTTAAGTTCGCCAAGCCTTTGTAAGGATTTGTAGGTCCCTTAGTTCGAGGAACAAGAGCTTTAAAGATCAGTCTGAACTCATCACCAAACTGAATGATAGACTTCAGGAGATTGAAGAGGTTACTGTTTCTGTTCAAGAAGAGGTGAAACTTATGAGGGCTAAACTTCTGAATGCCTTAGAGATCAATCAAGAAGGAGAAGTTCTTCAGCAGTAGAATGAAACTCTGAAGAGGTAGGTGTCGCGACTCAGGGAGCATACGCCGAGCATAACACCTCAAGTTTTGCGAGGTTCCTCTTCATCGGCTGGTCCGCGAGCTGGTACAGGGTCGAGCGCCACCCTTTAAGTTTTGTGAGGTTCCACTTCATCAACCGATCCATGAGCTGGTACAGATGCAGGGGGTCCAACTAGGGAGATGGATGAGCTTCGAGAAGATGTTCATCGAGCATACGTGATTGTTGTTGGGCTTTAAAGAGATGTCACATGGCTGAGGTGTCTGTTCAAGAAAGGACCTCAGCGAGTGAGGGATTATGGTTATGACCAGGGTTGGATAGATGCTCCGACGAGGTTGGCAGAGTTTGAAGATAAATTCTTTATTAGGGGATGGTTGAGTGCCCTCAGGGAGCTACAGGTCCCCAGGAACTCACTGCTCTGGTATCGTCATGAGATCTCTCCTTCGACTCTGAGGCCTAATCCTTTCAGCAGGGACGACCAGTGGGTCCTTATAGATGCTATCCATGGGCAGCTATTGGAGCCAGATAAAAATTAAGTTGAGGAAGAATTAGATCCTCATCCGGACGACGACCGAAGATCGCAAGTGGATAATTATCTTATTCAGAGGCCTAATCCTCATTAAGATATTCTTAATTCAATGTAACTTTTTTATAAATGTAAGAAGTAAAAAATATTTATGTTTTGGGCATTTTTCCAACTAAACATGTGTTGTGTATTTTTTACTTCATTAATTTTTCATTTGATTATCGTGGGCTCTTCGTAGCCGACTACATTTGATGTGGGTAGAGTTGTTTAGTCGTGTGAGTATCCTCCCAGTCCAGTATGCTTATGAGATACCATTCTGCCCCACTTTACCTTTTAGGTCATGTCATCACACTCCCTTAGGCCTAAGTGTGGCAATGGCGAGGACACATCTGGTGTTGGATGTTTTATCCGATCAGGTTTTCTGAGCCAAACATTATTTGGTGACCAATTTAATTTGGCCGAACTGCCTAAGGGTCCCCTGTAGGGCTTCATATATTGCCAGGGGCCATGCTAAGAGGTTGTTCTTGTTTCATAACGAAAACCTGAGGAGGGTGACTCCCTACTTTTATATCGAGCAATGTCCCTGTCGCTTGGAAAAGGTGTGGAAGTTATAAAGTTCACAAAGCAAAATTAACACTTTATAGAATGCCACTATCGAACAATCTTCTATTAAAAATAATGAAAAATGAATTGCCAATTCCAATAATGTGATAAAAGATGAATGAAAAAACTAGAAATAGAATTTTTTTAGGTTAGCTGCGTTCCAAGATCGGGATATCTCTATGCCCTCCAGCGTTTCTAAGTGATAAGCTCCCTGTAGGTCGTTTCTTATCATCTTGAATGGTCCCTCCCAGTTTGGACCCAGCTTGCCATCAGATGGTTTTACTGCGCTGCCAAGAACTTTACTTAGGATGTAGTCCCCAACTTGTAATGTTCTTGAACTGACCTTCTTGTTATAGTGCTTTGCTAGCTTTTGCTAATAGCTCACTAGTTTCACTAGAGCTAATTCCCTGCGTTCGTCAGCTAGATCAAGTTCAGCGAGTAATGCTGCATCGTTTTGGCCTTGGTTGACCAAGGTGGACCTCCCAGTTGGGAGGCCAGTTTCAAAGGGATGATTGTCTCCATTCCATATGTTAGTATGAAGGGGGTTTCTCGAGTTGCTCGTCGTGGGATAATGCGGTAAGCCCATAAAATATGGGGTAGGTCGCTCGCCCACGCCCTTTTGGCTCGCTCTAATCTCTTCTTCAATCCGTCGATCACTATTTTATTGGAAGCTTCAGCTTGGTCGTTGCTCTGAGGGTATGCTACCGAGCTGAAATGGTGCCTGATTCTATGGTCGTTGCAGAAACCTTAGAATAGGCCACTTTTGAACTGGTTTCCATTGTCAGTGATGATCATTCTAGGGATCTCGAAATGGGTAATTATATTTTTCCATATGAATCTCATCATGTCTGCATCCCTGATGTTCGATAGGGGCTCTGCCTCAATCCATTTGGTGAAGTAGTTTGTGGAAACCAACGGATACTTGCGATTACCGGCAGCGGTAGGAAAAGGGCCTACGCTGTCCATTCCCCACTGGGCGAAGGGTCAGGGGCGGGTAAGTGATTTTAGGTCCCTAGCAGGTTGGTGGACCATAGGAGCATGTAGTTGATATTTCTCTCACTTGCGAGCATATACTCTAGAATCTCTCTGCATGTATGGCCACCAGTAGCCTTCCTTCATTGCTCGAAAAGCTAGCGATATCCCTCAAATATGGCTTCCACAGATTCTTTCATGAAGTTCGCGCAGAACTCACTCGACGTCCTTTGGGGGAACACAATGGTGGTAAGGTCCAGTGAGTGATCTCTTATTTAGCTTGCCCTCAAGAGATAAGTGAAAGCAGGTAGCTTTGACTCTTATTTGATGAGAGGCCTTCTTATCGTCTAGGAGTGCACCATATTTCAAATAGTCCCTCAGGGGGTCCATCTAACTGGGTGCTGATTCAATCTAAAGAACATGACCCATGTGTGGAAGCTCTTCGCTCTGGTTGATGCTCAGCTGGGCGAGGAAGTCTATAGGGATTGTTCTTATTAAGTCGGAGTTGATTGTTGTACTCAAGGATGCTAGGGCATCGGCATGACTATTTTGTCCACAGGGAAACTGTTGGACACTGACTTCCTTAAAGTTGGCATTAACTTTTTTGCTAAGGTGAGGTGGGCTGCCATTCTTTCATCTCTCGCATTAAAGTCCCCACTTATCTTATTGGAGACCAATTGTGAGTCGCCGAACACCCGTAGCTATTTTTCACCCAACGCATGTGCCTTCTGCAGGCCTGCTATCAAAGCCTCGTATTCCGCCTCATTATTGGAGGCTTCAAATCCAAGTCTGATCCCCTGCTCGATAATTTTATCTTCTGGGGTAACGAGCACAATGCCTACTCCTGCCCCCTTTGAGTTGGAGGCTCCATCAACAAACAATTACCAGACACCTCATGCTGAGTGATCTTCCTTCTGATCCATAGATTGAAGTTGGTCGTAAGGCTGTTCGCCTGTGAACTCCGCGATGAAGTAGGTGAGGACCTGCCCCTTTATTGCATTCCTTGGTTGGAATTGAATGTCAAATCGTCCGAGCTCGATCGACCACTTCGATAATCTACCGGAAAGATCCTCTTTCCCCAGGACTGCTTTAAGGGGGTGTGACGTAAGGACGATGATAAAGTGTGCTTCAAAGTAGTGTTTCAGTTTACTCGAGGCTAACACTAATGCAAAGGAGAGCTACGTCCAAGAGGGTCTTGCTTGCGTAGTAGACCGGGTGCTGGATTTTGGTTCTTTTGCATACCAGTGCAGAACTGACAACGTGGCTGGAAACAGCAAGGTATAGGTATAGGGAATCGTTCTCTGGAGGTATCACGAGTAAGGGTGGTGTTCTGAGATAAGCTTTGAGCTCTTCTAATGCTTTCGAGCAATCTTGATTCCACTCCACTGTTTTGCTATTCTTCAATAGCTGGAAGAATGGCTGGCATTTTTCGGATGACTTCGAGATGAATCGATTATAGGTGGCGAGCATGCCCATGAGTTTCTGTACGTCTCTTATCGTGCGGGGAGGTTGTACCTTATTAATTGCATCAATCTGGTCCGGGTTGGTTTCAATGCCTCTCTCGCTAACTAAGTACTCGAGAAATTTTCTTGACCGGACATCGAAGGAACATTTTCTCGCGTTGAGTTTCATTCGGTATTTCCTGGGGATTTCAAAGGTCCTTGATAGGTCTGAGAGGTGGTCTTCTCTGTGCCTGCTTTTGACGAGCATATCGTGGATGTAGACTTCCAAGGTATTTCCCATTTGGTCTTTAAACATATTAATGACCAACCGTTGGTAGGTTGCTCCTACATTTTTTAACCCAAAGGGCATAACTTTATAACAATATAGCCTGAGGGTGGTGATGAACACTGTCTTATCTTGGTCTGGTGCATACAGGGGAATCTGGTGATACCCCGAGTATGCATCCAGGAAACTTATTCTTTAATGAGCTGTTGTGGCGTCCAACCACTAGTCGTTCTTTGGGAGGGGGAAACTATCCTTTAGGCATGCTCTGTTAAGGTCAGTGAAGTCGATACAAACTCTCCATTTTCCATTGTTCTTCGGAACCACTACTCGATTGGACATCCATTTAGGGAATTGAACTTCCCTTATAGATCCTGCATCCAGCAGCTTCTCTACTTCTTTTTCTACAGCCTTGGCCTTCTCGGGCTCAGTTCGCCATGCCTTCCGCGTGATAGGCATGAAGGTGGGGTCTATGTGCAACCGATGACAAACCACACTGGGGTCAATCCCAGGCAGCTCGTATGGTTCCCGCGCGAAAACATCTAGGTTGCTCCTCGATACTACAGTCAATTCCTTCTTCTCTCGATCTGTGAGAGAAGCTCCAATCAAGAACATCCTGTATTTTTTGTAACCACCAGCTGCGATCTCTTTCAGGTTCTCAATGACCCGCTCAGAGGGGAGGAGCTTGGTCTCCTCCACTCTGGGTCTTCCATTCTTTAGCTGCTATTGTGAAGGTATCAAACCTTCCTGTTCCTCATGCTTCTCTTTGGCGTTCTCGACCTTCTTCTCTGGTTTTGGGCGGATGGCTTCTATAAAGCACCTTCTTGCCATCGCTTGATCTCCGTGGATCTCCATCACTCCTCACTCAATCATGTATTTGAGTTTCTGATGGTAGGTCGAGGGTACGACCCTCATTTCATATAGACATCCTCTGCCGATGATAGCTTGATAGGGCGATTCAATGTCGACTACCAGAAACTCGATCATTTTGGAGACACTTCTTGCCCTCACTGGCAGTATGATCTTTCCCAAAGGGATAGTTACTTTCCCAGTGAAGCCAACTAGAGGGACAGTGGCTTCCTTTAAGTCGACAACGCTTAACTTCAATTTCCTGAACAGGTCGAGATACATTACCTCATATGAGCTTCCCTGGTCGACGAGTAACTTGTCGACGTCGTATTTCTCTATTCGAAGTGTAATGATCAAGGCATCATGATGTGGGGTTCTTAATCCCACTAAGTCTTCATCCGTGAATACTATATGTTTGTTGTAGTCAACGTTATCTGCTCGTCGATTCTTTTTGGACTATGTTTTCGCTGGATCGGTCTAAAAAGCTTGCATTACTGTCGTAATATTTTTCACTTCCATCTGAGCTAAGTTTCCCTGAATCTGATTTAGATCAGATGCCCCATGAATCACTGCGACCTCATGGTCAGCATCGTCCTCGAGCACATTGTCGGGCCTTGTGTCTTCGGTGGCACCATCTTTTTCTACCTTCTTTTCCACAAACTCGTTCAGGTGCCCGGTCTGGTCCAACTCTTCAAAGTGGGACTCAAGAGCCTTGCAGTGTTGAGTCTTATATCCTCCTTCCTTGTGAAAAGCACATCGCAACGCGTTTTTTCTCTTTGAGGGATCTTCTCCCATCATTTTGGGCCCCTTAACAAATGGCTCGTCCTTGATCTTCGCTATGATCTTGTAAATTGGTTCTTTGAAGATGGTGTTACTGCCTAAAATGCTTTTGAAACATCATTTATGTTTCCGTTCTTGGAGCTATCCTTGCTCTAATTTTTGCCCCCTTTCTTCTAATTTTCAGTCTTATCGTTGCCCTTGGCAGCGAGCTTAACTCGACCATTTTCCCCTGCACTAAGGTGGGTCACATCTTCAACTTTGGCATACTTATCTATGCAAGCCATCAGTTCATCAATTGTTGTGGCCTCCTTCTTAGTGAGGGATTGGTGCAAGAGACAAGAGCTGGGTAGGCCAATCTTGAAAGATTCTACTACTACCTACTCCAAGAAGTCCTCGACCTCATTGAAAAACTCCCAGTACCTTTTTGCATAGTCCCGAAATCTCTCCTGAGGCATCTTTTTCATTATTAGCAAGGCATCCATCCTCTTTGGATGGGAGTTGCTGGTAATGAAGCAAGCCGTGAAGAGCTCTGCCATGGACTCAAAGCTCCTAATATATCTATGAGGAAGTCTCTCAAACCACTTCTGGGCCACATCATGCAAACTCGAGGGAAAGATCCTGAACATTAGTGCGTCCCTGTGGTTCTAGAGAGTCATGGCCTGTCTGTATTGCCTAGCGTGATCGATAGGGTCAGTCTTTCCATCATAGATCTTTAATCTCGGAATCGTGAACTTCTTGGGGGCTTATTCCTGTTTTATCTCCATTGAGAAAGGGGATTTCATCTGGGTCCTGAGAGCTCGTCGGGCTAGCTCTCTGGTCGATTTGCACCTTTATGTGCTAGGTGCTGGTCCATTTCTCTTTGGACCAAATTTTGAATGTCATCATTTCCTCGAGTCGGGCTCCTGCAACGGCTAGTTGGTCGTTGTTTCTCAAGCAAGTCATCGCTTGACGAGTGTTCCCTGATCCTTTGGACTCCGCGCCTAGGGATCTTTCCTCGGCTACGAGACTTTCTCGCCTGAGGACTAGGAGTGCGATATTTACGTCGTCTGGTGCTACGATGGAGCTCTTTTTCCATCCATTCCAATATACTTTTGAGGCGAGCATTCTCAGCTTCTTGCTTGCTAGCGGACTCTCTTTGCTCCCGGAGCCTTGCCTCATAGGCATCGATCAACCTGGAGATTTGTGTGGACCTAGCAGGTCTTGATATTTCTCTAAGGCTTGCCGCTCTGGGCTAGCCCTTTGATCTGAACGTCGAACTTCAGATTTGATCCTATGAGGGGTAGGCTACTCTTGGATATCCCCTGCTTGAGGGGCATTGGTACTGTGACCAGACATACCAAATTCTTTATTGGTGAGGGTTTTCTAAAATGAAGACAAACGTTCCCACAGACAGTGCCAATTGTGGTGACAATTAAGCTCAACACAAATTAATAAGAAAAGTCAATCACCAAAACGAATAAAGAATGTAAAGAACGCCAATCACACGATACAATATTTACGTGGTTCAGCAAGAATACCTACGTCCATGGATACATGCCTTTTTCCCCAAGCTTAGGGTTTTCTATATACATGTTTGTTCTCGAGGAGTGGGGGTGTTGAACTCCCCCACGTCAGTCCATAGCCCCTATAATATCTGCATACGAGATTTTAGGAACTTGACTGAGTCGTAACTGAATTGAGTGGGATGCGAGGCTCCTAGACTTTGGGCCATTTTTATTGTGCTACTCGTGTTGGGCTAGAATGAGAAATCGAGGTACCCACAATAACAATGAATTCAATTTTCCTACAAATTTTGTACTTTGACATTCTCAAGATTCAAACCAACAATTCTAGATATTTGATAAAAACTACAAAAATTCCATAAAAGTAGTTATTAAAAATAAGTACAAATTGAACCAAATTGAACCAAAACAGTAGTGAATTGACTGATAACAAAAAAAATTAAAAAATGGATTGAATGATATTCAAGCCATATACCCAAAAACAAATCTAAAATAAGCCACCAAAGGTTGAAACTAGGGGTGGCAATTTTAGAAACGACACGAAAAAATGACCCGGAACGACACGAAATTGACCCGAAATTGACACCATGCTTCGTGTTTGAGTCGTGTTTTTTACACGAAGTCGTGTCGTGTTGTGTTCGTGTCATAATTATGAGTCGTGTCGTGTTATCATGTTTTATAGGCATAAAATTTAAGAAATTCTGGTTGTCGTGTGTTGTCGTGTCGTGTTATTTTTTATTCGGGTCGTGTTCGTGTAAACTAAAAAATGCGAATTCGTGTCATGTCGTGTTCGTGTCCGAAAAAACCTTGTCGTGTCAGCCCAAAACACGACCCGTTGACCCGAATTGCCACCCCTAGTTCAAACACAAATACACTCAAACAATAGCAATTATTTATTAGGAGATTATATCTAAGCATATAAGATATATAGATTGATTTGAAACCACCCAAATGCAATTCTTTACAAACTAAACAAAAAATCAATAGAAAACTCACAAAAAAAATCTCTAGCTCACACACATCAATTAAGCAATGGTGTATAAAAAAATCTCAAGCTCACACACATATCAATTAATTTGTGTTTTGGATTCATGGTATAAACAATAACGGTATAATCAAACCTGATTGTAGTGACCAAAACATATTTTTTTTTTAAAAAGAACAACAATGATCTAAGAACAGGTCCGAGATGGGTTTTGATATACCTATACAAAAAAATATACCCAAAAAAAAAAGAAAAACGCAACTAACCTAACAGGAACAGGTCCGAGTCAGGTCTTTGATATACCGAAATAAAAAAATATATCGAAATAAAGAAAAGCGCAACTTACCTACCAGAATAGGTCCGAGTCTTCAAAGAACAAAGAACAATGGTAGACACTATTAAGGTTTTAACTCGGAACGTGGGTATTTTTGGGAAGGATTGAGGATTATTAGGTCAAACTAATTGAGGGGAGAGAGTTTTGAGAAGGATTAGAATTGGTGGAGATTCGTCCAGAGGAAGAGGCGTGATGGGAGAGACTGTTAGAGGTTTTAACTTGGAACGTGGGTGTGTTGTTTTAACAAAATACAAACCCCCACCAAAAACTAAAAATTGGGGGTTTTTTTTCCTAATTTTAGTGGCATTTATTATGAAATGCCTAAAAAATACCACATTTATTCCAGCATTAATTAAAAAACTACTATATTTATGCGGCACATCAATATAAATGCTGTGAATTTTCAATATTTATAAATAAATGCTGGTAAAAAGAAAATTCTCAACATTTTTAAATAATATCGAGAAAAAAGTGCCGGAAAAAAATAGTTTTCTTGTAGTGTGAGCTAGAGTTACCAGGATTATTGTTTACAATTTGATGCGAGGAAAATGACAACCTGATGAAAGTAGGATTACACATCGTTTAAGAAAATAAGGAAGACACATCCATACGAATAGCGGGAACATAACAGAAGGCCACTCGGTGTTACAATCGGTTAATTAGAAATTGAATATTAAAAGAAAGTGATCCACTACACCAAAAATGTTGACTTGTCATGGTCATTAACCGTGACAAGTCCAAATTGTCACGATAAATAACCGAGACAAGTTCATTAGACTTGTCACAATCTTGTCAAGGTCTTTTGTCATGGTTAAATACAGGGAAAAAACCAAAAACAATTGTCAGGGTCAAAGGCCGTGACAAGTTTCTTTATCACGGACTTATCATCATTTTTTATCGTGAAAATTCTAGGCAAAATTTAAAAAAAATTGCTAGGCAATATGGCCACTGCCACTACCCAACAATATATTTATACCTGTTTTAACAAAATTGTACCTATTCAAACAGAACATATCCAAATAAAATTCAAATCATATACCAAATCAAGGCATTTGTAATCCATATCCAGATAAAATAGAAATGCAAATATCCATCATATCCGAACCAAATTGTACCAAAATCGAAAGAATATAAATACAATCCAATTTTTAAAATAATAAAAGATAGAAATAATGTCAATCTTCAGTAGGTCGGAAGAGGAAGGAAAGCCATATAACATATGAATTGACACACCTCGCAATATGATGAACAGCACATTATTCACGCAAGCACACAGTTGAGTTCTCCTTTCCCTCCACCACATGCGTAACGCGAATCTTGCCTCAATGTCTTGGAGGGGACGTCTATGAACTGGCATACCCGAGAGGAAGCTCGAATCCCTCAACCCCCTCGTTATCGGCAGTCCACAATATATGTAGAGTAAATGCATGCTTGACAAACCGACTATTGACTTAAGCCGATCGACGGCGGTCACGATGGGAAATGGATCATCATATGGCGCCGAGTCTATGCGTATCAGTGATGTAACAATGGCATCAACATCCTCGTCCTCGTCTACCTCTACCTCCTTCTCCTTCCCCTTTCCCTTTCCCAACTGACACTTCATGTGATAGCTTCTCATCATGGACATCCACATTATGTCCCAACCCTATTTTGCTCATTTCCATTATGATGATCCTAGACTTCCCCACTCGTGATCTCACCCCGTATTCCTCCCCTTGCGATTCATCCAGACCACTTGGTTGAGTGCGTCTGAAGCCAAAGATGCTTTGTCGGCATCAAACTGCGACTCATGCACTTCCTTAAGCTTTGCTTGAAATTATAAAACTACACGATTAGTCAATAAAAAAATTAAACATAATTAAAAAAATTAAACATTTATAACTTACAATGGTGCCTACGACGCTCGAGGCCACTCCCCCAATGCCACTCCCCGTCTCCTAAAATAAAATAAACATTTATTCTACCATATAGGCATAATTAAGTAAATTAAACATTGATTCTACCACATAGGTATCGAGCCTATGTGGATGATATGACGTAAATATTGCGTATTTCATCCCTCGAACCTACGCATTTTAGCCCCCTCGGGTATCTTATTCCCTATAATTATGCTCATTAACCAGAAAACCTCGAATTTTTAACGGAATTTGTAGCCCTCCTCGCTAGCTTTGCGTGTCCGCGAACGGTGCGCGGTTTCGATTCAGAACGAAGAAGTTACGGTGATTTCAGTGGAAGAGAAAGGAATTCAACCAAAATAGCAATGCAGTATGATGCGACCTGCTTGATCGATCGATCGACCAAAGGGGTCGATCGATCGATCGATCCTTCTTGACAGTGGGATATTTTGTTACCATCGATCGATCGACCAAAGGGGTTGATCGATCGATCCCCTGTTTCCAGGAGATATTTTGCCTTATGTTTTATTTTTCCTTTTCTTTTCTATTTCTTTTCCAACTTAATATATAAGAAAGTTTTGGTTTCTAATTTCATTATCTTGTAATAATAGATCATTTTCCATATTTTGAGAGCTTGGGTTTGGTTAGGGTTTGAGAGTGTGCCATTTTCTCCCTCCGAGGGTTTGTCCGTATAGAGATCTATCCGTCGAGGTTATGTAAGAACACTATTCCTCTATCCTCTCCTTTAATCCAAGTTTTCGTTTATTTATTTATCGCTTTTTTACTCGCTTTCTAGTTTAGATTTATTGCGTTTATTTACGCTTTTTCTAGTGTAAATTTACCGCGTTTATTTACCGCATTTTTATCATGCGTTGTAGATAGATTAGTGTAGGTTGTGTTTGAATGGAACTCACTCGAGTTGACGCATTGCTTTGCTTTGGTGATGGTGTTTACGGGTCTATTTAGGGTGCGTTGTCCTAGTTATTATGCCTAGGAGATGTGACGGGGCATATCATGTATGTCCTGTGCTTACGACCTTGCGTGCGTAATTTCTGGGGTATTTGTTGACGCCAAAATCTTATTAGGCTTTTATGCGGATTTAGGGACATGACAACCCTTGATTCAATTAATTGTCGAAACGAGACGCTGTCGTAATAACTCATTGACCCATGTGACAATTTTATACAAATTAACTCGGGTGAGGGATATTCTATGCAACCTATAGTTTTTACCGCTTTATTAGTCTAGTTTCATTTCCCCTGTCTAGATTAAATCTTTTCCTTTTTCGCAACTTTTCCTTTTTGTGTATAATCATCTTTTACACTTTTATTTAGGATTATTAAATCATATAAATTCTAGCAACTCATCTCTGTGGATTTTTTATACCCGACTTACCGCTATACTCACCAGTTGAGTGTAGTCGTAATTTAGGTTTTTGTATTGTTTAGGTGAGCCGAATTTAAAATGACCGGCATGTAGGTGACTCTCGCACCGCAAAAAAACCCCGTCTATCAAATGGCGCCATTGCCGGGGATGGGTTTGTTTTAGACTTTATTTGATTTAGTTTTTCATAGTATTTTCTTTCTATTTGTATTATTTGGCTAACCTTTTTGCTGGATAGAACATTTGAGCGCTAAGAAACTTTGATTCTTCGCCACGCACCTTCCTTCTCGTGTTCTCCATCAACACTCGGTAACCTTTTCCTTTTTTATAGATTTGTCGGTAATTCTAATGTTTCATTTGGGTTATGTTCTCGAATCTGGCCCTGCGAATGTTTTATTTGGGACCTATTCTTGAATCTCGAACCATTAGAATTACCGGTGGATTCCTATGAGTTGATAGAAATTATTTAAACCTTTTAAAACCTTTTTCTGATGAGGACTCTTTGCCGCTCTTGTTTTCCATGATGGATGTTGTCCCCACGTGTGCACCATCTCCCATTCCAACTGAAAAAAACTTTGGGAGATGAGTCGATTTTCTTGGATCCCAAGTGTTTCTTTCCTCCTTGTTATCCAAATCCCCCATCGTCTGCCCAAAATTTCAAATTGGCGATGGTTCACATTTTCCACAACCCATGCAAGCCTTCCGTTGTTCAAACGGAATTCATATCCTCCAAGAGGAATGTCGTAAATAGCATGTTGTAAATAGTAGGTTGTGTATAGTTAGCTTTTTATTCTTTTTATTTCTCATTTCTTTTTATTTTAGTCTAGTGTAATTAGTTAATCTCTTTTTTATTTTTTTGTATGCTTTGTACTAACTTGTTTTGCAGATTCATTTGGACTTGTTCTTTTGGAGATCCCTCCAAATTTGAGTAATATTATTCTTTTCCTATCTTTGTGTTGTGTTGTTTAATGGACGCAATGAGGACAATGCAACATTTAAGTTAGGGGGTGTGGAATATTCTATCCATTTCATTGTTTAGTCCTTGAATTTGACTACAATTTAGTTACAAAACATGTTTTTGTTAAAAAATCAAAAATTTCAAAAATATTTTCTTTCTTTTTTCTCCTTTATTGGGCTTTTTGCCTTTGTTTTTTATGATAAATTTCAATAATTGCCCGCTCTAATAGACAACCCAATGATGCATGTTCTTTATTTTAGAAGTTATTAGACTTTGCTCTTGATTATTGATATTATGAATAACTTCATGAATTAAATTTTAATCCCATGAGCACATGCACTTTTATTGCCTTATTGATTTGGTTTAAGATTTTTATAACTCGATAATCTTTTGTTACATTGTATATACTTACACCGAGTAAGCTTTGTACCTTTCGTAGTTTGTGAGTGTATACACTATTCTTTCCTCTTTGAAAACATTGAATTCGTCGGTAATCTCTATATTCTTTCATTTGACCGTTCATTAATTGAGTTCATACTTGAAATGTGTTACTTGAGCATGATTTTCATATATTGTTTTGATTCGAGAATTGCATAAACTTTTGGAAATGATCATAGGCCCTCTTTGTTTATATCACCCATATTAGCCTTGACCTCACCCTTATATGTTTACCCTCGTTAACCCCTTTGAGCCTAAATATAGCCTTTCATTTCATAACCCCATTCCCTTAACAAACTCTAAATTGGAGTTTTACCCCATACATACACCTTGCATACCTTTGTTTGGAATGATACTTGGGATTGAATGTTGTTGTTGTGATGTCGGTTTCAATTTAGGCATATGAGAGTTTGAAAAGTAAAGAAAAGAAAAAGTGAAAAAAAATGAAGAAAAAGAGAAAGCAAAAAGCAAAAGAAAACAAAAGAAAAAGAAGAAAAGAACAGAAAGAGAAAGTTGTATATGTTGTGCATAGTTCAATAAGCTTTTATTACTCTCCCCGATGATATATCCAATGCCATTTTGGAACTTGTTTTTCCAATTTTGATATTACCCGCATTCTCCCATTATCCCGAGTTTTCATTCTGAATACTTTGAATCCGTATATACATACCCTTTCATTCCGTACCATAGCCTAACCTACATTACAAACCTATTAAAGTCCTATGTGATCTTAGGTTGATGTAATATAAAGGTTTAAATAGTTTTGATAATCTGTGAAAATGCATTTCGCCTCTTTTAGTGTGCGGTATCCTTTCATTGAGATTACAATTTTTATTTTCATATATAGCGTTCTTCATTTGTGACATGTGTGCGGCCTAGTTTCCCTTTACATTTACTCTTTATTCCCGCATGTTCCGTGTGTTACATCCCTATTTCGAGTGAATTCACTTGATGAGTGTAATGCCCGTGAGGATTGAATGTATGCTTGCTTTAACGTTTATCCGGTTTATATAAGTTTTTCACGAAATCACACTTTGCATGGGCTTGTTCCCCCTCCCGTATTTTAAGGTTTTAATTCTATGAGGTGCATTCTATAATGTTAATGATTTGGACTTTTGTTTGAATTCATTCAATTTGCTAATAATGTGTATTAAATCTTGTTCGCCATTATTGGGCTTATCGCATGTTGGTTTGGGCATATTTTGAGAAAACCATTTCATGTTTGTGGGTGTCATCCCAGAAAACCCTCACGAGACTACACTCGTCCACTAGAGTGACCTAGGGGTTTAACAACTTATTGCATACGCTAAATGCAATAGAATCGCCTGCAAAAGTGATCTTTTGCTTTTATACCGTACTTTTGTACTATCTCCTATTTTTGGTTTTCTTGTAGTTCTTGTTGGATCCTATTTTGGGGGTGATATGACGCAAATATTGCATATTTTATCCCTCGAACCTACTCATTTTAGCCCCCTCGGGTATCTTATTCCTTATATTTATGCTCATTAACCAGACAACCTCGAATTTCTACGTTAACATGTTTTGCAGGGGTTAATTGAGCTTTTATAGGTAATTGGATGCTAAGTGTAAAGTTCGGACGCGTTCCACTCAATTTCCGTACACGATCACACGTTCAAGGGAAATTCAGTCATTTCACATATTGGGAACCTAGTCAAACATCTACACGGAAGTTGTAGACCTCCTCGCAAGCTTCGTGTGCCCGTGAACGGTGTACGATTCCGATTCAGAACGAAGACGTTACGGCGATTTCAGCGGACGAGAAAGGATTTCAACCAAAACAGCAATGCAGTGTGTTGTGACCTACTTGATTGATCGATCGACTAAAGGGGTCGATCAATCGATCCTTCTCGACAGTGGGATGTTTTGTTACCATCGACCGATCGACCAAAGGGTTCGATCGATCGATCCCCTGTTTCCAGGAGATATTTTTCCTTATGTTTTCTTTTTCTTTTTCTTTTCTATTTCTTTTCCAACTTACTATATAAGCAAGTTTTGGTTTCTAATTTCATTATCTTGTAATAATAGATCATTTTTCATATTTTAAGAGCTTGGGTTTGGTTAGGGTTTGAGAGTGTGCCATTTTCTCCCTCCTAGGTTTTGTCCGTATAGGGATCGATCCATCGAGGTTGTGTAAGAACACTATTCCTCTATCCTCTCATTTAATCCAAGTTTTCGTTTATTTATTTATCACATTTTTACTCACTTTCTATTTTAGATTTACTGCGTTTATTTACGTTCTTTCTAGTGTAAATTTACTGCATTTATTTACCGCGTTTTTATCATGCTTTCTAGCTAGATTAGTCTAGGTTGTGTTCAAATGAAACTCACACGAGTTGACACATTGCTTTGCTTTGGTGATGGTGTTTACGGGTCCATTTCGGGTGTGTTGTCCTAGTTATTACGCGTAAAAGATTTGACAGGGCATATCATGTATGTCCCGTGCTTACGACCTTGCGTGCGTAATTTTCGGGGTATTTGTAGACGCCAAAAATCTTATTAGACTTTTATACGGATTTAGGGGTGTGACAACTCTTGATTCAATTAACTGTCGAAACGAGACGCAGTCGTAATAACTCGTCGACCCATGTGACCATTTTATACAAATTAACTCGGGTGAGGGATATTCGATGCAACCTATAGTTTTTACCGCTTTATTAGTCTAGTTTCATTTACCCTGTCTAAATTAAATCTTTCCCTTTTTCGCATCTTTTCCTTTTTGTGTATAATCATCTTTTACACTTTAATTTAGGAGTATTAAATCATATAAATTCTAGCAACTCGTCTCTGTGGATTTTTGATACCCAACTTACCATTATACTCACCAGTTGAGTGTAGTCATAATTTAGATTTTTGTATAGTTCAGTTGAGCCGAATTTAAAACGACCGACGCGTAAGTGACTCTCGCGCTACACCAAAGCCCCGTCTATTAGTGGCCTACCCTCAGGGCCACTCCCCGTCTCCTGAAATAAAATAATACATAATTAGTAAGTAATGCAAATTAATGCTAAATTATACTAACTAAAATTAAAGAAAATTAAAAACTTACCATCCTATGCTCCACCTCGGCGTAGAGACGTCCGCCCGTAGTAGTGCATATCCAATTTTTTCTCCCGGTTGTCCCTCCCCAATTGGAGAGATGCCAATTGCCTCTCATTGGTCTCAATGTCAACAAATTTCTTCCACTGTGCCAATGAGATTGGATCCTTGGGGGGATCGTTTCACGGAGTCTCACAATGGACTCCTACGTTTTCCCAAATACCGTGCCATAAATTCTTCTTCCACATTTTATATTGATCCCTCAATTGCTCCAACATGGGGCCGCGAAGATATGCGGGAAGGCTAAATTGTTCCTATCAGACAAATACAATCCATCCTGTAAGTAATTATTACAGTTATAAATATAAATATAAATATTAAATACACAACCTGTAGCGCCCGTTATCTTGAGGTGAAGAGGCATGGCCCTACAATCAATGTACCTCAGGCCGATAATATCCTTCAACAATGCTAGCACTCTAGCTAATAATTTTGTCTTATTTTGTAGGTTGCCCCTAATTTTCCCCATTTTGGGAGCCTAGTGTCCGAGGAGCCCTGATCGCATCCGCTACCGCATCCTGCTGAAGTCATTTTTTGCCAAAATTGTTATTATTAGCACAAGGATGTATATGAACTTTGAATTAAAGCTCAAATATGATAATAACAATATATACTAATACCAATACCAAATCAATTTATAACAATATCAATTTATACCAATTTCAATTTATACCAATACCAATACCAATTTTAATATAACATATTCACTTGGTTCAATTTTAATATAACATATTCACTTGGTTATTACAAGTATTAAAATGATCAAGTACAAATAATTTGAATACTTATTACAAATAAAAAAAATCAAATTTGAGTTATCATAAAAAATAGATTGATAATCGGTAGGTGTAGCCAAGTCATCCACACTACAGTTTAGACGCTTTGGCGCATGTAGGACGATTGGCCAAGAATCGTTGTTGATATACTCCGAGTAAAACCTTTTCTTAACCATTTTAAAAGAACAAACAAACGGCTCATTGCCCACATGTTCGTTCCTCTTCAACTTGGACAAGTCAACTATGATCAAATTGGTGCCAGGATCAACTTTACAAGCATTTTTATCCATAACTCTTAGCCAATCACAGTAAAATACAACCTCTTTGAAGTTTACATAGTCTAAATATATTTTGAATTAGAACATAGTAAGTCATTTCATCTTCAACGAGGTTTTTATCTTTCTCGCTTGCTCGAAAAAAAGTGAGAGCCTTGTAAGAAATTCCCGAGTTCTATACATTTGTATTTTCCTCATACACCCTTGCACCAAATACGTAACCGTTCAATTGATACTTTTTATACTCTAGTGCTATGAAAAAGGGTCCAGTGGCTAGACAAGAAAGCCTTGATGTCGCATCAACCGTTTTTAAGAGCTGATAACATAAATACATTAATTAGGTTAGTTGTAAAGCTTTCTTGTAATGTGACATTTTATAACAGTCTATATTAATAATAATTACCTCGTGTGACAACTAGAGCCTAAACTCGTTGTCTGATTGTTACATTGTTTTTTGTCCTTTATTGTTCTCACATGATTTATATTTTTTGTATAGATCACAACGAAACTATTACAAAATTAATCATGTAAAAATTAAAATAATTTAAACTTACTTTTTACATTATTCGATATCTTCATACATGTTAAGAATATAAAGAGATACTTTTTCATGTTGCAAACTCGTTAGTTTCACTCGTTTGCCCATCACATGGCCACCCTCATCGATGAACTCATCATTGTCATCTACGCTAGTCGAGTCAGGAATATATTCCCGACTGTAGATTTATGACTTTACGGTGATGTACACCTCTACAATTAATCCTTCAATCTATAGTGTATTTTGAACGTAATCTTTGAAAACTTTCATCAATCATTCAAAAGGATACATCCACCGATATCTTACTGGGCAACAAAGAAGTGCCTCGTCGCATATGTATACCAATAAGTGAACGCGTATGTCAAAGAAAGATGGGGGAAATTACTTCTCTAAGATATAAATGCTTTGTTCATAGCCAATTTTGTGATCACTATGTGATCTCGATTGACTACTTTTCACATAAAAGTGAGAAGAAGATACTAATTTGAATAATAGCCCTTTGTAAATCCTTGTGTTTGGAAAAATAGTGCTTAAACAATTGAGGAACTAATTGAATGATCACATGCCAATCGTGGGACTTACACTTGTGTAAATCATGGGTAGCATAATTCACAATCCTTTGGAAGTTGGACGAAAAATTAGATCGAACTATGGTTTAAAAGAAACATAAGGAAAAAATTAAGAAGTTAACAGTAAACAAAAATTAATAAAACAAGAGTCGGGAAAAGTCCCCGCCATGGTTTGAACAACTAATAATTAGAATTTTGGTTCGAAAACATTTAATCTGCCATTTTTAATTAATCAAAAACATCACGCAAGAAGAAATTTAACTCAAAGTTACGAGATAAACACATTTAATTGAAAATGATCACACACGGCTTAAAATCGAATTATCTCTATAAACACTAACGTTGCGTGACAAAGAAACTTAAACACATAATAATTCCATTTTAATACATGCAGTTTTAATTAAATGTGATTTTACACGAACCCTAATTATCGGAGATCGATGCCCATCAATGGAGGACACGCGATCCAAACCCTATTTAACTACTCACGCAACATAATTAAACTAATTAAACAACTAATTAATAATTAAAAACACTAAATAAATAACTACAATCAATTTATCTAGGCATTGAATAACAAATAGGCATGGAAATTAAAGCAAGAACAAAGCTTAAGTAAAAGGAAACTTACATTAATGGTGATTACCCAAAGAAAGTGGAGGAGATCGGGCACTCCACAAAATATCCCCAAAATGTTACAAACCCTAAAAACTAAGGAAATGAAAGATATATATGATGGATCCCTCTTCAAAATGAAGAGAAAATGTGTTTATACATAAACCCTAGGTGGCATAATTGTAAATAAGAAGGTTGAAAACAGGGGATCAAATCGATTTGGAAGGAACCGAATCGATTCGAAAAAAGGGGAAGTAAAAAAGTAGGTTTTGGTGCCAAATCGAATCGATTCGGACTTGTCTGAATCGATTCCCACCTGGAAGTCTGCAATTCTCACCTTGTCCAACTTTTCAGAAATGTCGTAACTTCTTCGTTATAACTCGGAATTAGGCACGGTCAGAGGCTACGCGAAGATAAATCAGAGGGATACAACATCCAAGAAGACACTAGGCTAAAAAATCAAATTATGAAATGACTAAAATGCCCTTGAGTGTGCTTTTGAAGTCAAAACCATCCTAAAAATGCCATAACTCCTTCGATACAACTCGGATTCATGCACTGTTGTGGCAACGCGAAGAGAAATCAAAGGGCTTCAACTTACGTGAAGAGTTAGGGATTAAAATATGAATGCTAAAATTACTAAAATGCCCTTGAAGCTGCAAAAGTTGATGAAATGCTATCGAACTTCACACTAAGCACTGAAATACCTACAAAATCTCAATTATACCTCATATAGCATCTTAACATATAAAACGGAGGTTTTCTAGTTAACGAGCATAAATATAGGAATTAAGGTACCTGAGGGGGCTAAAATGCATAAGTATAAGGGGTGAAAAATACAATATTCATGCCGAATCACACCCCCTAACTTACACATTGATAGTCCCTAGCAATGAAGTACAAACCAAGAATAACTACAAGCAAACCACAAAAAGGAGATATGTACAAAGGGGATAAATGTCACTTTCTCAGGCGAACGATTGCATTTAGTGTATGCAATAAGATGTTAAACCCCTAGGTTACCCTAGTGGACGAGTGTCGTCTCGTGAGGGTTTTCAGGGATGAAACCCACAAACATCATACAGTTTTCTCAAAATATACCCAATCACTTGCGACAAACTCAAAAATACGAAAAATATTCCAAACATGTTATTAGCAAAGTGAATGAATTCACACAAAAGTCCGTAGTTATTAACATTATAGAACGAACTTCATAGAATTGAAACCTTAAAAGTGGGAGGGGAGCGAGCACATGCATAGTATGATTTGGCTAAAACTTAAATAAACGAGATAAACATAAAATCATGCATATATTCAATCCTTACGGGCATTACACTCATCAAATGAATTCACTCGAAACAGGGAGGTAACACACGGGACATGCGGGCATAAAGAGTAAATGTAAAAGGAAACTAGGTCGCGTACATGTCACAAATGAAGAACGCTATATAGGAAATTTAAAACTGTTATCTCAATGAAAGATAACACACATTAAAAGAGGTATGGGTTGTAATGTAGGCTAGGCTTGGGTTATGAAATGAAGGAAATATGTACGTATTCAAAGTTATTCGGGATGAAAACTTGAAATAATGGTAACAATGCGGGCAAAATCGAAAATGGAAAACAAGTTCCATAATCAAGCATTAGATATAACAATTGGAGAGTAACAAGGATTATTGAACTCTATATACACATATACAAACTTTCTCTTTATCTTTTTCTTTTCTTCTTTTTCTCATGTTTTCTTTTCTTTTATTTTATTTTTCACTTCTCTTTTTCT
This sequence comes from Sambucus nigra, assembly GCA_949130495.1. Classification (NCBI taxonomy): domain Eukaryota; kingdom Viridiplantae; phylum Streptophyta; class Magnoliopsida; order Dipsacales; family Adoxaceae; genus Sambucus; species Sambucus nigra. The sequence goes on along the minus strand of OX422216.1, from coordinate 542,302,984 downwards.
TCTCTTTTTCACTACACTTTCTTCACCATTCTCACTGTCATATGCATAATTGTAACCACAAAATAAGAACATCATTCAATCACAAGAATCATTCCAAACAAAGGTATGTAAGGTAATATGTGTGGTGTATAACTCCCATTTGGAGTTGGTTATGGGATTTTGGGTAATGAAATGAAACACTATATTTAGGCTCAAAGGGGTTGACTAGGGAAACACTTAAGGTGAGGTTAAGGCTAATATGGGTAATATTACAAAGATGGACTATGATCATTACATAATGTTTTCACAATTCTCGAGTCAAAATAAATTTTGAAAATTATGCTCAAGTAACACATTTCAAGATATAAACTCAAATAATGAATGATCAAATGAAAGAATAATGAGATTACCGACGAATCAATGTTTTCAATGAGGAAAAAAAGTGTATAACACTCACAAACGACTAAAGGTACAAAACTTACTAGGTGTACGTATATACAATGCAACAAAAGATTACCAAGTTATAAAAATATTTAAACAAATTAATAAAATAAGAAAAGCACATGTGCTCATGGGATAGGTTTAATTCATGAAGTTATTCATAATATCAATGATTTGAGAACTAAAGTCTAATAACATCTAAAATCAAGAACATGCATCGTTGAGTTGCCTATTGGATCGAGCAATTATTGAAATTTATTATCAGAAGCAAAGGCAAAACAAAAGAGAAAAAAGCATGCTTATTAACTAAATGTGATAAAATCAACAGACTAAACAAGAAATGGATAAATTATCCCACATCCCCTAGCTTAAATGTTGCATTGTCCTCAATGCGCATTAAGAACACAACACAAAGATAAGAAAATAATGACATTACCCAAAATTAGAGCGATCCCTGATAACCACGAGCCCATTGAAATCTACAAAACAAGTTAGTACTGAGCATAATAAAAAGAAATAACAAAAATTTTAACTAATTATGCTAGACTAAACTAAAAGGAAATAAGAAATAAAGAAAGAATAAAAAACTAACTATTTACAACTTACTATTTGGACTTCACACTAACTATACACTAGAAGTCTAAATAATTGAGAATCCACCCAAAATATGGTTTGACTTTGGAAGATCAACGGTGGACCCTCCATAGCATGCATGCCTCCCGAAAAATAGGAATTTCGTTTGAAAAACGGAAGGCATATGCAAGGCGTAAGAAATGAACCATCGCCAATTATAAATTTTTGGGGGACAATGGGGATTTTTTATTTTAAGGGAGACAAGACTACATTAATCTCAAGAAAATTAAAATCACATCCTCAAGGTTCTTCAATTGGAAAGGGAGGTAGGGCTAGTGCAAGTGAATAGCCCATGAGATGAACCATCTCAAAATAACATTCCCGTTCAAGAATCGGGTCAAAGTCCTCAAGACTTTCAACCGATTCTTGTGATAAATTTAATGGTTCGGGAATAGTAGGGGATAAAGGAAGTGAAGGACAATCGACAGTGCTTGGATCACTCTCAATTATTTCTTCCTCAAAAAGGGGTGTAGGTGAAACGAAAGTTTCAACCTCAACCCGGCTTTTTGAAGAAGAAATGATATCATTGAGTTGGACATTTTTCTTTTTCCAAGCATCATAAATCGTAGCCTCGTCATTCAATTCCTTATTCCCACAACGCAAAGTTACATCCCAAGACAATGAGGGATTACCTGTAACTTCTTGATTTTCACGTGCAAGACGCTCATACTCAATAAATTGTAGGCATTCTCGCATTGTTTTGCGAGTGTAACTTTGAGAACTATTAGCATAACAATTAAATCTATCTAAAGATTTATGGTGAGACATTGCAAAATAAGCTAAATAAACAAAAGCAACAAGTGAAAAAATTTTAATTTCTCAAAATAATCTAGCACAAGTCAAAAAGAAAGGATAAAATAAAGAATACAAATATAAATAAAAGAAATATTACGAAATTATAAATCAATTACAATCTATAACAAAACATTCCTCGGCAACAACGCCATTTTTATGAGGCGTAAACTTTATATTTAAAACATGTCATTAGGTGTTTACGCCCTATACAAAATAAATACCATAACTTGGTAAACTAATTGAAGTGTAGCGGCAAGTAGGGATCGAATCCACGGGGAGTGTCATATATAATTTAATTGATTTATTATTTCAAGAATGAAAGTGTAAAAGGTGATATGGTTTAAAAGAAAGAAAAAGGAAAAAATTAAGAAGTTAACACTAAATAAAATTTAATAAAACGAGAGTCGGGATCGCATCCCCGCCATTGGTTAAACAACTAATAATTAGAATTTTTGTTCGAAAATATTCAACCGAGCATTTTTAATTAATCATAAACATCACGCAAGAAGGAATTTAACTCAAAGTTACGAGATAAAACATTTAATTCAAAATGGTCACAGGCGTCTTAAAATCGAATTATCGTTATAAACACTATCGTTGTGTGACAAAGAAAGTTAAACGAATAATAATTCCATTTTAATACACGCGATTTCAATTAAATGTGATTTTACACGAAACATAATTTGCGGAGCTCGACGCCCATCAATGGAGGACACACGATCAAAACCCTATTTAAATACCCACACAACATAATTAAACTAATTAAACAACTAATTAATAACTAAAAACCCTAAATAAATAACTACAATTAATTAATCTATGCATGGAATAATAAATAAACATGGAAATTAAAGCAAGAACAAAGCTTAAATAAAAGGAAACTTACATTAATGGTGATTAACCAAAGAAAATGGAGGAGATGGGGCACTCCACAAAATAACCCTAAAATGTTATAAACCCTAAAAACTAAGCAAATGAAAGATATATATGATAGATCCCTCTTGAAAATAAAGAGAAAATGTATTGTGGCATAGTTGTAAATAAGAACGCTGAAAACAGGGGACCGAATCGATTCGGAAGGAACTAAATCGATTCGAAAATAGGGGATGTAAAAAAATAGGTTCAGGTGCCAAATCGAATCGTCTGAATAGATTTGCACATGAGAGTCTGGAATTCTCAGCTTTGTCCAACGTTATGGAAAATGTCGTAACTTCTTCCTTATAACTAGGAATTAGGCACGGTAAGAGGCTACACGAAGATAACTCAAAAGGATACAACATCCAAGAAGACATTAGGCGAAAAAATCAAATTATAAAGTGACTAAAGGCCCTTGAATGTGCTTTTGAAGTCAAAACCATCCTAAAAATGCCATAACTCCTTTGATACAAGTCGGATTCATGCACCGCCGGCGGCCACACGATGAGAAATCAAATAAATTCAACTTCTGTGAAGAGTTAGGGATTAAAATCCCAATGCTGAAATTACTAAAATGCCCCAGAAGCTGCAAAAGTCGACGAAATTTCACCGGAATGCTACCGAACTTCACACTAAGCATCGAAATACCTATAAAATCTCAATTATACCTCATTTAGCATGTTAACATATAAAATGGAGGTTGTCTGGTTAACGAGCAAAAATATAGAAATTAAGGTACCCGAGGGGGATAAAATGCATAAGTATAAGGGGAGAAAAATATGATATTTGTGCCGAATCAAATAACATGAGGGATTACAAACTATAACAAAAAAAATTGATAAACCACACTATGATAAACCTCCGTGAGATGTAATAGCGTAGGTGTGTTATACCCGTGGGTCACTCGCCCAGGGATTTTTTTACCAAAAAAGTAATACTTTGATGTTTAAACTATCTTTACACATGAGCGCCTGGGGTGTCTCAGTGATAGGACACCCACACGAACATTGAATCCTCCAAGGTTCAAGTCTTACAAATAATTTAATGATAAGGTAATGTAATTTATAATAGTTTCACACTCAGAATTTATGTCAACTTATTTTATCCTTCAATTTATATTTTACATAAATTTATTTAATTATCGCTTAGAGTTTTGTTATTAACTATTGTGGTATCGTGAATAATGCTAAAAATAACCCCTAAAATCGCCTAGGGGCGACCCTAACCCCGTCGGTGTCGATGGTTTGCATACACCGGTGTTGCACTCCGATATTTTTTCTAAATCCGACATCATTGATGAAGAGATTATTGTTTAATCCTCTAGATTTTAATATAGTAATTATAAAAAATGACATAATTATAATCTTTTGAATATTAAGTATTTTAATGACGGTTTTTATATGTACAAATTTCTTTGAAATACAAAACTTCTCCATTGGGGATTTTCATTTCGGATATTTGATATTCAGTCCCTAGAGGGTAAGTATATTTTGCATTAAGTAAGCGAAAGTCTTTATGCTCCAGAAGTCCCTAGTCTATTTTTGTGACCGTTTTTGAAGGGAATATGAGGTTTTAGGGTTTTAAGTTTTAGCTTTCTTTTTTATCACCTAGGTTTTTCTTTGAGGGTTTAGATATTTTTTTATGGAGTTTAGAATTTAGGATTTTTTTTTGGTTCGATTTTTTAATTTATGCCTTTAGGGTTCGGGGTTCTTCATTTTTTAAATATTTAGAATTTTCTTGATGAGGTTTTAATTTTTTAAGAGTTTGGACTTTTTTTTTAGGTTTGAGATTTATAATTTTTGGGTTAGAGGAGAATATGTTTGTGAGTATTTTATAAGATAATTGACTTTTAGACAAAAAAAAATAATTGGTTTGAACTTTAAATGAAAAATTGTAGATAGACTTTTTTGTCAAAGGATCCATTTTGTTACTATCTTTATATAACCTGACAGAGTGTAGATATAAAAATTTCTTATAAAAATCGTCATATGTTATGACATAAATTAAGATAATATGATCACATATTATTATGGGAGCGGATATTGCCGCTTCTCAAAATCTGCTGGAGCTCCAAATTTTATTATAATGACAAAATTATCCCTGCTATAAAATGTAAACCTTATTTTATATAGATTTTAAGTTATTTTTTTTAAATGGTTCATTATCTAAAAATATATATCACAAAGTTCTAATCTTATTTTTTTTTATTTAACAAGACACAGACCAAATAAAAGGGACACGATACGTCCCGATACAAAATTTTATTTTTAAAAAAAATAATTTCCAAAAGTGACACGACATAATTTTTTTTTTAACTAACACGATCTAATTATAACGTAACACGACACAGCATGAAATTTCATTTTTACATAACACGAATACGACTCAAATAAAAGTGACACTATACGAAATCTCATTTTTTTACGTAACATAAACACGACTTAAAAAAAAAGTAACACGACATGACTTAGGAAGCAAAACTTCACAAGACTTTATTTCAATACTATTGTAAAAAACTTTATTTCTTTCGGATCCTGTTACGTTTTAATTAGATCGTACTAGATAAAAAAAATAAAGTTTTGTGTCAGGGGTTTATCGTACCGCTTTTATTTAGGTCGTGTCTTGTTAAAAAAAAAAAGATTATGTATCGTGATGTGTCGTGTCGCATTTTAATTGGATCGTGTACGGATTTGATTATAAAAATAAGATTTTGCATTTTGTTGTGTCTCTTTTATTTTAGTCGTATTTGTGTTAGGTGAAAATTAAATTTCATATCATCTCGTATCGTGTAATTTTGTAATTAGATTGTGTTTATGTTGGATAAAAAAAATGAGTGAATACTAAAGGGTAAATCAATTAATGAGTAAATTGTCAATTCATTGAATGAACTTGTACAAATATTAAAGAAAATAATAAAATATATTTTATTCAACCCACAACTACAAACACGGTTGAATTAAAATGCGACACAAAACGATATCTTTTTTTTTACGAAACAGAAATATGGCCAAGTAAAAGCGACACAACATGATTTTTTTTACAAAAATTATGGCCAAAAAAAAAATTCGTAGTTGTGTTACGTTAAAATAAAAAAAAAATCACAAATTTGTGTCGCTTTTACTTGGCCATACTTGGCAAAAATTATGGCAAAAAAAAATAAGATTTCGTAGTTGTGTCGCTTTTACTTGGCTATATTTGTGTTTCGTAAAAAAAAAAGATTTAGTATTGTGTCGCATTTTACTTCGACCGTATTTGTATTTGTGGGTTGAATAAAATATATTTTATTATTTTCTTTAATATTTGTACAAGTTCAGTCAATGAATTGACAATTTACTCATTAATTGATTTACCCTTTAGTATTCAGTCATTTTTTTATCCAACATAAACGCAATCTAATTACAAAACTACACAATACTTGGCCATATTTATATTTCGTAAAAAAAAGAGATTTCGTATTGTATCACATTTACTTCGACCGTGTTTGTATTTGTGGGTTGAATAAAATATATTTAATTATTTTTTTCAATCTTTGTACAAGTTCATTCAATGAATTGACAATTTACTCATTAATTGATTTACCCTTTAATATTCACTCATTTTTTTATCCAACATAAACGCAACCTAATTACAAAACTACACGATACGAGATGATATGAAATTTAATTTTTACTTAACACAAATACGACTCAAATAAAAGCGACACGACAAAATGCAAAATCTTATTTTTATAATCAAATTCGTACACGATCCAATTAAAATGCGACACGACACATCACGATACATAATCTTTTTTTTAACAAGACACAACCTAAATAAAAGCGATACGATAAACCCCTGACACAAAATTTTATTTTTTTTATCCAGTACGATCTAATTAAAACGTAACACGACACGAAAGAAATAAAGTTTTTTACAATAGTGTTGAAATAAAGTCTTGTGAGGTTTTGCGTCCTAAGTCATGTCGTGTTACTTTTTTTTTTAAGTCGTGTTTATGTGACGTAAAAAAATGAGATTTCGTATCGTGTCACTTTTATTTTAGTCGTATTCGTGTTATGTAAAAATGAAATTTCATGTCGTGTCATGTTACGTTATAATTAGATCGTGTTAGTTAAAAAAAAGATGTCGTGTCACTTTTGAAAATTATTTTTTTTAAAAATAAAATTTTATGTCGGGACGTATCGTGTCGCTTTTATTTGGTCTGTGTCTTGTAAAATAAAAAAAATAAAATTAGAACTTTGTGATATATATTTTTAAATAATGCACCGTTTAAAAAAATAACTTAAAAACTATATAAAAGAAGGGTTGCATTTTATAGCAGATATAATTTTTTCATTACAATAAAATTTGGAGCGCCAGCAGATTTTGAGCCATTATTATTCATTGTTACTTTACTATTCATACAAATTATTATTATTATTATAATTAACCATTTCGTGCGCTCCACCGCCTCCAACAAGGCTCGTGAAACAAAGATCGGTGAAGGTTTATCCTTCCCCTCTCCACCGTCTCCTCTACCCATCTCCCTTCCCACCCACCAGTACGTCCCCTCCCCCACCCAAGGCATCAATAGCATCTCCCTCTATCTTTTTCTATCTCTTTACACACAAATACATCCATCTATATACACACAGATCCGTGTATATATGCATGGATTGATGCATATATACACGAATGCCTGTATATTATATACCTATCGAGCATGTGCTAGTATGTTCACTTGCTCACTAACAAGAGGCGTAACCAGGAATTTATATTCGTGTGGGCTCACTTAACACTTATTTCTGGGGGGAGCCAAATTTTTTAAAGATTTTTTTTGAGTATTTACTTAAAAAGAATGTTAATTAAAAATTATAGGCGCAAAATAATGTCCAAAATAATGATTCGTATAGTTTTTTTTTTGTTTTTAAAGTGGATCAGTAAGGTTTGATTAGTTGGACGGACTAATTTTTTTATTTGTTGGGTGGGCTGTGATGTATTGGACCTTAAAATTTAGACTAATTTTTTTTTTTAAAGTGACCCAGGCTTGAGCCCGGCGAAGCGCTCCATTTGGCTACGCCCCTGTCACTAACGACTTTTACATAATTAAAAATGTTCACAGATTTTTTTCCCCTTATTTTCCGCCGGAGGAAGTGGGAGTTGAAACTCAACAAATCATAAAGAGTAATGATCGAGATCAAGTTTTTTTTAGAGTAACGATACAAAAATCTAGTTTTTGGACAAATTTTTGGGACACACATCGTCACATTCGGGGTTGTTTTTATTGGAACCTATGTGACCAACACAGACCATCCAATAGAGTCCTTAAATTCGACTCGTTTTGTGCAACATTTATTGCTTTATTTTTTGAGTTCTGACGGGACTCACACCATAGTACTGACAAAATAAATCAATACAAACGCAACACGTCGGTGAGTTGCAAAAGGTGAGTCGGCTTAGAATTATCGTCACCCAATATAGCGATGACACATCACTCTGTTCCAAAAATGTGTCAAAAAAAACTGTCTCAATGATTACTCGACTGATAGAATTGGTGCACATGACTCGCATGATGAGAATCTTTTGGGGCAACGCATTGTTTTAAATCTAATTAAAACATTAAAATAGTGTAAACAAAAACAGAAGTTGGTAAGTGGTTCGCATGCAATGGACGGAAATCACACGGCAATATATAAATTTTATTGAGAGCAACGAGTAATGGTGAGTCAGCTTCCCTAATAATCAAATATAATTCCACATGACAAGCAATAATGTATCTATTTAATTTAACAATTTTGTTAAAAAAATATAAATGTGAAGATTTATAATGATGAACCAAGTGGTCATGCTAACACCTCAAATATTAAAGAAATAAAGGGATATGCTAGTTATTTAGATCCTACTAGATATGAAAACTCTGTTTTGCAAATCCTTTCTGTTCAAAATTCAAAGCATTCCCATTCAAGTTATTGACAAAAGATCAAAAGTGTCGAATTTAAGTTACTCAATCTAAATAATACGTAGTATTAAAAAGAAGAGGCAAACTATTACCAAGAGTGCAGCTGTAAGACTTATTTAGACTTGCCTGGTTTTCGTTTGCTAGTAGGGATGAATTGCTCAAATAAGATGACACCTATATTTCTACTTGGTGATTCTAAATTCTACAATAGTGCAAACGAGACAGCCCACATCCTTGTTATCCTATTGTGCATTAACACATTAAGAAAAGAATTATAAATATCAAGCCCTTTCATCCTAACCAAATACACAGTCAGTGACAAAGAAATGAAGACTATAATCTCTTCTTCACTGCTTCTCTTTTTACTTCTCTCTACACTTTCATGGTCACCATCTTTATCTGCACAACCTCAAGATTTAATTCGATGTCTCACCACACTATTTACAGATTCTGATAGAATGACAAAAGTCATTTACACCCCACAAAACTCATCTTACACTTCCATCTTACACTTCTCAGCACAAAACCTCCAGTTCACGTTACCTTCCACTCCAAAACCTGCGTTAATTGTCACGCCCGTAGACGAATCTCAGATCCAGACCGTCTTTTCTTGCACGAAAGACCAAGGATTCCGTGTTAGAGTTCGTAGCGGTGGTCATGATTTCGAGGGTCTCTCGTATGTGTCGAAAGACCCTTTTGTGTTGATCGATATGATCAACCTTAAATCAATCACCATTGATACCCAAAACCGCACTGCCTGGGTCCAGGCGGGTGCAAATCTCGGCGAGCTGTATTACAGAATCGCCGAGAAAAGCCTTACACTAGGGTTTCCCGGTGCCACTTGGGGGACCGTGGGTGTTGGTGGACTCATTAGTGGAGGAGGGTACGGCACATTGATGAGGAAACATGGGCTCGCGGCTGACAATGTGCTTGATGTTCAACACATGGATGCGAATGGCAATATTTTCATGGACAGACAATCGCTAGGTGAAGATGTGTTTTGGGCTATTAGAGGAGGTATAGCTTCTAATTTCGGAGTTGTACTTGCGTGGAAATTAAGGTTAGTAGAGGTCCCAGCAACAGTGACTGTGTTCACATTCCAGAGGACCTTGGAACAAAATGGAACCAACTTGGTTCATAAATGGCAATCAATTGCACCCACCATAGATAGAAATCTATTCATAAGGGTCCAATTATTCGCCGTGACCCAAGGCGGTAAGAGAACGATACAATTCTCATTCGAGTCGCTGTTCTTAGGAGGAGCTAGTAGACTGCTTTCAATAATGCGAAAAAACTTCCCTGAATTGGGTTTGGTGAGAAAAGATTGTAGGGAAATGAGTTGGGTGAAATCCGCACTTTTTTTCGCTGGCAATGCTGGTTTCCCAAACGGGGAGTCGCTTGATATTTTGCTAAACAGGACCGCACCGCCTTTGTCATATTTCAAGGCTAAATCTGACTATGTGAAATCACCCATTTCTAAAATTGGGCTTGAAGGGATATGGAAGAGATTTTTGGAGCTAGAGGACGGTGCTGCGTATATAATAATGACACCATATGGTGGAAAAATGAATGATATCTCAGAATCAGCAACGCCATTTCCGCATAGAGCTGGAAACTTGTACATGATGTATGAGGGTGTTTCGTGGGACGCTAACACACCGGTGGCAACGCAAACAAGGCTCTTAGACTGGCTCACAAACTTGTATAGTTATTTGACTACTTATGTTTCTAAGAACCCAAGACAGGCATATGTGAACTATAATGATCTTGATCTTGGAGTTGGTACAAGCTATTCAAAGGCAAGAGCTTCATGGGGTCCTAGGTACTTCAAGAACAATTTTGAAAGGTTGGTTCAGATTAAGAGTATTGTTGATCCGGATAACTTCTTAAAGCATGAGCAGAGCATTCCTACTCTTACATCAAAATAGCAGCAGTAAGGGGCACCTGTGTTTACTTTCCATCAATAAAATTTTATGGGCTTTATCTATTTTTGTTTGAAATATAGAGTTGTGACATATTTTATAAAGGGAATTTGTAAATTTAGGATCTATTGTAATATGTATTCTGTAAATAGGACAATAAATATTTCATTTATAATTTTAAATCTTTTTTTTAATAAAGCCGCTGCCGCGGACCCACATTCATAAAACCCCAACTAATCACATGCCAGGTCAATCGATAATTTGAAAATAGAAACTAAAAATCGAAACCAAATGTTTGTTGTCCTGTAATCCATAATTGATATTACTTTATGCCCTAAAAATATATAAACTATTTTATAAAATAAATATTTTCATGTTTCTCCACATATTTGAACTTTATCATGTATAAACAATATATATTTCTCCATCTATTCCACTATCCTCACAAACAACGCTCTCAGTTAGCTTTTTTAACAAGACAGTTAGGCAAGTTTTCAACTCCAATCAAAGTCAAGTAATGCAAAAGCATATGCAGGAGGGGCAAGAGGCTGCTGTTAGAAGATGGGGTGGTGACCTCAGTACGTGAATTTTGACCAGTTTTAAGGCTGGGGGGGAGGGGGGGGGGGGGGGGGATGGTGGGTAGACTTGTCAATGGATCGTGTTCGTATCGTTTTTCATCGTGTTCGGTTCTTATTAGGTTCGTGTCTAAACGGGTGACTTTTTTATCGTGTGAAAAAATCATATTCAAATCCGATCCGTTATGTTATCGTGTCGTGTCTTGTTCACTCGTTAATACCCATTAAGATAGTTAATTATTTTGAATTGTATACAAGTTGACATATTATCTCATTTTTGAACCCAAATAGACTTATTATTTCATTGACAGTACTAAATCTCTCATTTAGTAAAATTCATTATGATTAAATTAACATTATGCTACATAAATTATTTATAAGTTCAAAAAGTATATCTTATTTACTTAAATTAATAGGTCATAATGGGTTTATCGCGTATTAACGGGTGAAGGGGGTCAACCCTAACCCGACCCGTTAACTATCGTGCTTTATCGGGTTGACACTGATATGACCCGAATCCATTAAAGGTCCACGCACTAACTTATAACTTCGTGTCAGTTGGTGACGTGTTATCGTGTCATGTCTCATTTTGCCAGATTTAATGGTGGGGATATTTATGCTGAGTCTACAAAACCGGGATAAACTTGCAATGCTTTGAAACTTTCGATTTTATATATTTACGTTTTTTCACCAATCCGAAATACGAACCGCTCAAAACCTCGTGTACAACCGTTTAAATTTAATTACGATAATTTTAAGATGCATCATACTTTTTATCTTTATAAAATTTATAGAAATATTTTAATACCTAGGGGGTGGAGGCATTTCAGTAATTCATATCGAGACCCGAAATTTTCAGGACCTCGTACCTATTGGTATAGGGGAGCTTGACAAAGAAGTCGTTTTTATATAAGACATTTTCTATTAAGTTTTATAATAACATTTTTTTTCCAAATAGGTCATATTTTATATATAGTGAATATTCACTATATATTTACAAATAGGATCTATTGGACCAAAAAAAAATTTCATGAGACTTCTTGGAGCAAAAAAAAGATGATAGGTCCTATTGAACAACATTCTTAGTAAACGAGACTAATAGGTAAAAAACCATGGTATAGGTAGGGCTAGCAATGAGTCATGTTGTATTTAATCATATTGGGTCCGTATCAAAATGAAGTTCACCCAAACAAACCCAATAGCTTATGTCATTAATATTTATTATATCGTGTCTTGACATGTTCATGTCATATTTAGGTCGTGTCCAAGCAATGTACTTTAGTGAATTCAAACGAAATTAGGTAAGTTATCGTGTTTAGCGAGTCCGTCCATTAAATAGTTGAATTCAATAAGATTCAACCCTAAGCAGCAAAAGAACTTGTAGATTGTGTCTTATTCCATTATGTGGCATTTTACCACACTGTAATAGCAGGGAAGCGTCCCACTAATAGTTCTAGGTCTCACCAAAAGAAAAATCTCTAAGACTACTACTAGAGAGAGCTTGATACAGTCATCCAAGGGAGGACTCATTGTGTTGTAGTGCCTCACCCACACTTTTAAAAATCAAAATTTTAATAGTGTCTTTTAAAAAATTCTTTATCTTCAGATATACTGCCAAAGTAATGCTTCTGAATGGGCCATGACACTCTTGTCAAATCAAAAAGGAATATTGGTCAACATATCAAGTAGTAATGACAATGTGGCAACGTGAGGTCGGCGGAACAACCCCCACTCGCTTCCTCTTTTAAAAATATTATCCCCATCCTCGTAATCGAGTTGGTTATTCTATGTCACGATTAGGTTAGGGATCAAGTTCCCCGTGGATTCCACGTCTTCTTTTATATTTTTTTTTTATTTATATATATTTAAAATAGTACACACAATGACAGTGCCGGGATTTTACTCTGGGTGGGGTACAAACCATTAACGGGGGTTCGGGGGCGAGGTACCCCAAATTTTTTTAGGGTAATTTTTATGTTTTTACAAATATTTAATAAATAATTTGTATTTTTTTACAATTATAAGTCAAATACAATATATACATGTGAGCGTCCACATACATATAATTTCAGTTCAAATTAAGAGTTTTGGTTTAGGGAGAAAAATCAGAAAAGGCCTTATAACGTGATTAATGGCTAAATTTAAAACTTAGCTGAGTTATGTGGCCTTTAATTCTAAGATTTATAGTACAATCTCCATGTGAAAGGCAAAAAATAAAGTTAAAATCTTACATACTAATGAATATTATAAAAAAATATACTGTCATTTCTTGAATGTTGAATTAATTAAAAATGGTTTTAAAAATATACCATGTAATGTATAACCTACAAAAAATATATTGGATGTATGTGGAGAGTGACTACTAAATTATCATCAAAATATATAAAAATTATAATGTTGAGAGTAGCTATTAAATTGTCACCAAAATATATACAAATTATAATTGATTATTGAAATTTTAAGTGGGCACTATACATAATTTCCAAAATATTTAGGGGTAAATGTTTTCTTTTCAAAATTTTGGGTAGGGCACTTGCCCACCCCACCCTCCACATAGCTCCGTCTCTGTATACATACATATACAATAATATCGGGGATCCCTGTAGAGAGGGGACCCCATTCCTCGTGCCCATGCCAAACCCAAGCTAGAGACTAAAGTTGCCCCCATCCCCACCCTTGTCCTAAAAATAACCACAGACCCGACCTGATCGGGGAGGATGCCCATGGGAACACGAACCCACAAGTAATTTTGTCATTTTTAATAAGTTTCTTGTTTGTTTGTAATAGGACTCCACCATTTGATGGATTATTTGGTTTGTGACAAGACTCTCACCCATTTGGTGGGGTATTTTTCTCCACAATATTTTCTTTAGGTGGAAAACAACAAAGCCATTTTATGTGGCAATTATTTCTCTTACTTATATATAAATAAGCCATATGTATTGAGAGAAAACAGACCATCGAAAAGTAGAGAAACAAAAGCATATATGAGAATTATGAGAGAAAGAGTATTTTGTAATTCTCCTCTTGTGATATTACAATTTCGTTGTCCACATGGACGTAAGAAAATCGTTGAATAACGTAAATCTTTTCTTACTGTCTGTGATTGAGTGTGGGTTTAATTTATGGATTATTACTGGGCACAACAATTAGTATCGATGCTAGACACAGTCATTATTAGAGCTTTGTTCAGTTTTTAGCCAGAACTGAAAACCTTCAAATCTCATAACTGAATATATCAGGAGGAGCGTATCTTCGATACAATTCCAACGAAACAAATCAGAGGCCAAAAGGATCTCCCAAGCTCCCACATTTGCCAACTGAAGGAAAGGGAAAAAATGTCTTTTTTTTTCTAGCCGAGCCGCCAAGCCGGTGAGCCATTGGCTAAGCTTTTTAACTAAATCGTTGATTGAGTCACCAAGCCATTTAACTGAGGCGTTATTGAGTTGTTATGTCGTTTGATCGATCCATTGACCGAGCTACTAATGTCATCAAACGGTAGAGGAATATTTCGTTAGAATATTCTGTTAACTTTAAAAAAATATTCCCCATGAGTCTCAGTTCAAAAATCTATTTCTGGGCTAACTCAGTCCATTCCGAACTCGTTTTCGACAGACTCCGACCTTTCCCAAGCTATTTCGATCGTTTCGGACGCAAGTATGCCCTCCGTTTATTTCGATTCCACTCTTAAGTTCTTGTGTTGACTTAAGAAAGCCATGTAGCAGTGTTTTCAGACATTTTCAGGCATTGATATGTTTTAGGTAAAGTCTAGGGAATAATGGAAGGTGAATCTTCTTCTGATTCAACTGAAGTAAAAACTCCGATAACCACCAGTTTCTCTTGGAAAATAAGTTCTATGTAAAATGCAAATTTTGATGTGAAAAAATTTACGATATAAATAACTTCGGCATGTATTAGTGCAATGTTTTGGAATTCTTATCCCGAGAAGGGTCACATATTGCCTTGGATTCTAAGCCCAAGGATATTTCAAAGGAATATTGAAATTTTATAAATCGTCAAACTTGCGGTACAATTAGGTTGTGCTTAGGAAAGGACCGAAAGCATTCTGTTATGAAGGATACTGTGGCAACAAGTCTCTGGAAGAGGCTAGATGACAAGTACATGACATAAAGCATAAAAAACGAGATTTATTTCGAGAATAGACATTTAATCTTCCAATTTAAGTAGGGTACGTATATGAATACTGGTTTAGACTATTTCAATAAAATTCTAGTCGATTTGCAAAATTTAGAGGTTGAAATTGCTGATGAGGATAAGATACGGGTACTGCTAAATTCATTGCATGATTAGTATGATCACTTGACTACTACCTTACTGTATGGATAAGATGAGATAAAATTTAACGATATTTCCAACTTTATAATGAATAACGAAGTACGAAAAAAATATCTACAGGTCCATCGAGATCCCTCATCATCAGAAGCTTTGCTGGTCAAAGGGTGGACGTCCAGCAGAGGATGAGATGAAAATTTTGCTCAAAATCAAGGGAAAAATCATGTGATAAATGAAAACTTACGAAAGAAGAATGTGACTATTGTCATAAAAATGGGCACTGGAAGAAAGATTGTCCAAGAAGGGACAAGAAAAAGGAACTAATGTGAATTTGCACAAAATGAAGAAGATGACATGGAGTCATCTTGGACTGCTTCATCATTAACCTGCTTTTCTGAGTAGTGGATTCTTGATTCAAGGTGTTCCTATAACATGTGTCCTAACAGGGACTCATTTGTAAGATTCAAGAGCTAGATGGATGATGTGTTTTGATGGGAAATGACTATGCTTATAAAACAAAAGGGATAGGCTCAAACCGATTGAATTTTCATGATGGATCAATCAGAGGACTATACAGATGTTTAGTACATTCCAGACTTGAAGAGGAATCTCATCTCACTGATAACCTTTGATACTAAAGGCTATTTAATTATCATCAAAGGTCGAGTCCTAAAGGTGGTTCGAGGAGAACTTATAACCATAAAATGTATTCAAAAAGGAAATTTGTATTTCCTGCATGGGAGCGCAGTCACTCGGAGAACATCAATCTGCAAAAGCTCAAAAGATTCAGATGAATCTAGATTATGGTACATGCACTTAGGGAATGATGGAAGAAATATTTACAAAGTTTGATAAAGCAGGGGTTGTTAAAAGGAGATAAGACGGGAAAGATCATTTTTTGTGAACACTTTGTCTTGGGTAAGTAGACCCGAGTCAAGTTTTGTACTGCTCTTCATCGCATTGCAGGAATTATTGACTACATTCACTCAGATGTATGAGAAGCTATCAAAATTCAAATTTGAGAGGTTGTAAGGACCAATTCATATTCAAGTCAATTTGTATGTAATTGGCATCATTCTAGACAATACATTTGAGTCATGAGTTAGACGTTGAGTTGTTGATCCTATGAAGCCTATGATGTTGTGTGTTGAAGATGTGACATCCAAGATTTAATGATTGATATATTGTGCCAATATAGTGCCAACTTTGTCTTCACTTTTACTAAGGATCTCACAGGTATAAATGCACATCAATTACGAGTCATTGGAATATTTTTAAGGGTGTTTGTTTTAATTAAAAAATGTTTGGAACTATTTGTATATTTTTAAGAAAAAATGTTTTCCTGAGTTCAAATGAGATATAAAGCTCGTTAGAACGAAAATGTAGTTTTTGTTTGAACGACTTTATAGCTCGTTCAAACGAATTTGGGATTTTATTCGAACATAGATTCAACGAACATCAAATGAGGGTGTTTTGTATATGGAGTCCCTAACTTGTTGGAAACTCGTTTGATGTCTGGTTCAAATGAGATTATATTCTCATTCGAATGAACTTGGAGTTTCGTTCAAACGAGATGTGATTCTCCTTCAAATGACCTATGTTCTCGTTCGAACGAGTCATCACGTAGAAATTCATCCAAACAGTATTGAAGGATTTTTGGACTCAAAATTTTTAAGAACTTTTCACGAAAATTTGTTTCCTACCTGTTTACAAAATTCCAAACTCTAAAGCTTTACCCATTACATTTCAAGATCAAAGATTTATAATTCGTATGCTTTAAGATCTTGTAATCAGACACCGTAGTTTCTTTCTTTCAGCTGGAAATAACGTATTTTGTGTGGTGGACTCCATACTTACTATTTGCGATGTGTGATGTATGATGGTTGCTTAGTGATTAAGCATAAATTCTTCGTATTTATCCCCATAATTTAGCTGCATTTGTTATCCCATGCGATGTTAATTCAATGATTTTATCTCATATTACTGCTACTGACCCCTTCCTGCAAGTACACTATATTTCGTGTATTTCTCTTATATTTAATAGGTATTTTATCCACGTGAAAGAAAGAGAGAAATTGAACTGAGAACCACAAAGCAAAGAAGGAAATTCAAGGGCAAATTCATAATCGTACATTCGGATCTCGGATGTGAACACTTAAGAGAATTCAAAGACAATGAGTTCACGAGTACATAGGAAGAAATTAGACACAAATATCAGCCTTAGTTGAAAAGATATGAACATATAAAGATAAGAGGAATTCAAAGAAAGAAAAGAAGAAAATTTAAGGTTCGAACCGTTTTGGTCCCAAAGGGGAATCAATTCGGTCTGGCAAAATCAATTGGCCTTTGCACTGGAATCGCGAACCGGTTCGCCCCTTCCTTAAGGCCAGCCCGAACCGGTTCGATGATATGACAAAATTTACAATTTTATCCTTGTAAAAAAATAGAGTTGTGCATGGTTATATCTCTTGTAAAAACGTGTTATTAAGATATTTTTTTTAGACCTAAAAAGGGATTTTTTGACCTAGTTTTGAGAGCACTTGGAGGCAAGAAACCTTAGAAGAAAGATTTATTAAGAAAATCATCAATTCCTTCATTATTTCATGTGATGCAATTCAATATAAGTATTCTCTTCCATTACTTTCAAGATTTGTCTTTACGTAATAATGAATTCATGCAATGTAAAAATCATGCTAAATTGTAACTACATCATGTCCTGCTAAGTTCTTAGAGGGTTTGGGTACATGAACCCAACCTAGGAAATATGGGTGGACTTAAAATTGAAAAAAATCTAATTATTAATATAAAGGTTTGAGATCTTGTTGAAACAAACATTGTAGGTCTTTTAAATTTCGTTTGCCCTAGTTAACTGGAATGTTTAAGAATATAACACGAGTTTCAATAATTTATCATTTACATTAAATATATTTTTTTATTTGACATTATAAGGAGTAAAATTCGCATATGTTGAATGCTTAAATAATATTTCATGTTTCTTTGAATTAGGAATTATATTCTTGAAGGTTTTATGTCCAAAGTAATTACTGACAGTTCCGGAGATTGTACTTCAACTCAACTTTTCTCACGTAAATTAAAATCAAAGTAATTATTCTTGTATGCGTAGTTGATTATGAGTCATAAATTAAATTGCATTAGTAGATAGAATTTTCCCAAAATAATCAACTTTTCCTTTGTTTCTCTGAGTCAACCGTGAGGTTACTCACCTTTCCTACTCGTCGTGATGTTCTTCGTCCTATTCCCTGAGTTCAATACCCGACTTGCTCAGATTATTACTTACATGATCGGTTTACACTTGAACCGATATTATCACGCATTAAAGACACATTTAAAGCAGCGTCAAGTTTTTTCCATTTTATGGTTACCGAAGGCATAGTTCTTTGCCATATCGTTTCGTCCAAAGGTATTGAGATAGATAAGGCAAAAATTGATGTCATTGTCGAACTTACCCCCCAAGTCACTAAAGGAAGTGCGCGCTTTTTTTGTCCACGCGGGTTTCTATCGTGGGTTTATTAAGGACATTAGTTCCATCGCCAGATCCTAAATTAACCTACTTTTGAAATAACCCCCTTCGAGTCTAATCAAGCATGCTAGTGTGCTTTTGAAAAATTAAAAAGCATACTTGTTTCTGCTCCCATTATGCAAGCTCCGGATTGGTCCCTTCTATTTGAGCTTATGTGTGATGCGAGTGATTATGCAATAAGGGATGTTTTGGGTCTAAGAAAAGATAAGAAGGAACCTTAACCGGACCATAACTTAACCGCTCTCCGTGGAGAAAGAATTACTAGCCGTAGTCTTCGCCCTAGACAAATTCATCTCTTACGTCATAGGTTCACCCATTATATGTTTCACCGACCACACGGCTCTTAAGTATATCCTTTTCATAAAGGATACTAAACCGCGTCTCATAAGATGGATCCTACTCCTACAAGAGTTCAATCTTTCTATAAAAGATAAGAAATAAGTAGAAGATGTTATAGCCAATAATTTATCGAGGCTTTCGTCCGATGTACCTAGTGATCCCATACCCATAGATGAATAATTATCAGATGATCAGTTATTTTCAACTTCTTCTCTCCCCTGGTTTGCAGATAAAATGAATTATCTTCTCACGAGGATTGTTCCCCCCGAATGGACGCTGCAAGTGAAAAATAAGTTCCTCACTTGGTTACGCATGTTCTTCTATGACGATCCTTATTTGTTCAAATATTATGAAAACCAAATCATTTGAAGATGTTTATCGGATGATAAGAGATCAAGAGCCATTCGTTTTTGTCATATTAAAGCTTGTAGAGGCCATTATTCTACGAACAAGACGACCGCTAAGATTCTTCAAAGTGGTCTCTATTGGATAATTAAATGAATTTGGAGAATTTTTCGAAATAGCGTGGGATTTTCGATGGATGGTATATTTACTTTTGTGGTTAATTAAATGAATTGGAGTATTTTAATAATGTGTCGCTACCGGGTAAAGCGAGAGAAGATAATATTTTAATGGGAATACCGCATTTATTTATTTTGGATTGAAATAGTGATTTGCTGTCAAGTACCTCGGATGAAAATTTCGACTGCTCCGTGAGTCTCGGAATGTCCGAGATAGTCGGAAAAGAGTGTCCGAAAGTCGAAATTGAGTTTCGGGGAATTTTAGAGTTAAAAAGAGCTCAAAATTGAGTAAACGAGTCGTTTTTGGGTTTTAAGGGGTATAAACCCTTTTTCTTTCTTTATAAAGAGGGAGAGATAGAAAAGAGAAAGAGAAGAAAGAAAAGAGAGAGAAGAGAGAGAGGAGGAGAGAAAAGCGGAGAAAAGGGAGTCTCGGGCCAAACTCCGCCGGATTCGACTCGAGGTCGTCGGATTTCATCCTCCAGGCAAGTGTTTACTTGCTTTATTTACTTTTTTGCATAAATCTCATACCGTAGTTTGGTATTAACAAACCCTAAAGATTTTGGGTTTGGGTATTCTTGTGTAAATGGGATGTTGGGAGAAGTTTTCATAAGGGTTTATTGGAATAATGATAGTAGATGAATTCTAAGCTTAAATCCTTGTTAATGGTGTGAACTATGGTGATGAATTGGAAGAAATGAAAGTTAGGGTTTAAATGGGTTGATACCCCAAAATAATTGATGTGTTAGTTGTAAAACATAGATTAGATGTTTATTGAGTTGTTGGATGAGGTTAGAAACAACAAAAATGGAGAAAAAATGGAGTTTGGGATTTTGGGGAAGACGATTAATAGTAAACCCGAGACTTGTGGGGCCATTTCGGCCAGGAATAGTACTGATTTAGGTCTCGGACAAAACACAAAAGTTGTAGATCTTTTCAATACGGTCGCGTGGGCATTGACCACGTATTTTTCTAATTTTTTTTCGATTTGATATGATTTTTAAAAGATGGCAGTTCCGGGTTAAAATCATCAACTCGGAAATCAAATTGGGAATTGGAAAAATAAAGGCTAGAATAAATCGTGTAGATGTTTGCGATGATTTTTTGTGTAGTTTAGAAACCCCGATAATTAAATTGGGTTGTTGGATGGAGGATTTGAGGAAATTAGTGTTGAGGACCTGGGTAAGGCCGGTCGACCGCGCCCTTAAGGTCGGTCGACCGCGTCAAGGAAAAAGGGCCTACTGCTTTGTTTTGTAGGCTTATTTGCAACCCGCGATCGACCGGGGGTCCAGGACCGATCGACCGGTACCTTGTTTTCAGTCCAAGATTTTGGAGATTGTTATTCCTTCTCCTCTTTGAGTTTAAAGTCTAGGGGCCTTCTAAATTAGAGTATTATAGAGGGTTATTCCTAAAGGACTTGAGGAATTGGGAATATATATATATATATATATATATATATATATATATATATATATATATATATATATATATATATATATATATGTGTGTGTGTGTGTGTGTGTGTGTGTGTGTGTGTGTGTGTGTGTGTGTATTCACTTAGAGTGAATTAGTATAATTGGAGATATCCAATAAATCCTTAAGAGATGATTAAGGTAATTATTATTTATCAAAGTCATGAAATATTTGGGTTTAGTATCATGCGTATATGAATGCATGATTATGATTCTTTGGGAGAATCTTTGGTATTAATGGTCATCGCTAGATGTAGTTGGCAATTATGGCCATATGTATATATTCGAGGATGAATATATGGTATATACATATATATACTATGTGATTAAAGTATATATATATGATATGTTGTAAATGGTTTTGAAATTGTAAAAATGAATGTTTTCTAAATAGAAAAAAGAAATGATTTTCATAAATAATAAAATATGGATACACACCTCTCTAAATCGCTATCATAAGGGAAGTTGCGTACGTATGGTGAAGCCCCCTGGCTAATGAATGCAGGGTGGATATAGTCCTATAGGCCATATGAGCGATTATTGTTTCTGCACTGGTTAGGAGATTCTAGGTGTGGTCTTGACTATCACGCAGGCATATGGCCGCTTCCCGACTTCTTGCATTGTAGGATCCCAGGTTGTCTTGATGATAGGCCCTGGAAAATGATAGCCATTTAGGGGCGCGTACAGTGGGGAAACCTGGATGGGCGGTCTTAGAACCCGTTATATGTTAAAGAAATTTATGATAATAAATTGACTTTAATTACATTTCCTGGATGGAAGAAGGGAAATGGGATAAATGTTTGGCTTCGGTAACACTTCCCGGATGGAAGAAGAGAAGTGGAAACATATGATATGGTAAAAGCATTTTTATGATAATAAAAATGGCTTTTAAATACATTTCCTGGATATAAGAAGGGAAATGGGATGTTTTAAAATAGAAAAGCATTTTTATGTTAACAAAACTGACTTTTTAAAAGTATATGATATGTGGAAGCAATTCATGCTAATGAGTTTGCTTTTAAATACATTTTCTGGATATAAGAAAGGAAATGGAAATTTTTGAGATAAATATGATAAGTATTGATAAATACTTTGTATATGGATCCTCAATCCGGGAGATAGATTCGGATATGTATTATAAAGATGAAATTGAATTGGTAATCCTCACTCCGGGAGATATTATCCGGATGTATATTGTAAGATGTATATAAATATGTATTTATACATTTGTTTTGTGCTATGGGCCTAATGAATCTCTACCATTAACCGTGCCAAGTAGTAGTGTATCGAGGGGGTTCCTCTTTTGGATTTCGTTTCGTGAGACACCCCACGCACGAACTTAGTGCAGTGCTGAGAATGGAGGGAAGTTTAGCCCTTAGCGCTTGGACTATCTAGGGTAGATGGTAGTTGGGTGATAGACTAGTTTAGCAGGATAGCTTGACTAAGATGTTTAGAGGGGTGCGTTAGGTGTGCACTAATAGAAGAGAGGTGAGGGGTATCTCATGGGAGTGCAATACCAAACTTAAATATGAGATAAAACCTTTTTCAAAATAATAAGGCATTTATGCACTTACTAAATATTTTTCAAACTCGGGCTCTGACCCGTTTATCAGCTTTTCCTTTCTTGCTATATATATATATATATATATATATATATTATATAGGTTTCCAGACACAGGGATGCCTAGATGACACTTCCGTCGAGTCAGACGTCAGCTGCAGCAGCTGTGGATGCGTGCAGGTTCTCGATAGACGCTTTCATTCTTATACGCTAGATAGGAGGTACTGTAAAAATATTCGGGCCAATGGCCCAATTGAATTTATTTATTCTTTTAGTACAACATTCGATATGGTTGTATAATTGGAACCGAGTGTTCGGTTATTTTATTTCATTTCATTTTTCGTTCGGTTTCATTTACGCATAAACTGTGTCGATGTTTTATTTATAATTGTTTAAAAATAGTAGTTAAGTAAAAGTTTTTTATCCCAGCTTAATAGGTTATTAGTAATTAAATGGTTTTTCGAGGAGTGATAGGCTCACTAGAGAAGTGTTGCTAACACTTATGGAAAATGTGTATGGTTGAGGACCCCATTGGTGGACATCCACCCGGGGAATTTGTTAAAACAAGTTGTTGTTGTGAGTTTTACCTCAATGAAGGGGGTATATTTGGTGTGACTAGATTATGTCGCGGTGTTTATTATCCCTAGACTCGTGTGTGTACTTTGGGTTATAGCGGTATCGATAACATTATATAATGTATGTTTGTGTGTTTTCCGCAATAGCGGAATTTTACTTTCCTTCATTCGCCATAAAGGCGGGTGTTGATATATATATATATATATCGGGTTTGGGATGCTCATTTTATATTTCTATATGAGTATGGTAATATGGTGAGTCTATAATGTTATTGGTTGTTCGGAGCGATAGCACGCTAATGATGGCAAGACTATCGTGTCCACAGTTCTAGGGTGGAACGGGTTGTTGTTGCGGTGTCTCACTTGGATACAGGTTGAGTTCGCCTTTATTGTTATGGGTAGATGGAACTTCGACGAGCAGAGGTTTCATTATCGTTATTTGTATATGTGGAAACTTTATAGATATGATTTGAGGTGTGCCGGGTTAATTGCTGAGCTGTGAGTCTAAGCTCATTATTGATTGCGCAGAGACTGAGTGTAGTGCGGTACGCTTAGTGGGGTGGCTCCTAGATAGAGTCTGGAGTTCAAACCACGTTTTGTTGAGTGAGGGGATAGGGTGTCCCAGTTACATGTTCGAAAATAACAGACCTCCATGACCGACAAAGTTAAGTAGGAGTGTGTGGAGGGGTTCCTTGTTTGGTTTCTCTTTGCGAGATGCTCCAAACATGAATCTTAACGGCGTCGGGAGTGGAGAGATGTTATAGGATGCAAGGATGTGGGTTTTGTGGAAAAGTCCTATGGTGTGGATGAACCACTATAGACTATGAGCCATGTGATGATGGTATGACTATGGAAATATTGTGTTATGGGAAAGCACTAAAGTAGTCATTTCACCACAAGTTGGTGGATGAAGCAGGACTTAGAGAAATTAATTTGAGGTTATCGCCAGGCCTTAATGAAAAGTCAAATTTTGAAGAAGATATGTGTTGGGTATGATGTACGTAGTGCTTTTACAGAGATTGGGCACTTCGATTAGTTAGGTTTCCTTTCGTATGGGCGGAAGGATATAATAGTAGGAATGCGTTCGTAGGTTAGTATGGTCGGATTTAGGACGTCCCGCTGGTGTGCCTTAGGTCGCTATATCTCAATGACCGACAACGCGAGGGAGTAGTGTAACGGGAGGGTTCCTTGTTTGGATTTCTCTTTGCGAGACGTCCCACGCAGGAAACCAAGCAAATGTTGGAAGTTGAGGAAGGCCTTGGGCACTAGGGATATACTTAGGATATTATTCATTTCACGTAGGTAGGGTAACACATAGACTGTAGATTTATTAGGATATAAGTTCGATAGAGTGAGTGGCGCAGATGTAAGGAGAATTGCATTTCGCGGGTTGGGAGGACCCATATGTGAGTATTACACCGAGGAAATAAGACCCTTTTTGGGAGAGAGTGTTGCGTGTCAAATGTTCACTATAGCTGTACAGATGTGCACACGTTAGAAAGGTGTATGGGCACCTTAGTGAGTTGGTTTATATACCGCCTAAAATAGAAGGGGCATAATATATAAAGTTGAAGCTTTGCGAGATGTAAAGCGGTATTTATAGACTCGTTTCTCTTATTGGCAGCAAGAAAAACCATTGGAGTAATGCACAGATGTTGTGCGTTAGTAGGTAGAATTTAGATGAGCTTATAGTGAAATTAGTACTTTGGAGTACACCTTGAGGTGAGTGGAATATGGTAAAGGACTATCGTGTTAGCACCTTTTGATTTTGGGGGTACTAAGACGTAGTGGGATTTGTGATATTAGATTGGTGGTGTAGGTCGTATCTGAATTTCGAGGATGAAATTCCGTTATAAGGGAGGGAGTATGTAACAACCCGTCATTTTGGAGACAATTAAATTCCATAATTGGGTATAAATTTGGCAATTTGGAGAATTTTTCAAAATAGCGATTTTTGGGATTTTTGAGGATTTAATGATTTTCGATGGATGGTATATTTACTTTTGGTGTTAAGTAAATGAATTGGAGTATTTTAATAATGTGTCACTACCGGGTAAAGCGACAGAAGATAATATTTTAATGGGAATATCGCATTTATTTATTTTGGGTTGAAATAGTGATTTGCGGTCAAGTACCTCAGATGGAAATTTTAACTGCGCCGTGAGTCTCGAAATGTCCGAGATAGTAAAAAAAGAGTGTCCGAAAGTCAAAATTGAGTTTCGGGAATTTTAGAGTTAAAAAAGGCTCGAAATTGAGTAAACGAGTCGTTTTTGGGTTTTAAGAGGTATAAACCCTTTTTTCTTTCTTTATAAAGAGGGAGAGAGTGAGAAAAGAGAAAGAGAAGAAAGAAAAGAGAAAGAATAGAGAGAGAGAGAGGAGGAGGAGAGAAAAGAGGAGAAGAAGAGAGATTTGGGCCAAACTCCGCTGGATTCGACTCGAGGTCGTCGGATTTCATACTCCAGGCAAGTGTTTACTTGCTTTATTTACTTTTTTGCATAAATCTCATACCGTAGTTTGGTATTAACAAACCCTACAGATTTTGGGTTTGGGTATTCTTGTGTAAATTGGTTTTTCGGAGAAGTTTTCATAGGGGTTTATTGTAATAAAGATTGTAGATGAATTCTAAGCTTAAATCCGTGTTAATGGTGTGAACTATGGTGATGAATTGGAAGAAATGAAAGTCAGGGTTTAAATGGGTTGATACCCCAAAATAATTGATGTGTTAGTTGTAAAACATAGATTAGATGCGTATTGAGTTGTTGGATGAGGTTAGAAACAACAAAAATGGAGTTTGAGATTTTGGGGAAGATGATGAATAGTAAACCCGTGGCTTGTGGGGCCATTTCGGCCAGGACGAGTACTGATTTAGCTCTTGGCCAAAACACAAAAGTTGTAGATATTTTCGATACGGTCGCGTGGGCGCTTACCGAGTATTTTTCTGAATTTTTTCTCGATTTGATATGATTTTTACAAGATGACAACTCCGGGTTGAAATCATCAACTCGGATATCAAATCGGGAATAGGAAAAATAAAGGCTGGAATAAATCGTGTAGATGTTTGCGATGATTTTTGGTGTAGTTTAGAAACCCTGATAATGAAATTGGGTTGTTGGATGGAGGATTTGAGGAAATTAGTGTTGAGGACCTGGTATGACCGGTCATTTGCGCCCCTAAGGCCGTCGACCGCGTCAAGGAAAAAGGGCCTACTGCTTTGTTTCGTAGGCTTATTTTCAACCCGCGGTTGACCGGGGGTCCAAGACGGATCGACCGGTACCTTGTTTTCAGCCCAAGATTTTGGAGATTGCTATTCCTTCTCCTCTTTGAGTTTAAAGTCTAGGAGCCTTCTAAATTAGAGTATTATAGAGGGTTATGTCCTAAAGGACTTGAGAAATGTGTGTGTATTCACTTAGAGTGAATTAGTATAATCGGAGATATCCAATAAATCCTTAAGAGACGATTAAGGTAATTATTATTTATCAAAGTGAGGAAATACTTGGGTTTAGTATCATGCGTATATGAATGCATGATTATGATTCTTTGGGATAATCTTTGGGATTAATGGTCATCACTAGATGTAGTTGGCAATTATAGCCATATGTATATATTCGAGGATGAATATATGGTATATATATATATATACTATGTGATTAAAGTATATATATATATATATATATGATATGATGTAAATGGTTTTGAAAATGTAAAAATGAATGTTTTCAAAATGAAAAAAGGAAATGATTTTCATAAATAATAAAATATGGATACACACCTCTCTAAATCGCTATCATAAGGGAAGTTGCATACGTATGGTGAAGCCCCCTGGCTAATGAATGCAGGGTGGATATAGTCCTATAGGCCATATGAGCGATTATTGTTTCTGCACTGGTTAGGCAATTCCGGGTGTTGTCTTGACTATCCCGCAGGCATATGGCCGATTCCTGACGTCTTGCGTTGTAGGATCCCAAGTTGTCTTGATGATAGGCCCTGGAAGATGATAGCCATTTTGGGGCGCGCACAGTGGGGAAACCCGGAGGGGCGGTCTTAGAACGCCTTATGTGTTAAAGAAATTTATGATATAAATTGGCTTTAATTACATTTCCTAGATGGAAGAAGGGAAATGGGATAAATGTTTGGCTTCGGTAACACTTCCCAGATGGAAGAAGGGAAGTGGAAGCATATGATATGGTAATAGCATTTTTATGATAATAAAAATGGCTTTTAAATACATTTCCTGGATATAAGAAGGGAAATGGGATGTTTTTAAAACGGAAACGAATTTTTATGTTAATAAAACTGGCTTTTTAAAAGTATATGATATGTGGAAGGAATTCATGCTAATGAGTTGGGTTTTAAATACATTTCCTGGATATAAGAAAGGAAATGGAAAGTTTTGAGATAAATATGACAAGTATTGATAAATACATTGTATATGGATCCTCAGTCTGGGAGATAGATCCAGATGTGTATTATAAAGATGAAATTGAATTGGTAATCCTCACTCCGGGAGATATTATCCGGATGTATATTGTAAGATGTATATAAATATGTATTTATACATTTGTTTTGTGCTACGGTCCAAATGGATCTCTACCATTAACCCTGCCAAGTAGTAGTGTATCGGGGAGGGGGGGGGGTTCCTTATTTGGATTTCGCTTCGCGAGACACCCCACGCATGAACTTAGTGCAGTGTTAAGAATGGAAGGAAGTTTAGCCCTTACTGCTTGGACTATCTAGGGTAGATGGTAGTTGGGTGATAGACTAGTTTAGCAGGGTAGCTTGACTAGGATGTTTAGAGGGGTGCGTTAGGTGTGCACTAATAGAAGAGGGGTGAGGGGTATCTCATAGGAGTGCGATACCAAACTTAAATATGAGATAAAACCTTTTTCAAAATAATTAGGCATTTACGCACTTGCTAAATATTTTTCAAACTCGGGCTCTGACCCGTTTTTCTACTTTTCCTTTCTTGCTATATATATATATATATATATATATATATATATATATATACATATATATATTATATAGGTGTCCAGACATAGGGACGCCTAGATGACACTTCCTTCGAGTCAGACGTCAGCTGCAGCAGCTGTGGATGCTGCAGGTTCTCGATAGACACTTTCATTCTTGTACTCCAGATAGGAGGTACTGTAAAAATATTCGGGTCAAAGGCCCAATTGCATTTATTTATTCTTTTAGTACATCATTCGATATGGTTGTATAATTTGAACCGAGTGTTCGGTTATTTTTTTTCATTTTATTTTTCTTTCGGTTTCATTTACGCATAAACTGTGTGGATGTTTTATTTATAATTGTTTAAAAATAATAGTTACATAAAAGTTTTTGACGCCAGCCTAATAGGTTATTAGTAATTAAATGGTTTTTCGACAGTGATGGTAAGAATGATCCATATGAGACTCCTGTTATAATTTTATATAGGAGTGATCGCTCGATATTTTATTAGGCAGGGTGTCACAAGTATATGCCAAAGGATGGGAGCCATAACTCGATGAGACATGAAGCCACTGAACCCTATTCTCGTCATCGACATATTTGCCTATTGGGGAATTGACTTTATTGGTCCCTTTCCTCCCTCATTTAGTTTCTTATACATCCTTGTCATGGTAGATTATGTGTACAAATGGATTGAGGTCATAGCTACTAGGACAATTGGCAATAAGGTGATGATAAAGTTCTTACAAGAACAAATACATTCTCCTTTCAAAGCTCTGAAGGAAATCATTAGTGATAATGACACACACGTTTGTAATATGCCGTTTGAGAAACTCATGAGAAAGTACGAGGTCGTCCACAAGGTTGAGAAGACTTGTCACCCCCAAATAAAACGGTCAAGCCGATCTTGAAAATCATGAGATTAATAGAATTCTAGAGAAGACCATCAATCCTAACAAGAAGGATTGGTCTTTACGTTAAACGATGCGCTTTGGCGTACCGAATTTCTTACAAGAACCCCATAAGGATATCCCCATCTCTTTTTGTCTATGGAAATCCTTTCCATCTCCCTGTAGAGTTTGAGCATAAGGCGTATTAGGATATCAAGAAGTTTACCCATAGCTTGGATCAAGCCGGTGAAGCATGTAAGTTTCAATTGAATGATTTGGAAGAAATATGAATTGATGCGTATGAGAGCGCCAAAATATGCAAAGAAAGGATGAAACTCGCGCATGAGTTAAATATCCATCGAAAGGAGTTTCATCCGGGTAAAAAAGTTCCCTTATACAACTTTCGATTACACTTGTTTCCCGAAAAGTTACGTTCACGGTGGAAAGAATCGTTTGTACTGAGAGAGGTGTTTACCTATTGAGCCATTGAGTTAGGAAACCCGAAGGGGGGTGTAATACCCCGAATCAATATTGTGTTAACCTTTTTATTTTGTAATTCATTATCATGAAATTTCGTAATAAAGACAAAAAGATTATGATGTAAAAACTATTATTCCTTTAATTTAATTAATGTTCCTTCCTCCGTTTAATTTAAAATATCAATTAAATTAACGTCCCTTCTTCCTTACAATCTACTACCTCAGGTATAAAAGAAAAAGAGAAAAATATATGGAAAGAACATAATTTATTATATGCTGAAGGAACTATTTCAGAGAATAGAATGGGACGTCAGCCATGTCATCCTTCTTCCTCGCTCGTTTGAATGATGGACAATTCGTTCTAACGAAAAGTTGTTGCCGTTCAAATGACAGGTAGAGTCGTCAAAATGACATAATTAATCGGTAATCAGAACACTAATCCAGCATTCAGGATTCTAGCCAAGGCTTTGTCAACTCGTGGAGCCTGACAGTAATAAAGACCTTCGATTTCTTTATTATGAGTGTATATATTTATCAGAGAATGAAGCCTGAAGTATTATACCAACAGGTTTGCCATTTTGTTTGTCACACCCAAGGCCATCTCTAAGGTTACGGGTCAACCTTTGGGGTTTGATAGATGGGGATGAAGAAGGCATGCGTTTTACATGTGTTTTAGGGGACTTGTTTGTAGTATAAGAGAGGGGTTTTGGGGAGTGGAAATGAGAGAAATTGTCACCTCATCCATCTCTCTCTCTCTTTAGAATACTCAACGCCCCTTTTCTTTCTCCCTTAAGATATATCCCATATTATCTTGTCCTAACAAACTGCAATAGCCACCAACACGTAACGATCCCCCTAAGTGTTCTATATATATCCAAAAACTTATTTTCTTCTAGAATACCACAGTATGCAATGGTGTGGATCTTGAAGAAGTTGGGTTTTGTTCTCTTCTCTTCTAGTTGTCCTCTTCAACATCAGAGGTAAGGTCTCCTTCCAAACCTTCAAGGTTTTCTAGGTATGAAATAAGTAGGATATTCCAGATAATATTTTATGCAAAGGAAGAATGTGTAGTCATTTATAATTTGCTTATCTTAAAAAATAAAAGAAGGAGAATTTTCTTTAAACCCTAACGGACCTTGCATGCATATAAAAATAGCACTTTATACCTTGATAAATAGAAGGAAGCACGTGAAACTATATAGCTCTTATTGTGTAGAATAAATGCATACTTGAGGTATTTCTAGGTTGAAATCCTCTCTTTCACACATGTAGAATCATGCAGTAAGGTAAATGAATGTAACTCAGACTTGTCTAAGTACGATAAAATGGGTTTTATGATGAAATAAATAAATGTAGAAAATCATCCTTAAAATGTGATGAATGTTAATACAATGAATGAAAATAATATTTGGGTCGCATGAGATAATGGGGTGAGGTGATGAACACATGGTTAAAAGTGGTCTTGAATGAGTAACTATATTTTATTAGGCATAACATAAAATGATAACATGATTTTTGACACAAAATCATAAAAGGGATGTTTGGAAGAAAAAGGTTAAGTTCTAGTGCCATAATGAAATTAAATATGTTTTTACCAAAAATAATGATAAAAAGGCAAATTGGTGATTTTGGAATGAATGGAAGTCCTAGTAGTTGGACTACCTCTTAGACCTTATCAATCGAGTTTTTGGTGAAAAATGAATGCAGTGAATAAATGGCATGTTGATGAAATGGACAAATAAATTAAACCGTATATTGAGTAAATAAAATGGTAAAAGGGTGGGATAATGTGAACATTAGATGAAATGTTAACACACGTTAAATTGGATTCGAATGACGTCGGGATAAAGAGATAATCGCCCAGATCCCTTGGGTGAAAATCCTTAAAACACTGGTTCGAGCATATGGTGGCATATCCGATAATGTAGATCATGTTAAAGCACGTGGTGAATGGTAATCTCGATAAATATGATAAAGGAGTAAAAAGGTAATTGTACTCGTAACTTAGGTGGTACAACCTAATGTAGTTGTGATAAGTGAGATTAAAGGGTAAAGTACTAACAACAAATCTTTGATTCTGAAGTGGGTGGTAATACCAACTAAGTGTGAGTATAAGTTCATCGCTCAAGTGCATTGCACGTAGTTGCATTAGTACTTTTTTATCCCTAAAAGACTCATAAGATATATGTATAGAATTATTATGGAAACGTATAGCGTAATATTACTCACTCTATTAAGTCTTCGCTTACCCCTCATTTATGTTAAAAAAAAAAGCACCCTAAATATATCCAATAGGAGTGCTGATCAGGACTCGAGTAAGGCCCAAGAGGTAAACGATCGTTAGTCGAATGCTCTGTACCTACTTTTCAAAAATAGTCTCCCAATACGTTGCGCACTTGATGCTTAAACTTTTATTCGGGCCTTTGGCCATAATGTTGTAATAATTTAGGATGGTGGTGTTTTTCCAGTCTAAACGGTATGATAAGTTAACTTGATTTTCATAAATAAATGTTGCAAATTTGTAAATTATATAAAGTGACCACTCATTTCCTAAAAATATAAAAGTATGACTTTACATTCTGTTAAATTAAAGGCATACTAAGGATTTTCTTATTTAAAAATTTATTTAACTTTTCCCCCCTCTCCCTTTAACTCCTTGACTCAATGCGGGTTGATCCAACGATGACCCAAAATCCGGGTCAGAGCGTTACAAATGGTATCAGAGCAATAGGATCCTCGGGTGTGATAGAGTGTTTATGCGTCCTTAACACATTTCCACCTATTTTACGTATACGTAGTAAGACATTAACTTTGATTTATTAATTTCTTCCCATACCGCTTCCCATATGTATTATTATGTGATGCATAGTTCACTATTGTGTGGATGACACCACATCGTGATATCGCTAGTGGGTCTGGAACAAGTGATCTCCGACATATGGAGCAGGTCCTGTGCCAATTGGACGAATCACTCACACAACAACAGAGGGAGAACCATAGTGGCACGGTTAAAAGAACCACAACAGCCTCTATTCTTGAGGAATTCAAGAGGTTGCACCCACTTACCTTTAGTGGGGAAACGAGCCCCGACGTGGACAAGGCATGGCTTGATGAGATTTTAGACGTTCTTGACATGCCAGTTGGGCATAAAGTCAGGATTGCTACATTCCAGCTCATGAAACAAGCCTAGAGTTGGTGGGGCGCCCACTCTACCAGTGCAACCGAGGTTATTGACTATGACGGTTTTAGCACCGCCTTTCTTGATCGCTAGTTTTTGTAGGTATATAAGGATGCAAAGAAGGATGAATTCAATAACTTAATTCAGGTAAAGACATCCGTTAATGAATATCTGGTGAAGTTTGTGAGTCCATACAAGTTTGTGAAGACTGTTCAAAGTGATGAGATAGAAAAGATGAGGCTGTTCATCAGGGGCCTCAATCTGGGAACTCGACGAATTACGGTAAGGCTTGATCTATCGAGCTTCAGATATGCACTTAACAAGGCTAGCCGGTTGGAACTGGACGTGAAAGACATCAAGTCAATTTGAGAGAAGGGAAGGGATCCTAGTGGGTCTTAGCCTGGTGGACATAAGAAGTCTCGAGGCAGGGCCCAATGTTTTTTTGCAAATCTCAAGGCCGCCATGGATGTTATCTCTTCCCAAACTCGATGCACTAGTGATCAGAGCCCCATCTCCCCCATGGAGAAGTTGTGTTTCGACTTTGGGATCCCAGGGCATATGAAGAGGGAGTGCCCCAGTGATCTTTGGGCTGTCAGCAGGGAAGTCAGTAGATAGTCAACTTCGTGTTAAGTCAAAATTCCAGTTATACAAGTTCCACCCACCAGCAACAGTTCCCTTTAGGTCATCAGCAGCCAATAAGTCATCGTGTGGATGGTTCATGTCCTAGCCAAGGGCAGGGTGTTCAAGGATAGGATCAGGTTCCTGGTGGTCAGCCCAGTAGGTTTAATCCAAGGGGAGCCTATGTCAACTCCCAGCTGCCTGCACCTCCTTGTGCTCCTTCAGTAATGGAAGGTATGACTCTCTTCTATAATACTTGGGTGATGGAATTATTTGACTCTAGAACATGACACTCCTTCATATCTAGTTCTTTAGCATTTAGTCTGAGCATAGTGGTAGACCGATTTCAACCTCCTATCTTCATTGGGCTTTCGGTAGGTGGAGATATTATCCTCGATAGGGTGTGCCAACAATCTGTGATCATGGATGGAGATTTCATCCTAGAGTATGACTTGATCCTTATGGACATAGGTGGGTTCAAAGTAATCATGGGTAAGGACTTGCTAGCATGTTTCAAAGCCACAATCGAGTGCCACCGGCATAGTGTCTTAGTGTCACTTTCGAACGGGTCTCGCCATCATTTCAATGGTGAGTAGGGCATCGACTATCCCTACAAGTTCACCACAGTCCGTGAGCAAAAAAAGTATTTCAGTTTTCTTAGTAGTATGGTGGCTGAAGAGGGGTCATAGGGCATGATCGTTTACTATTATGTGGTTCAGGAATTTCCTGATGTATTTCTAGATGATCTTCCTGGGTTGTCGCCCTGGCAAGAGGTGTACTTTACGATAGAAGTGCATCAGGGCGTGTCACTAATCTCAATCCCATCACATAAAATGGCACTAGCCGAAATATGGGAATTACTAACCCAAAAAGGATTCATACATGCTAGTGTTTCTCCATAGGGAGCCCCAATATTATTTGCAAAGAAAAAGGATAAATCGCTACGACTCTGTATCGACTACCAATAACTAAACAGGGTGACTGTGAAAAATAAATACCTTATGCCCCGTATCGATGACCTGTTCGATCAGTTACGTGGAGCGGGTTGATTATCTAAGATCGACCTTAGGTCTGGGTACCATCAACTACGAGTTAGAGAGGAGGATGTTCCTAAGACTGCATTCCGTACACGGTATGGACACTATGAGTTTCTGGTAGTGCCTTTCGGGCTAACAAATGCCTCAGTGACATTCATGGATCTAATGAATCGAATCAATCGCACCTACTAGATCGGTTCGTTGTGGTCTTTGTGGATGACATCTTAATGTACTAGACATTGTACGTAAATAAGGGTGAACATATCCGAGAAACCCTTTAGGTGCTTCGAGAAAACTAGTTGTATGCCAAATTCAGTAAGTGAGAATTCTGGATGGATGAGGTCAAGTTCCTCGGTCATCTGGTTTTCGATTAGGGTATCTCGATCGAACCATAGATAGAGGCAGTGTTGAATTGGGACCAACCGAAGATGATTGCTGAGGTGCGTAGCTTCTTGGGTCTGGTCGGGTATTACCGTAGGTTCGTACAGGACTTCTCAAGGGTGACGATGACCCTCACCACACTAACTAGAAAGGATGTACTTTTTGAATGGCTCGATGATTCTGAGTTAGCCTTCCCGAAATTAAAGTTCACACTAACCTCGGCACTTGTTCTCATCCTTCCAGAACATAGTAAGGGCTACATAGTATACTGCGATGATTCAGGCTCGGGACTGGGGCAGTGTTGTTGCCGGAGGGTCGGGTGGTAGCTTACAGATCTCTGTAGATGAAGGTGCATAAGAGGAACTACACCACCCATGATTTGGGACTGTCCACCATAGTGTTTTGAATAAAGAGTTGGAGGTACTAACTGTATGGGGAACGATTCGAAGTATTTTTCGATAACAAGATCCTTCAGTATATATTTACTCAGCGGGATTTGAACCTTCATCAACGAAGGTGGATAGATTTAATGGAAGACTATGACTTCTAACTATAGTACCACCCAAGGAAGGCCAATGTGGTGGCCGATGCTCTTAGTCAAAAATCTAGTCTCACGCTCGCTGTAATGAAATGCCACCCAGTAAAATGGTTAGGGAACCGCTGAAGTTTGACTTACAAGTACAAAAGGGTAATGATAGAGCATACATTTGGGGTGTAATGGCCTGACCCTTCATCCAACAGAGAGTATTGGAAGCACAATCACATGATCCTTAATGCATCCAATGTTATGAACGTATTTAGAACGGAGAAGTGTTTGAGTCCCTCACCGTGGACAAATACTGTGGAGTGCGACACAAAAGGGAGGTTGATCGTCCTGATCATTGAGGAGCTATAAGATGAGCTGATGGAAGAAGCCCATCACTCACGATTCAGCATATACCTTGGCGCTACAAAAATGTATAAGGAACTATGTAGGGATTTCTTATGCTCTGTCATAAAGAGACATGTAAAGACATATGTGGCCAAGTACTACACTTGCCACAAGTAAAAGCTGAGGGCAAGAAATTGGTAGGACTACTGCAGCCACTACACGTGGCCGAGTGGAAGTGGGAGCACATAACCATGGATTTCTTTACAGCGTTACCAAGATCGGAGCGAGGCCACGATGGAGTATGGGTTGTAGTAGATCAACTCGCCAAGTCAGCCCATTTCTTACCAATCAAGATCATCGTCAGGGTGACTAAGTTAGCCAAACTGTATATTCTGGAGATAGTCAAGCTACATGGTGTTCCACTATCAATCGTATCGGACAGAGATGCCCAGTTTATTTATCGATTCTAGAAAATGTTTTAGCAGGCGCTAGGTACGAAACTAAACATGTGTACATCATTCCATCCTGAGATCGATGGGCAGATAGAACCTACAATACAAATCCTGGAGGACATGCTGAGAGCTTGTGCACTCGACTTCTAGGGAAACTGGGCAGAAACTTGCACCTGACAGAGTTTGCCTACAACAATAACTATCAAGCAAGTATTGAGATGGCTCCTTTTGAGGCCCTCTATGGGAGGGCATGACGTTTGCCAATTTGTTTGGTAGAAGTGGGAGACAAACACCTTACTAGTACAGATTTGATTCAAGAGATTAAAATAAGGTATGAATAATTCGTTAGAGAATTATGACAGCTCCAAACCGATAAAAGAATTATGCAGAAAATCGTCGAATGCACTTAGAATTCTGGGTAGGGGATCAAGTGATGCTAGAATGGGAAGCAACTAGTTTGTATATAAAGGGAAATTAGACCCACATTACATCTTCCCCTTTGATGTCCTTGAGCAAATTAGGGACGTGTCGTATCGCTTAGCGCTGCCCCCACGACTATATTAGGTGCATAATGTGTTTTACATATCCCTCTTGAAAAAGTATCTTCACGACCCCCACCATCTGATCGATTGGAATCTTATCGAATTTGTGAGGACATCACCTTTATCACCAGACCGATATACAATTTGGATCACGAATAGAGAGTCTTTCATAACAAGGTCATTCCATTAGTGAAGATTCTCTAGGAATTTCAAGGTGTTGAGGGTGCGACTTGGGAATGGGAGTCGGAGAAGCAAGAGAAGCACCTGAAACTCTTCATTTAGCCATTTATCCTCATTTTGAGGATGAAATCAACTAAGAAGGGGAGTTTGTAATACCCCAACTCAATATTGTATTCACCTTTTTATTTTGTAATTCGCTATCATGAAAGTTCGTAATAAAGATAGAGAGATTATGATGTAAAAACTATTATTCCTTCAATTTAATTAATGTCCCTTCCTCCTTTTAATTTAAACTATCAATTAAATTAACATCCATTTTTACTTAAAATCTACTGCATCGGGTATAAAAGAAAAAAAGAAAAATATATGGAAAGAACATAATTTATTGTATGCTGAAGGAACTGTTTAAGATAATAGAATGGGACGTTTTCCATGTCAGCCTTCTTCCTCCCTCGTTCGAACGACGGGAAAGTCGTTCTAACGACAAGCTTTTATCGTTCGAATGATGGGAAGAGGCGTAGAATGACATAATTAATCGGCCAATCAGAACACTAATCCAACATTCAGCATTTGAGCTAAGGCTTTGTCAGCTCGTGGATCCTGACAATAATAAAGACCTTCGATTTATTTATTAGGAGTGTATAGATTTATCAGAGAAAGTAGCGTGAAGTCTTATACCAACAGTTCTACCAATTTGGTTGTCACACCCAGGGACATCGATTAAGGTTACGTGTCAACCTTTGGGGTTTGATAGATGGGGATGAAGTAGGCATGCATTTTACATGTGTTTTAGGGGCATTGTTTATAGTATAAGAGAGGGGTTTTAGGGAGTGGAAATGAGAGAAATTGTCACATCCTCCATCTCTCTCTCTCTCTAGAATACTCAACGCCCCTTTTCTTTCTCCCTTAAGATATATCCCATATTATCTTGTCCTAACAAACTGCTATAGCCACCAACACATAACCATCCCCCTAAGTGTTTTATATATCTCCCGAAAATTATCTTCTTCTAGAATACGACAGTAAGTAATTGTGTGGAGCTTGAAGAAGTCGAGTTTTTTGCAGTTTGGAGTTTTGAGGTCTAAGAATTTGGAAGCTTTCAAATCACTCTTCTCTTCTAGTTCTCCTCTTCAACATCAGAGCTAAGGTCTCCTTCCAAACCTTCAAGGTTTTCTAGGTATGAAATAAGTAGGATATGCTAGATAATATTTTATGCAAAGGAAGAATGTGTAGCCATTTATAATTTACTTATCTTAAAAAATAAAAGGAGAATTTTCTTCAAACCCTAACGGACCTTGAATGCATATAAAAATAGCACTTTATACCTTGATAAATAGAAGGAAGCACGTGAAACTATACCTCTTATTGTGTAGAATAAATGCATATTTGAGGTATTTCTAGGTTGAAATCCTCTCTTTCACACATGTAGAATCATGTAGTAAGGTAAATGATGATAACTCAGAGTTGTCTAAGTACGATAAAATGGGTTTTATGATGAAATAAATAAATGTATAAAATCATCCTTAAAAATGTGATGAATGTTAATACAATGAATGAATATAATATTTGGGTCACATGAGATAATGGG
Source organism: Sambucus nigra (assembly GCA_949130495.1). Taxonomy (NCBI): domain Eukaryota; kingdom Viridiplantae; phylum Streptophyta; class Magnoliopsida; order Dipsacales; family Adoxaceae; genus Sambucus; species Sambucus nigra. The sequence continues at coordinate 542,264,324 of OX422216.1, read as the reverse complement.
GTAAGGTGATGGACACATGGTTAAAAGTGGTCTTGAATGAGTAACTATATTTTATGAGGCATAACATAAAATGATAACATGATTTTTGACACAAAATCATAAAAGGGATTTTTGGAAGAAAAAGGTTAAGTTCTAGTGCCATAATGAAATTAAATATGTTTTGACCAAAAATCATAATAAAAAGGCAAATTGGTGATTTTGGAATGAATGGAAGTCCAAGTAGTTGGACTACCTCTTAGACCTTATTGATCGGGTTTTTGGTGAAAAATGAATGCAGTGAATAAATGGCATGTTGATGAAATGGACAAATGAATTAAATCATATAGTGAGAAAATAAAACGGTAAAAGGGTGGGATAATTTTAACATTAGATGAAATGTTAACACGCGTTAAATTGGATTCGAATGACACCGGGATAAAGAGATAAGCGCCCAGATCCCTTGGGTGAAAATCCTTAAAACACTGGTTCGAGCATATGGTTGCATCTCCGGCAGTGTAGATCCTGTTAAAGCACGTGGTTAATGGTAATCCCGATAAGCATGATAAATGAGTAAAAAGGTAATTTTACTCGTAACTTAGGTGGTACAACCTAATGTAGTTATGGTAAGTGAGATTAAAGGGTAAAGTACTAACAAAAACTCTCTGATTCTGAAGTGGGTTGTAATACACAATAAGTACGAGTATGAGCTTATTGCTCAAGTGCATTGCATGTAGTTGAATTAGTACTAGTTAAACTGTCAACATTTATTTATCGCTAAAAGACTCATAAGATATATGTGTAGAATTTTTATGGAAACGCATAGCGTAATATTTCCCACTCTTTTAAGTGCTCTCTTACCCCTTCTTTTATGTTAAAAAAAAACACCCCCACCCCAGGTACATCCAATAAGAGTGTTGGTCGGGACTCGAGTAAGGACCCAGAGGGCAACCGTCTTTAGTAGAATTCTCTATACTTAGTTTTCAAATAATAATATCCTTGTACCTTGCGCACTTGATGCTTAAACATTAATTCGGGCCTTTGGCCATATTGTTATAATAATTCATGATGGTGGTTTATTTCTAGTCTAAATGGTATGATGAGTTAACTTGATTTTCATAAATAAATGTTGGAAATTGGTAAATCATATAAAGTGATCACTCCTTTCCTAACACTATAAAAGTCAGACTTTAAATTCTGTTAAATTAAAGGTATACTAAGGATTTTCTTATTTAGAAATATATTAAACTTTTCCCCTCCCCCTTTAACTCCTTGACTTGATGCCGGTTGATCCAACGATGACCCAAAATTCGGGTCGGGGAATTACCAGGGGAGACATGTTTAAGGTTAACAGACAAAGCTTAAATCCATATCTATAAGTGTTCATTGAGGAAGCCCACACAATTTCTTTGTCGGATCCCATTTACTGGGTAGAGTGAGTAGGTTGAGAGGTCGTCGCACCCCAAATGCGTATGGGATGATTATTGTTGTACCATAATCAGTCATGTTTGATTAGGTTCTTAGGTGTCCATGATTCACAAGTTATAAAGGTTAGGAGCATCGTTGCACCGCACGTGAGAACGTAAGGCAATTTGAGGTGAGGTTTTGAGGCATTTCGAGCTAAAATTTGGATATAAAAACGTGGGCCATGGTTTGGGAGTCAAATGGGAAGGGTTAAAACACTTAGTGTTTGAGTGATGTTGAAAACAATTAGGGGAGGCTCACTAGAATTGCGAACAGGTTCACCCTGGCCTTCTTTACAGGCTCGAACCGGTTCAGACTTATTAGCTTGAAAAATTTAAATGGTGCGAACCGGTTCAGCCACTGTATGAATCGATTCAAAATTCTGGGCAGGCAAGATTCATCTCCCCTCCTCTTTTTCCCTCTCTATTCAATTCCAACATTCGTTACCCCCTCCCATCCAAAATTTTACCCTCCAAAACATCCCTCCACCCACATCTGTTCCCATTTTCATCTCCCTCCAACCTTTCCCCCCATTCACTCCTCTTTCCCGCTAAAATCCACCCCTCCTCCACTAGAAATACGACACCACGCCCACTATTCTCCCCACCACTTCCATACTCTCCATATTTCTTCTCCTCCCAAATAACTCCCAAATTCCAATCCCATGTATAACCATGAGCCCGTCATCGAGAAATACAAGTCCTATGAAATTTTAGAGGAAATTAATGTCAACATATTTTGTTCAATCCATGAATGAAATGGGGTCTATGAACACTTCATCACTATCCGAATGATGCACAACGATCGGAAAATCCTTTGGAACCAACTGCCTATCGACTTAGCCGCTCTCTTCATTCGCAATGGGTGGACCCGCTATTTGTCCACCTTGGATGGACCGGTATGGCCCGAGGAATGTCATCATTTCTATGAAACTCTTTTCAACACTGATAGCTCAACTTGTGAGGCACGATTAGATCGCAAACATGTTACTTTCTATTGACAGTGGGTTATTGACAAATTGAGGGAGAAATGTGTCCCCGCCCCCACCCAATACGATTATCCCACCGTGGGGGACAACCTCGATAAGCACACATAACTTGCTCTTATTACAACTGGTCGCAAATGGATGCATGACTCATTTTCGATAGGGCAGCTTGTCGAGATCGAGTGTTTGGCTTTTCTTATCATATGAGGATCGATCCTCCAAACATACAATAATTTAGCTTTGTGCGGCCGCCACTCCAATTTCCTTTACCATCTCCTCGATGATGCCTCCCGCATCCACCTTGGCGCTATTATGTATAATGAGATCGTTCATTCCACCTACGATAAAACCGGTCGGGCATCCATTCCTTATGGCCACTTTATCACTTCTCTTCTCCGGGATGTGGACATCGATCAACCCATTGCCAAAAACCGACTCCCGAAAGCTATTGGGATAGAATCCATCACTCAGAGCGTGTGTCAAATAGATTTTGTTCACCCACCTCCACCGGTGAACAAGGAGGAGTATCTCGATATGGGGGAAGAGGAAGAAGCCAAATACGATGAGGCGGCGGTTCCGAATTATAAGACGGACTCGAAAGGGGTTTACCGCTGCATTGATGCATTAGAATCTTGTTTTGATACTTTCACGAGTGACTACCTTCGAGATACTGGCATGATGATGTGGATTCAGTCAGAGATGTACCACTTACAAGTGGGTATGAATGTCGTACTCTCGAAATATTTTTATGATCCTTACTCCTCGAGACCCTAATGCCACCCAGTAGCTCCCCAAAAATGTTCCCAAAAATGCCACCCAGTAGCTCCCGACGATGTTATTGTTTGGTGTTTCCTTATTTACGTAGTTCTTTTATGCTTTATTGTTTCATTATTGCAAGAACTATGTATTTCCATCCTTTTTCTATCGCTTTGTAATTGTGTCGTTTATTTGTAATACAATAAAAAATCTGCATTTTTGTTCATTTTCTCTCTTTTAACGCACTTTTTTTTTTAGATTTTAGTATTCTTGCATGAGGACATTGAAAAGTCTAAGTTAGGGGAGGGTATATGTGCGTTTTAAAGTTTCACAAGTTTCAAAATGCGAAATTTTTAAAAGAAATAGAAAATTTTAAAAATTTCCAAAAAAATTGAAAAATTCCAATAAAAGCCAAAAATATTTATATTCAAAATAAAAAATTGGAATTTAAAATGTTAAAAAATGTCAATAAAATTTTGTTTGGAGTCTCGAATTATAAAAATTAATTGCACAAAGTCGAAATTGACCAAAAACAGATGTTGAGCAAAATTGATGACTTTACGAATAAGTGTGGAGATTAATTAACCCAATGAGATTTTGAGCCTATCATTTTTTCAAGTAATTAAATCAATTCGAGTTAAAATTAACTCAAAGTTCACTTTTTCCTTAAACAAATCGTTGAAGATCTTTATTCCTTTATTTTGATCGGTTACGGAAAATGAGTGAGATGTTGTCTTGAATATGCGCTAAAATATCTCAATATTAAATAAATCTCGAGACGCATATGGTAATGTAATTAGTAATTCAGATATATGATGTTAGGCCATCGTTTATTACCCAATAATACGAGCCATAAGAAGTTGTGAAAAATTATCCCTTCTACAAACCCAATTGAGGCAAATAAATTTCCCAATTCGTTTGATAACCCGAAAAGTTCATGTAACTTGGAGTTGTGAAAATCCAAAAATAAATTCATCAATAAAGTCCAAATGGTGCAATAAAGGGGTAATAAAAATAGAAAAAAATTGCTCAACCAAAAATAGCAAAAAAAAAATAGAAAATCGTGAGAAAAAATGTAGTAAAAGAAAAGAATAAAGAGTAAATGACAAAAAAGTGCCAAAGGGCATCATAAGCAAAATTTTCCAACTTCGAATTTCTAAACCATTCTCAATTTTCACAATGCACCTTACAACCTGATAAAGTCCTAACTAAGTCAGAATAACGACATTAATGACCGCGTGGAGACTTAAAACACAAAAAGATAACAAGAGAGATTATTTGGTGCGAATAAGAGGTGACATTTTTCATTTTTGAATAACCGTAATCTGATGATGAGATCTATTCATCTCAAACATTTCGTCTTTTAATTTTTATGTGTGAATTCATGTTTCATTATATTTAATCTTTAAATCACACGTATCGAGAGAACTAAACATATTTTGAGTGATTCGTTTGTGAGAGAATCCCGTGAGAATTGAATCAAAATGAATTTCTGGGAAGTAACATAATGATCAACGTGTGAAAATTAACATCTTAATTGTCAGCATCGCACACACACACATACACACATTACAAATTCAGACTCTTGAATACAAATTTACGGTGATAATTTTTTGGGAGTTTAAATTGTAAAATTTTTAAGTATTTTGATTTTTCTTTGAGTCGAAAATCAAATTTTGTAGGTATATTCGCAACAAACCATCACGAGACACCACTCGTCCAACTAGGATAACTTAGGGGTTCAATGGTAGTTGCATACGCTAAATACAATCACTCATCCATGAAAAATACATTTTATCCCCAATAAAAGGGTTTTCTAAGTGATTAGCACATGCAATGATTCTTTTACGTTGCTCGCGACGATCAAAGTTCTAATTTTGGGGGTTTAATTAGACCAAAATTCTTCGTATTTGTCCCCGTAATTTAACTACATTTGTTATCCTGTGTGATGTTAATTCCATTATTTTATCTCATGTTACTTCTACTCGCTCCTTCCTATAGGTACACTGTGTTTCGTGTGTTTTTCTTAAGTTTTATAGGTATTTCATGCATGTTAAAGCAAGAGAAAAAACAGACTGAGAACTGAAACGAAAAGAAGGAAAGTCATAGGCAAAATCATAATTTTACGGCCGAAGTTCGGATGCGAAACCTAAAGAGAATTTTAAGACATCAAGCTCACGAGTACGTAGGAAGAAATGACAACCAAATTCGGGCCTCGGTTGAAAAGATATGAGCATATGAACATAAGAGGAATTCAATGAAAGAAAAGAAGAAAATTTAAGGTGCATACCGGTTTGGTCCCAAAGGGGAACCGGTTCGATTTAGCGAAATTGTGGTATAAAAAAATATCACAATAAAAGGATTTACCAATAAAATCACAATCAAACAAGAAAGCATATAATCACACACACAATAGAACTATGTACGTGGTTCAGCAACTTGCATACGTCCACGGAGAGGTCTATTATTATTTTTAAGTATCTCTCAATATGCTTGGATACATGCCCCTATTCCCTCGGCCAGGGGTTATAATTTATAGATGTAGAATTTTAGTCATTTAAGTAACTCCACGACGTCCATGGTGACCTATGAATCCCTTGAATATCTCCACGATATTATAGGGGATTGACTTGGTCCTAGGGTGGTGTGGCTTGCACACATTCGTAGTTTATTCCCACAATTTGGGTTGGACATCTTTATAGATTTATTGGGCCAGGTCGGCTACTCTCGTGGGCTGAGAATAAAATTAGTCCCCATAGTTACCCCTAAAATGTTTGGATTATTTCTTGGGCCAGTGGATTTTAAGTGAGGCTAAGGATGCAGTACTTGTCAGCAGTGGTGTACCCATAATTTATTGAAACAATAGGGGCGGTCTCATCTTTCTGTAAAATATTAAAGCACCAAATCTTTCTCGAGAAGTGTGAAACGTCATTTGAGTGTTTGAAACTGGTTTATCAAAAACTTAACTATTAGTTCATCCTCTTTGGTCATTTTTTGCTCATACTGTGTTCTCAAGCTTCATTATTTACTTTTGCTCTTGGAAATAAAGACTTTCTCATCTTTTCAAGCTTCCTCTATGTCTCGTAAGTTCCATCTCTCTTCTTCTTCTTCTTCTTCTTCTTCTTCTTCTTCTTCTTCTTCTTCTTCTGTGAATCGTTATTCTACTTTAGCTAGGGTTTTGTGTGTTTTTTTTCTTATGGCGATGCTTGAAAACAAGTCTTTGCCTGAGTTTAGAAAATGTTACAATATTATTGATTTGGTAGACATAGAGTGTACTTTAGTCCCCAAAAATGTTCGCGATCTAGAAGATGGTCATTGGATTCACGTTCTGTTTGTTTCCCAAGGGGGTTTAACGTTTCCCCCTAACCATTTATTTTTATATTTTTTTCCAATACTTCAACATAGTTCCTGCTCAATGTTCTCTAAATGTGTGAAAGATTGTTAATGGAGTTCATAGGATAAACCAGCTCTATGGTAACAACTTCAGATTAGTTAAGATCTGTTATTGTTATTCTTTCTCTCGCACTAGTGGGGGTCTTTTGTACTTGAAATAATGAAGTCCTGATAGGGTGTTGGTAGTAAATCTGCCTAATTCCCATAAAGACTATTGGTCTGAAGGTTTTATTGACAGGAATTTGCAATATCCTCCCCAATCAGGGGGCATAAGGTACATGGAACCTCAGATCCCTACCTTTGGGGAGTAATACGTAGGATATTATCACCGCATATTATTTATTGCTTATTTTTCTACCTTTGTGTACTTTTCCTTTGATATTTCCTTCTTTTTATTTTATAGAAAAAGCAAAAAATTGATAGCCTGCTCCTCGCGAGATTCGAGCTACTGAACTTTTGAAAGATTAGAGGATAAGGGAAACTGTTGCTGAGGGGGAACATCCTCGGTCTGTTGTATTCTTACTGAAATACAGGAATACTACTTCCAGCTTTATTTCTCTCCCAGTAGATGCAATCCCTCATCTAAACATTCCAGAAGAAGGCGTTAGTAGTACCTCTGAATCCATTAAGTTAGAGGACGAGGAGGAAAGTATATCAGGAGAGGATCTAGTAAAAGGTGGTGAGGAAGCATATGGTGAAAGTAGGAGCAGTGAGGAATAGTCCAACGAAGAGGAGTCCAATGAGGAAAAGATGGACCCTCCGAGGAGAAGAAAATTGATCCAGGATAACGATGATGATGATCTGCTTTCCAACAGGATGAAGTTCCTCACACAGAAGGCTGAAGACTCTATTGGTAGTTCAAAGGTGGTAGTTCAGGAAAAGAAGATGGAGAGAAAGAAGAGAGAAGAGGAGGAGAGGCGAGAGAGAGACAGAGAAAGACAAAAAAAGAGAACAAGAGAGAAGGATAAAAAATAAGGGCACAAACATCAAAGGCCTTGATACTGCCTTCGATTATTTATGTTAATGGGGCCTCAATGGCTGTTTCTCCTCAATTTTTCCCTTTGCTACTGGAGAAAGCAGTACTCACGGCCGATCGAGATCGCTCATCGATCATGGGGGGAGACTAGTTAGCCGATAAATATTCCCAAGGGATTTTTTGGTGAGTACTCATTTATCTATACTTCTTTATCCTTCGTTTTCCTCTAACATCTCGTGCTTAACCTCTGTTTCTTTTATTTTCCAGTTTGTTTCTGACTATACTGTATTTCTCTGTGGTCGATCTGAGCTATCGAGGAGAAACTCAGGGCTGGATGAAGCTCTAAAGTATTGTAATATGGCTCTGGCTGATAGGAAGTCTTCCTTTGACAAGAAGAGGGAAAAGTTTTCTAAGAAGATGTCCGACCTCTGCAAAGCCTACAGTGTCGTGATCGTAAACAAGCCGACAGTGGCAGAGACGAATAAGGGGTTGGTCGCCAAGGTGGAGCAGCTGGAGGAGGAAGAAGAGATCGTTCAACATATAGGGTATAATAAAGGCTGGGACGCGGCATATGACGATGCTGCGTGTTAGATTGCTTATCTCCGGCGAGCATGCTTAAAAAAAGGTTGGGATCAATTCTTGACTGCTGCTGGGGTTGCTGTTAACTCCCCCTTTTTCTCACAGCATCATCCTGGCCGTAATCCTATTGAGGTATCTCCATCTACTCAACCAACTGCTCAGTACGGCCTGGATCCCATTACTCTTATTATAGGAGATGCATCGATCAATACAGAGGGGGTTATTGTCCCAGCTAGAGGAGCTGCTCCGGGTGCTGGTGAAGGTGAGGCCCCTGTCGACCAAACTGCTGACAAGGGGAAGGGTCCCTCTACGTCTAACCAGGATGAGGCCTCCCAGTACTTTAGGCTTTACTCTTTTTTTTGTTCATATGTAGTATTTTTTGCTTCTTTCCTTCATTTGTACTAGCCTGTGCCTTTTGATTTAATGAAAAGAAAACTTTTTGTTTCATTACTGATTTTTTTTACTTTTTTTGCTTGTTTGGTTGGTTGTAGATCATTGATTTAGATGAGTATATTCCTGCTAAATCCCGTCTAGGCTAGATTATTGGTCCGAACATAAGCACTCAATCATGTCGTTCTTTTATAAGGATATATAAATCCCTGAGGGCGAGAAAGAAGGATTACAAAGATCAATCAGAGGTAGTCGCTACGCTCAAGGATTATCTTGAGAAGATGGAGGTAATTGGTGCCTCTGTGTAGGAGGAGATGGATTCCTTAAAAGAAAAACTTATGGGTGCGTCAGAAATAAACCAGGTGGGTGAGTTATTGTAAAGAGAAAATGATGCTTTAAGAAGAAAAATTGCTCGTCTTCGAGAAAACACTCCATCTCGTCCTCCTTTGGTGCTGCGAGGGTCCTCATCGTCTTTAATAGTTGCTCAAGCTGATAATTAAGTTTCCAAGAGGGAGATTATTGAGCTAAAAGAAGACATTCGACAAGCTTATGTGATTGTTGCTGGTCTCCAGAGGGATATCACACAATTGAGACATTTATTCCGAAAGGGTCCTCGATAGGTTTGGGTTGATGGTTATGACAAAGGTTGGACAGATGCCCCAGTAAGTCTGAAAGAGGCTGAAGAACCTGCTTTTTCTAGGGAATGGCTAAACATTCTTAAGGAATCAGAATTTATTAAGGAATTCGCCTCGTGGTATAAATATCAGACCGTTCGCTCATATGTTCTGTGAAGTCCCTTCTCGAGGGATGACCATTGGATCCCAATAGATGCTATTCATGGGCAACTTCTGGATCCATGCCTAGAGGGAATTGAATAAGACTTAGTTCCTCATCCTTTCTCGTCGTGCTAGGCCATCGTAGGTCTTTAATTATTTCTTGGTCTTTTTATGTAAATGTAATTGTATGATTCTTAATGACGGATACAACTGATTATTTATGTCTTGAGCATTTGTTGTCTAAATATGTATTAACCTTATTTGTTGATTTCTTTCCATCAATGTTTGACCAAAAAGGTACTTGATAAATCTGATCATAGTATGAATGATTAGTAAAAAAACTTTTTAATCATTTTGGGCTTTTTAACCGACTAAATGTTGTTGAGTTTTTGTTATCTCGTGTTTGAACATTCTCCCAGTCCATTATGCCTTATGCATATCATTACATCCACTTTACCTTTTAGGTTGTGTCATCACACTTCCTTAGGCCTAATTAGGGTGACGGCAAGAATGTACCTGGTTAATAGGACATCCGCCCGAACAAAATTTTTTAGTCAACTTAAGTTGGCGACCAACCTTGAGTTGGCTTTATTGCCTAAGGATCCCTTGTAGGACTTTTATTGTTGCCAAAGTAACTCAATAGGCCAATTTTGTTTTCAATTAAGACTTAAGGAAGGTTAATTATAAACATTGCTTCATATATTTTAGCTTTGAATGGCATAAGTCTACACACTATTGTAACCATATGATCTTTATTCCTTGACTGGAGCAAGTTGATCACCTTGCTGCAATCCCGAAACTTTGTTATGTTTTGAGGGGAGCATACTGCTTAGAAAAGATACGTTTTTGGGATTCTATTAAGAGATATTAAACAACCAAGATATTTATAATGCGCAGGTCAATCGACCTTTATTGATAAAAATGATAAATAAAAGGCAACATTAGTTTCTGAATGAAAATTTGTCTAAACTAATGATGCTGAAAAAAAAGATATATAAGTCTATAAGTAGAACTTCTTAAGGTTGGTTGCATTCCAAGACCTTGGTATCTCCCTACCCTCCACCGTTTCTAAGTGATATGCTCCCTGTAGGTCATCTCTTATTATCTTGAAAGGTCTTTCCCAATTTGGTCCCAGTTTGCCATTTGATGGTCTTATAGCACTACCAAGGACTTTCCTTAAAATGTAATCCCTTATTAGAAACTTCCTCGGATTGACTTTTGGTTGTATTGTTTGGACAATTGTTTTTGGTAATATACCAAATTAACTAGTGTCAATTCTCATCGCTCGTCAGCTAAGTCAAGTTCAGTGAGTAGTTCTTCATCGTTAAGGCCTTAGTCGACCAAAGTGGTTTTCATAGTCCTTGTTTCCAATGGGATGACTTCATACATTCCATAGGTGAGCGCGAAGGGGGTTTCTCACGTTGCTCTCCTGGGAGTTATACGATAAGTCCATAAAACATGGGGTAGTTCATCTACCCAGGCACCTTTGGCTCTTTCCAACCATTTTTTCAGTCTGTCGATCATTGTCTTGTTGGGAGCTTCAGTTTTCCAGTTGCTTTCTGGATACGTTATAAAACTAAAGTGGTGCTTGATTCCATGCCCGTCGCAAAGGCCTTGAAAGAAACCACTTTCGAACTACGTGCCATTATCAGTAATGATCATTCTTGGTGTCCCAAAGGGGGTAATGATGTTCTTCTATATGAACCCGATCATATCAGAGTCCTGAATGTTTTTGAGTGGTTCTTCCTCTATCCATTTGGTGAAGTAGTCAGTGCCGACCAACAGGTACATTCGATTTCCAGATGTAATAGGCAAATGCCCAATAATATCCAAGACCTACCGGGTGAAAGGCCATGGGCTGGTCAATGACTTAAGGTTGCTAGCTCGATGGTGGACCATAGGGGAGTGCTTTTGGAACTTTTCACACTTGCGAACGTAAATTCTAGCATCCATCTGCATATATGGCCACTAGTATCCTTTTTTGATTACTCGGAAAACCAATGATCTTCCTCCTGCATGACTTCCACAATTGTCTTTATGAAGTTCAATGAGTACATGCTCGACATCTTCTGGGTGAACGCACTGGAGGTAGGGGCCAGTAAAAGACTTTCTATATAGTTTTCCTTCAGGACATAAGTGAAAGTGAGCAACTTTGACTCTTATGTGGTGCGCTGATCTCTTAGCTCCTGGCACTGTGTCGCTCCATAGATAAGTCATTATGGGATCCATCTAACTGGGTGCCTTCTTTATGTAGAGGACTTTATCTACAAATGGTTAGTTGATGCTTGATTGCGCGAGGAATTCTATCTGAATGGTTCTCCTTAAATTGGAGTCGATGGCGAGCTTAGAACTGCTAAGGCATCAATATGACTACTCTGCCCCCTGGGGAACTACTGGACATCAAATCTATCAAAGTTTTCCCTAAGTCGTCTTACAACACCGAGGTAATCTTCCATTCTCTCATCCATAGCACCGAAGTCTCCACTTATTTTCTTGAACACCAGCTTTTAATCGCTAAATACCCGAAGGCAGTTTCCCCTAGCAATTGTGCTTTGCGCAAGCCGACGATCAGTGCTTCATGTTTCGCTTCATTGTTGGAGGCTTCAAATCCTATCCTGATCTCTTGTTTGAGCATAATATTTTATGGGGTAACTAATACAATGCCTACTCCTTCCCCTAGAGTTGCAAGCTTTGTTAATGTACAAGGTCGAGTCAAAGGATTTTGCTTCCTCCTTTGTTGGCTGCTCAATTTCTATCTGGGCAGTAGGATGATTTCCCATGAACTCAGCAATAAAATCTGCTAGAATTTTTCCCTTAATTGTTGTTCTTGGTTGAAAGTGGATATCGAATCTTCCAAACTCTACCGACCACTTTAACAGTCGTCCGGAGAGGTCATCTTTTCTTAGAACAACTTTGAGGGGATGTGAGGTGATCATTATGATGGAATAAGCCTTGAAGTAATGCTTCAAATTCTTCGAGGCTACCACTAAGGCATAAGCGATCTTTCCTAGGGGTAAATAACGTTGCTCGGTATCCAGGAGCATCTTTCTTGCATAGTAAATCGGGTGTTGGCCTCCTTTCTTCTTGCAAAACAAGGCGAAGCTCGTAGCATGGTCTAACACGATAAGATAGAGGTATAATGGGTCAACTTCACTTGGGATTACCAGTAAGGGTGACTTACTGAGGTAAGACTTGATTTCTTCCAGGGCTTTGGATCAGTCGTCGTTCTATACTAGGCCCTTATCTTTCTTCAATAGTTGAAAGAACAATCGACATTTCTCTGAAGACTTATAGATGAAGAGGTTAAATACGGCGAGCATGATGGTAAGCTTATAGACATCTCTAATCATCTGAGAGGGCTAGAATTTTCTGATGGCGTCGATCTGATCAGGGTTTGTATAAATCCCTCTTTTGTTGACTAAGTATCCTAGTAACTTTCCTGATTGGACACCGAATGAACACTTGCCAGCGTTAAGTTTCATTCGGTATTTCCTTAGGATCTCAAAGGTTCTTACTAGGTCTGAGAGATTTTCATCCTTGAGTTTACTTTTAACGAGCATATCGTTGATGTATAACTCCATTATTTCTCCCATTTATTTATTGAACATCCTGATAACCAGTCGCTCTTGCATTCTTGAGGTCGAACGACATGACTTTGTAATAATATATCCCAATAGGACTTATGAAGGAGGTCTTATCTTGGTATGTATAATAAAGTGGGATCTATTGGTATCCAGAGTAAGAACCCAGAAAGCTCCTTCTTTCATGCGTTGCTGTGGCGTCGACAAGCTAATCTACCTTTGGGAGAGGAAAACTGTCTTTCGAACAAACCATGTTGAGGTCAGTAAAGTCAATACATACTCTCCAGCTTCCATTGATTTTAGGTACGACGACTTGGTTGGATAGTCATTTGAGAAACTGAACTTCCCGAATGGAACCTGTATCCAATAATTTTCCTACCTATTTCTCTACTGCCTTCGTCTTTTCTAGGGCGGTTCAACGGGCCTTTTGAGTTACTAGTTTAGAAGCTAAATCTATGCGGAGTCTATGGCATGAAATAATGGTATATATCCCAAGAAGCTCATACGATTCCCAAGAAAAAATAACGAGATTGATCCATAAGAATGTAGTTAGCTCCTTATTTTCTCGATCGGTGAGAGAGGTACCCATCATAATTTTTTTCAGGCGAGTTGCCTTCAACTTTCATCTCTTCAAGGTCTTTGATGACTCTACTTGCGGGGTGGACCCTGGTTTCCTCCACCACTGGCCGATAGTACCGTAATTATTATTTTGAAGGCAATACCCCTTTTTGGGATTCCTTCTGGGCCTTCCTTTTGTCTTTCTTCTTCTCGTGCTTTGGACGGATGGCTACAATAAAGCATTTTCTTACCATAGCTTGATCGCTACGAATCTCGACCACCCCCCGATCTGTAATTATTTTGAGTTTCTAATGATATGAGTGTGGTACGACCTTCATAGCATGGATCCAACCTCTGCCCACGATGGCGTGATAGGGGGATTCAATATCTATTACCAAAAACTCGATCATCTTTGAAATACTTCCCGCCCTGACTAGAAGGACTATATTTCCCAGTGACATGGTTGTCTTTCCTACAAAGATGACCAATGGAATGGTGGCCTCTTTGAGGTTGACGATATTCAATTTTAAATTGTTGAATAGATCAAGGTACATCACTTCAGAAGAGCTACCTTAATTGACGAGCAACCTGTCGATGTCCCAATTTATTATCCTGAGTGTGATGACTAATAAATCATGATGTGGGGTTGTTACCGTAACTATATAATCTTGTCTTCTAGTCGGCAACGCTTACCGACCTGAGTCTTGGTGGGGTCTATTTGAAAAGCTTACATAATGGCGATTCGCTTCTTAACTTCGATCCGAACAGTGTTCTCTTGTACTTGTTTGAGGTCTGATGCCCCATAAATTACTGCGAACTCATATCCCATCTCATACTTAAGGAAGTTGTCCGGCTTCTGGTCACCATTGGTTGTGACCTTGTTTGCCTTCCTGTCTATGAACTTAGTGAGATGACCAGCCTGGGCCAGCTTCTCCAGATAAGATTTGAGTGCTTTGTAGTGTTCAGTCCTGTGACCACCTTCTTTGTGGAATGCACATCTTAATGCATTGTTGCACTTCGTTGGATCTACTAACATCTTCTTGGGCCATTTGATAAATGGATCTTCCTTTATCTTGGCGAGGATTTTATATCGGTTCCTTGAAGAGTGTGTTAACAGCCTGGAACGCTTTTGAGGGGTCATTCTTGTTACCATTTTTCGATCCATTCCTACCCCCATTATTATTTTCTTTCTTCTGGGAATCATTCTTCTTTGTCCCTTTGTCCGTCTTCGCATGACCATTGCCCCCTGCATTAAGATGGATTACATCTTTGACTTTGGCATATTTTTCAATACAGACCATTAGGTCGTCGATGGAATTGGCCTCCTTCTTAGTTAGGGATTGGTTCAATAAAGAAGTGCTTAGTAGTCCGATCTTGAAGGGTGCTATGACAACCTTATTCGGGAATTCCTCAATTTTGTTAAAAATAGCCCAGTACCTCTTGGAATATTACCCGACGTTCTCCTGTAGTTTTCTCTTCATTGTGAGCAGAGCATCCATTCGCTTAGGGTGGGAGCTGTTCGTTATAAGTGAGCTTTGAATAATTTGGTTAGAGCCTTAAAGCTCCTAATAGACATATGTGGCATCCTCTCAAACCACTTTTACGCTACGTCGTGTAGACTGGAAGGGAATATGCGACACATCAATGAGTCGTTGTGCCTCCACAAGGTCATGGCCTATCTGTACTGCCAGACATGATCGATAGAGTCATTTTTCCCATCATAGATCTTGAATCTAGGGATTGCGAATTTCTTGGGGGGCTCCTCTTCTTCTATTTCTATTGAAAAATAGGACTTCATCTGAGTGTTAAGAGCTCTTCTGGCTAGATCTCTTGTGCATCTGGATCCTCGGTGGGATGGGTGCTGATCGAGCTCCCTACGGACTAAGCTCTTGATTTCATCATTCTATCGACCAGGACTCCCACGGCGTCGAACTGGTTGTAGTCATTTTGATCGACCATCCTCTGACCTGTTCCTCTAAATTATCCCTTGGCCGCACCTGGGGCTCCTTCATCAGTTGTGATATTCACTCACTTGAGGGATAAGAGTCCGATCACAGCGTCATCTTGTATTTTTATGGAGATTTCTCTCCATTATTTCTAGTAGCCTTTTTAGGCGAGCATTCTCCTCTTCTTAGCGACATGTGACTTCTTCTTGTTCCTGAAGTCTGGCCTCATAGGCGTCAACCAACCTGGAAATCTGCGTGGACCTTGGTGGCCTATGACTCTCTTTTGAAGGCTGTCTTAGCTGGAGAAGCCTTGGATTTGGTTGGGGAATTTTAGACCTCACCCTGGAAGGGCCAGGATCTTCCTGAACATCGCCGGCTTGAGGGATGTTGCTATTGTGGTGAGAGATTTAGGGCTTTTCAGTTAGTGAGTGTTCTCGTAGGAGTAACAGTCGTTCCCACAGGCGACACCAGTTGTGGTATAAAAAAAATATCATAGTAAAAGGATTTATGAAGAACAATCACAATGAAGCAAGAAAACATATAATCACACACACAACACAACTATGTACGTGGTTCATCAACTTGCATAAGTCCACGGAGAGGTCTACTATTTTATTAATTATATCTCAATATGCTTGGTTACATTCCCCTATGCCTCGGGCTAGGGGTTATAATTTATAGATGTAGAATTTAAATTATTAAAGCAACTCCATGACGTTCATGATGACTCATGAATCCCTTGAATATCTTCAAGAGATTATAGGGGATTGACTTGGTCTTGGGGAGGTGTGGATTGCACATACTAGTAGATTATTCCCACGATTTGGGCCGGGAATCTTTCTTGATTTGTTGGGCCATGTCGTCTACTCTTGTGGACTGAGAATAAATTGGGTCCCCATAGAAATCAATTGGACTCTACACTAGAATCGCGAACCAATTCGCCGTTTTCTTAAGGACAACCCGAACGGGTTCGACAATCTAACGAAATTTACAATTTTATTCTTATAAAAAAATTGAATTGTGCATGGTTATATCTCTTGTAAAAATGTGGTATTAAGATATCTTTTGTATGTTAGACCTAAATAAGGAGTTTTTGACCGAGCTTTGATAGTACTTGGAGGCAAGAAACATTAGAAGAAAGATTTATCAAGAAAATCATCAATTTCTTTATTTTTTTCAAATGATTTTCTTCAATATAAGTATTCTCTTCCATTGATTTCAAGATTTGTCCTATTTTTAGATTATTCTCCTTTACTTTCTCGTTGGAAATTGTTTATGTACGTTTAGTTGCAATCTTTACGTAATAATGAGTTCATGAAATGTAGAAATCATGCTAAATTATATTACATCTTGTCCGATTAAGTCTTAGAGGGTTGGGGTACATGAATCCAACCTAGGTATTATGAATGGACTTAAAATTGGATAAAATCTAATTATTTATTTAAAGTTTTGAAATCTTGTTGAAACAAACATTATAGGTCCTTTAATTCCGTTTACCCTAGGTAACCGAAATGTTTAGGAATATAATACGAGTTTCGATAATTTATGATTTAAATTAAATATGTTTTTTATTTGAAATTATGAGTAAAATACATATATGTTGAATGCTTAAATAATATTTCATGTTCCTTCGAATTAGGAATTAGATTCTTGAAGGTTTTATGTCCCAAGTAATTACTTACGTTTTGGGGGAGTGTATTCAAACTCTACTTTTCTCGCATAAATTAAAATCAAAGTAGTTATTCTTGCAAGCATAGTTGATTCCCAGTCATAAATTAAATTGCATTAGTTAATAGGATTTTTCCAAAACAATCCTCTCTTCCTTTCTTTATCTGATTCAATAATTAGGTTAATTGTCTTTCCTACTCTTCGTTATGTTCTTCGTCCTATTCCCTAAGTTTGATAACGACTTTCTCGGATTATTACTTATGTGACCGATTTACACTTGAACCGATATTATCTTGCACTAGAGACACATTTAAAGTCGCGTCACTTAACCTTATCGGTGGATACCGAGACGCACGTGGACTCGTGTGCTGTGGCATGCAAGCGGATTCTTTTGTTGTACTATGGAGGAGTGGTTGAAGATAGAAGAGCATCAAGGCTTTTGGATGATCGAGTCGTTGTGCAAGTCTACTATCTATACTTTGTAGAACTATATCAGAGTGAACTATTTGGCTACGCCATCCGATAATTTTTTCTTTGTGATTTTCCTCGTACATCGACGACTTCTAGTTTGATTTATTTATTTTATCTTCTATCACCTTAGATGCATGCGTCAGGGTGAAAAGATAAAATATGATAAATTAAGTTTTCCACTAGAGACGATTAAAATTGGTGCTAAGGTAAATTAATTTTAAAGTTTCGATCTTTAAAATTTGAAAAACGTGAAAAATATTGTCTTTGCCTAATAATACTCTATAGGATCCTCAATTGGGTTACCTGCTCCTCTATTTATCGTTGAGTAAAGTATACACAACTGTTTGTCATATTGTCGTCCTTATGTAAGCTGTGAGTTATGGCTGGGTCATTGACCTGGCTGCATTAATGTTCCTACTTTAGTCCTATATCTTGAATACTAGGACTACTTCTATCTGATCAGCTCTTTTATATGGGATTCTCGTCACTCGCATCTGCCTTTCTACGGGGGTTCCTATTCTTCGTGAAGAGCAGGAGTTGAGTAGCATCTCTGTGATTGACGCGAACTTTGTTCGCTGATCTGAGGGTTGCATTCCACAAGAGGCTTGTAGAGGCAACTCAGCTTCCGACTCATCATCTTCTGGGTCCGGTCTTACATCCCAGTTTTTAGGTCCATCTCCCACTGATCTCATCGCCCCACAGTCAGTTTCTAGTAGGGATGATACGTTGGGGTTTCTACAGGAAGAGCGTGCTACTAACATTTGGAGGCACAACTTGTGGAGAAATGACGCTTGACTGAAGGAGTGATTGCCCGAGTGGATACTAGCAGTCAGCAGTGCACTATGCAAGATTTTCGCTTCACTGCATTTCGGGAGGAGATGAGGAGGATGGAGAAGCAACACGAAATCGGCTCATGAGGAGCAGGTCACAATTATACAGAGCATAGAGATGGTTCACCTCTTCCTGTGAGCATATTTGATCTTTTTTACATCTTGTAGACACCCATTATATAATTGTTTTGAGATGTATTCTGATGACACTAATTGTATTGCCACATTTATTTGTTCTAGTACTGATTTTGTATGATTATTAGAGCCACGATTTTTATTAATATGGATATATCATTATTATATTGCTTCTGCTTCCCATTTTTACTGTTATTCTTCTATCTTCCATGTCCTATGGTTGACATTTTATTTTTTCACATTACTATTTTACTGCCTCTTATTCATGTGATGTTATCTAGCTATGCATTTTCCTTATTTATTCTTCTTGTATGCTGGATATTATATTTACCATTTCCTTCACCCCTTTGTCTTTTCTGGGCAAACAGGGTGGGGGATAGCTGTAATGTAGGGGGAGTTTTTACTAACATATTAATATTTATTGTTTATTCCTCCATATGTCAAGATGTATTTTTATTACATGTGTATAGGTTACTTCATGCATTTTAGATTATGCTACACCATCTTACATTCAGATGATGAGAGTTCGATTTATCTATGTCCATGTATTTTAGTTGTTTGATTTTTTGGGTTGGGAATAGGTGGCTTGAAGGCCTGGCTTAGCATGTTTCACTTTTTATTTGGTTTTATCCCAGAATAGACAACGGGGGAGATTTGTAAGGAAAAATTCCATGCGAGTCAATTTGTATGTAATTGGTTTTATTCCGGACAAAATGTTTAAGTCATAGGATAAACTTTTAGTTACTAATCCCATAAAGTTTATGATGTTGTGTGTTGAAGACGTAGCAACAAACCTTCAAATATTAATATATCGTTTCGAGTTTAGTGCCAAGTTTGTCTTTATATTTACCAGGATCTCACAGGTATGAGTGCGTGTTAATTATGAGTCCTTGGAATATTTTTAAGGGTATTTGTTTTAATTAAAAAAATGCTTGGAACAAAATCTATATTTTTAAGAAAAAATGTTTTTTAAGTTCAAATGAGATATAAGCTCGTTAGAACGAAAATTTAGCTTTCATTCGAATAACTTTGTAGCTCGTTCAAATGAATTTGGAATTTCGTTCGAACATAGATCTAACGAAGATCAAACGAGGGTGATCTGTATATGCAGTCCCCAACTCGTTAGAAGCGTATTTGATGTCTGGTTCAAACGAGATCACATTCTCGTTCGAACTAACTTGGGATTTCATTTAAATGAGACATGATTCTCGTTCAAACGACATTTGTTCTCGTTCGAACGAGTCACCCCCTCGAAATTCTTGCAGACAGTATTTAAGTCATTTTTGACTAAGAATTTTAAGAACTTTTGACGAAAATCAGTTTCCTACCTGTTTACAAAAGTTCCAAAATCTAAAGCTTTATCCTTTACATTTTAAGATCCAAGACTTATAATTCGTAGTCTTTGAGATCTTGTAATCTGGCACCATAGTTCGTTTCTTTCATCTGGAAAGAATGTGTTTCGTGTAGTGCACTTTGTACTTGCTACTTACGGCGTGTGACGGTTTATTAGCCTCACTGTGGATATTAAGGCGCACGTGGACTTGTGGGCTGTGATAGCTTACCCAAGTGGATTCTTGCGTTGCACTATGGATCAGCGGTTGAAAATAGAATAGCATTAACACTTTTGGGTGATTGGGTCGTTGTGTAAGTCTACTGTCTATTCTTTGTAAAACCGTATCATATTGAACTATTTGGTTGGGCCATTCGAGGTTTTTTCCTTTGTGGTTTTCCGCGTACATTGGCGTCTTATGGTTTGATTTATTCGTTTTATCTGCTATCACCTTAGATGCATGATATAGGGTAAAAAGATAAAATTTGATAAATTAAGTTTTCCACAAGAAAAGATTAAAATTTGTGTGAAGGTTAGTTTAAGTTTAAAGTTTCGATCTTTAAAATTTGAAAAACCTGAAAATATTGTCTTTGCCTAAGAATACTCTGTAGGGGCCTTCTCAGACGTAAATGTTGGTTTGTGAATTTAATTGATGATTACTCTAGATGAGTCTTGGTATACATTATGAGTAAAAAAGATGAAGTTCTGGAGATTTTCCTTAATTGGAAAAATATGATCAGAATTCAGATAGGTTTGAAGATCAAGTAAATCTGAATAGGTAATGGTGGAGACTACACTTTAGACCCATTCGTCAAAATCTTTCAGGACGAGGGAATTTTCAGAAATTTCATCGTACAAAGAACATCAAAACAAAATGGAGTTGCAGAACATACAAACTGTACTTTGGTGGAGAAAGTTCGGTCTATGTTGTCCGATGTTGGATTGGGAAATGAGTTCTGGGGTAAAGTAGTGAATTATTCTTCTCACCTCGTCAATAGACTTCCTATTACTGCAATTGGGGGGAAGACTCCTATAGAGGTATAGTTTAATGAATCTAATATCGATTATGATTAGTTATATCCTTTGGGTTATCCTGCTTATTATCATGTGACTGAATCAAAGTTAGATCCTAAACCCAAAAAATTTGTATTCTTAGGCTTTAGTGTTGCATAAAAGTGTATAGACTCTCGTTCTCCGCATAAAAGAAATTTGTTATCAGCCAAGATGTTAATTTTAAGGAGTGTGTAATGTTGAAACAGATAGTTTCGGAGAAAAAAAACGTGGATTTGAGTTCGTTATAACAGGTGAAGCTTGATATTCCAGTATGGATTATTCAGACACTCAACTGTCCTTATGTAGAATCTAATGATTAGAACAAATCTGAGTTGAGGTGGAGGTTTTAGCACCAGTACCAGTGATCCACCAACATACAGACTCTATTGTCACTAATAGACCTAAAAAGGATACTCAGAAAACAGACATGGTGTCATATGCACTTCTAGTGATCGATAATGATGTACTGTGCACCTACAAAGAAGTCGTACAGAATACTGACAATGTCAAGTGGAAGAAGAAGATGGATGAAGAAATGGCATCACTTCATAAAAATCAGACTTGGAAGTTGGTTCATCTTCCAAAGGGTAAGAAATCTATTGGGTGCAAATGTATCTATTCTAAAAAGGATGGTATTCCTGGAAAAGACAACATCAGGTAAAAGGTTAGACTGGTGGTGGAATGCTACTCTCAAAAGTAAGGAATCGACTAAAATGAGTTTTTGTCAACTCTTATTAAGAATTTGTCAATTCAGATATTAATGGCTTTGGTAGCATAATTTGATCTGAAGTTATCTCAACTTGACATGAAAATTGCATTCCTCCATGGTGATTTTCACGTGAAAATCTACATGTCTCACTTAGATGTTTTTAAGATTCCTGGACTTGAGAATTGTGCTTGTAAGTTAAGTAGGTCTTGTATGGTTTGAAGCAGTCCCCACGATAGTAATACAAATGGTTTGATTATTTTTTGATGGATCACAAGTACACATACGTCCAGTTTGATCATTGTGTTTACTTCCATAAGCTCCAAGATGGGAATTTTGTCTATTTTCTCTTATATTTGAATTATTTGCTTATTTCATCTAAGAACAAGATGAATATCGACATGATAAAGACTCGATTGAACTCAGAATTTAAGATAAAGGATCTTGGTGAGGCCAAGAAAATTCTTGGGATGCAGATCAAGTGAGACAAATAAAAGGCACAGTCAGTTTGAAACGAACTCAATATTCGAAGAAAGTAATTCAGAGGCTTGGCATCAATGATAAGTCTAAACTTGTAAGTACATCGTTGGCCCCACATTTCAAGTTGAGTGCACTGATGTCATCACATATAGATAATTAGAAGAAGCATATGGACCATATTCCATATGAAAATGCAGTTGGTCCCTTAATGTATGCAATGGTGTGTACCAGACTAGACATTTTACAGTATTGTGCATAATAAGTCATTACATTCACAACCCAAGGAAAGGAAACTAGCAAGTAGGGAAGTGTACATTACGGTACATTTAGGGAATTGTGTATATCGGTTTGAAGTTTGAGAGGGACAAGATTGTTGGTTAGCATCTGGTCAGATATATGGATTCTGATTATGCTGGAGATCTTATCGAGCATCGATCGACTAGTGGTTATTTGTTAACTATAGAAGGAGGACCAGTGAGTTAGAGATCAACTTTACAGTCAATAATAGCTTTGTTTACAACAGAGGCATAGTATATAGCAGTAACAAAAGTTTTCAGGCAAGCCATTTGCGTTCATCATTTGATTGATGACTTGGATATTGTTCGGGAAAATGTGGACAAATAATCTAGCAGATATGCTGATAAAGGTGATTATAGGGATCAAGTTCCAACGCTGTTTGGACTTGATCAAAATATCTCGAGCTCGTGGCACCTTAGGGCACATGTGGGGTAGTGTTGATCGGTGGAATTTTTCCAAGGTGGAGATTGTTGGTTTGTGACAAAACTCCACCATTTGGGGGATTATTTGGTTTGTGACAAGACTCTCACCCATTTGGTGGAGTATTTTGCTCCACAAGATTTTATCTAGATGGAAAACAACAGAGACATTTTATGTGGCCATTATTGCTCTGACTTACCTATAAATAATCCATTTGTTTTGACAAAAAAACACCCATTAAATTGGAGACAAACAACAACATACAGAGAGTTTTTGTTTTAGAGACTATTTTGTGAGCAAGAGTATTTTGTAATTATTCTCTTCAAATAATACAATTCCGCTGTCCCCGTGGACGTAGAAAAATTTTTGACCCACGTAAATCTCTTGTTATTGTGTGTGATTGAGTGTGGGTTTAATTTATGGATTGTTATTGGACATAACATTTCTCACTGAGTTGTTTTACCTTATTGTTTTGTGGAATGTGATTTGTAAGGATGGTTAATGTGGGGAAATTGTATCTATATAACTAGATTAAACAAAATATGTTATATTACAGAGATAATTGGTCATAAGTTATATTTTAAGGGTTATGTTATAACATATCATTTTTTATTTTTATTTTTACATGAAGTCATATTTATAATTTGGAGAGATACACTTTTGATTCAGTCTGAAATCTCATAGGGAGCCCTTGTAATAACATTCCTCCTCTTGTTATTGGTTTTCCTATATTATATAATTTGAGTTATTATTGAATTAAAACAACTAATATTTGATAGATCTTGATAAGTAATTTTCAAAAAACAACCTTTGTAAAAATTGAATACTTAAATTTAAACGTGGACAAGACTTAAAGGAGTTTTTTTTTCTTTTCAACTAGGACTTATTGCAAAAAATATATGAAAAAAATTAAAAAAATCGGTGTCAATGACTGTTTAGGATTATGATTAAATGCTTGAAATGAAGATATTTATATACTTAAGAGAGCCCATCTATTGTTTCTACATTATTTTCTGTTGTGCCCAGTAATAATCTAAAAATCAAACTCACACTCAATAACACATAATAACAAGAGATTTACGTGGTTCGACAATTTGCCTACGTCCACGGGGGCAGCGAAATTGTATTACCATAAGAGGAGAATTACGAAGAATTACAAACACTCTTGCTCTCTTGATTCTCTCTCAAACAAGACTTCTCATATGCTTTGTTTCTCTCCTATTTGCTGATGTGTTTTTCTCTCAATAACACGGTTTATTTATAAGTGAGTAAGAGGAATAATGTCCACATAAAATGGATATGATGATTTCCACCTAGAGAACAATTTGTGGAGAAAAATACTCCACCACCAAAATGGTGAGAGTCTTGTCACTAACCAATTACTCTACCAAATGGTGGAGTCTTGTCACAAACCAACAATCCCCACCTTGGAAAGAGCCCACCAATCAACGCTGCCCCACAAGCGCCCTTAGGCGCCACGAGCTCGAGAGATGTTGGTCAAGTCCAGACAGTGTTGGAACGTGATCCCTGTTATCACCTTTGTCAGCATATCTGTAGTCCCGATTTTTTGGAGTAGATCATCCCCTTCATCTATATTTTTGAAATGAAGTGAAAGCGGACATCGATATGCTTGGTGTGAGAATGATGAACCTGGTTCTTTGCCAAACAGATGGCACTCTGACTATCATAAAAAACCTCCACATTTTCCTGAACAATACCAAAGTCATCAATCAAACCATGAACCCAAATGGCTTCCTTGAAAGCTTATATTACATCCATATACTCTGCCTCTATTGTAGACAAAGCCATTGTCGACTATAAAGTTGATCTCCAACTCGCTGGTCCTCCTGCTATAGTGAACACATAACCAGTAGTAGATCGAAGATTGTCAAGATCTCCAGTATAATCAGAATCCACATATCTGACTAGATGCTTACTAATTATCGTGTCTCTCTCAAACTACAATTCGACATCCATAGTACCTTGAATGTGCCGTAGTATCCACGTCACTGCCGGCCAGTGTCCTTTCCGTGGATTATGTATGTAACGACTCACCATGACACTGCGTGTGAAATGTTTGGTATGGTACACACCATGGCATACACTAAGGCACCAACTACATTTACATATGCAACATGATCCATCTGCTTCTTCTCATCATCTGTATCTGATGACATCAGCGCACTCATCTTGAAATGTGGAGCCAATGGAGTACTTACAGGTTTAGACTTGTTATTGATGCCAAACCGATGAAGTACTTTCTTCAAATACCGAGTCTGTATTAAACTAACTGTGCCTTTTACTTTGTCTCTCTTAATCGTCATCCCAAGAATTTTCTTGGCCTCTCCAAGATCCTTCATTTCGACATCTGAACTCAACTGAATCTTCAGCCTGTCGATCTCCACCTTGCTCTTAGATGCAATCAGCATATCATTCACATATAAGAGCAAATAGACAAAATTCCCATCTTGGAATTACAAAAGTAGACACAATGATCAAATTGATTATGTGTGCACTTGTGATCCATCAAAAAATGGTCAAATCACTTGTACCACTATCGTGGCGACTGCTTCAAACCATACAACGACTTGCTCAACTTCTAAGCCCAGTTCTAGCGTCCATGAGTTTTAAAACCATCTGGCTGAGACATGTAAATTTCCTCCTGTAAGTCACCATGGAGGAATGCATTTTGTACATCAAGTTGAGATAACTCGAGATCAAACTGTGCTACCAAAGCCAATAATATCCGAATGGATGAATGCTTAACAACAGGTGAGAAAACCTTATTGTAGTCGATTCCTTCCTTTTGAACGTAACCTGTCACCACCAGTCTGGCCTTGTATCTTATGTTGTCTTTACCAGGAACACCTTCCTTTATAGCATAGATCCACTTGCAGCTGATAGCTTTCTTACCCTTTCGAAGATGAACCAACTTCTGAGTCTGATTCTTGTGAAGTGATTCCATTTCTTCATCCATTGCCTTCTTCCACTTGACACTGTTTTTATTCTGTACGGATTCTTTGTAAGTGCATGGGACATCATGATCGGTCACTGGAAGTGCATAGGCCACCATGTTTGTTAATCAAGCTTATTTTCGAGTGTCCTTTTTAGGCCCGCCAGTGGAAATATAGTAAGGCTGCTGATTGATCACCAGTGCTGGTGCTGGTGTTGGAACCTCCACTTAAACTGAGACTTCATCCTCATCATTAGATTCCACATCAGTAAAATTGATTGTGTAAACATTTATACTGGAATATCAAGCTCCACCTGTTGTAAAGAACTTGGATTCATGTTCTATTTCTCCGAAACTATCGGTTTCAACATTACATATGTGACACCCCGACTAATTAAATACCGGGTAGCTACTCCTTTATTAAATTAATACAAAATGCCAAGTTGGTCCAGTTAATAGCATCACTGTCGAAAACATTTTAATGATTACTAACCACCTAGTATTTAAAAAGTGAGTTGCCAAATTTTAAGTTAACTCTGATTAACATGCAATAAGAGGATAGTGAAAGAATAACAACCATTCACCATAACGAAGCAATAGAATAACCAACAAAGTAATAATAAGTCCGGAGGAAAACTCCTCACAACAATCCCACAGCTGAACTAAGTAAAACAATGTAACCTGAATTAATTACATGCCAAAAGTCTGAAACTCTGAAATAGGAAATGTTTCTAATAGAAACTGGTAAAATCTAAATATAGAGTCAAGGTAGATGAAGCGTCTACTAGCAAAGTCCTGTAACTTCCACAAGAAGCTACAGCTCGTCACCTGAATGAGGATCCTAAGCATGGTGTCCTTGTGGCTGGGCACCTAAAATGGTTTTTACAAAAAAATAGATTTGAAAACAAACGGGTTAGAGACCGAAAGTGGAGAGTATTTTAAAAATAGCAAGTGCTTTAATGACATTAAAATAATGAATGCAAAATACATGTTAGGACGTGCACTCACATGAAATGCTCACCTCTCGACTAATTGTGCACTCCTAACGTACCGTACCCATCTAAGTAACATACATATCTAACCAAACCGTAATAAGTTCTACCCCTTACTACTCGATTCTTATTATGCATTCTAGCGTTATCAACTAAATAGAGGGCTTTACTTAAACTCGGATTCTCGATTATTAGCAATACAATTCATTATAGGTTATCCCTTTATAGTTACTCAAAGCGTTTCTATATTTATACTCACAATACCAACATGAAAGTTCTCATTAATTTAAGTGTATATTAGTCACGCCATAAATATACAATACAAGCACCCGAGACTAAGCTGTGGTGCACACATACTCTGCTATCCATCCCGGTACATCACGTACATAAGGATCACGCATTCCGAATCTCTCAGGAATCTTTATCAGATAATAGCAAATCACAAACAATGGAGGCGAACACAGTCACATCACATGGGTCACGCACATACCTACGCTCCCACGATCAGCAGACTTATTAACATCCCAATAAGTCATTCTCTGACCTATTTTCTTGAGGTACCAATCTGAATCCGGGCAAACACAAGGAGTAGATGGCCCTAAGCGAACGTAAACCTCCCGTGATAGCAAGTATGGTAGGTATGTCATACACATACAATCATATACATATACTAAGTATACACACTTCTTAGTAATCACCGTAATTTATTTGTGGTACACTTCTCATTCTCGTACCGACTTATAATGTTACACAAGTCATATGGTCCCGGTTAATTCAATTGTTTAAGTCGTCAATAATTCTCGCATCGTAATAGTCACTCACGTCCTATTCCACAATTTCCATTCAATTCAAATTACACTTCTATATTTTACTCCTCAATATATATCCCAAATAACCCAACTATATCAATTTACCATCAAGGGAATGTTATCTCTTACACTTAAACAAGGTTACGGGACACGCGAAATCAAAACAGGTCAAAAAGGCCTAAACTGTTAGCTCGTTAGAAGTCTCGTTCGAACGAGGCTGGTTCGAACGAGAGTTCGTTATGAACTGGACATCTAACGAGATCTCGTTCGAACGAAAGGCATCGAACGAACATATCTCTCGTTAGAAGGCAAACTGTCAACTCGTTAGAAGCTCGTTGGAACGAGCTCGTTCGAACGACCTGGGCAGGTCTTCTAACGAGGTGACAGTTTGAGCCCAGAAAATTCCTATTACGTTTTTCCATCTTTTCTTCACCTCTAATCTCATCTAAATGGCATTACAACAAGGTTTCAAGGTTTCTAATCATCCCTAAACATATTAATTTCGTATTACAACCTTTAAATGGGGTCTAATCATCCCAAACAACACCAAATTATCAAATCTCTCCAATATTCCCCAATTTTCAAGAAGAACCCTAGAAATTTAAAGTCTTCCATAGTTATAATTAAATCCATTTTTTTGATAATATAAAAGATGTATTTCTATCAGAATAATCACCCTACACAATTCTACATGCAATCTTACATTAAAATCTGAATTCATAACTTCCAATTTCATGGGTTTTTATAAATCTCCCAAAAATAATACAATTATATGGATTTACTACACATGGAAGAAGCATTCTTTGCAAAAACGAAATTAAACCAATTGCCTCTAATCTTTCTCTGAATTTGGTGTTGGATTGATGAAGGTTGATTTGTTCTCTCTCTCTCTCTCTGCAGAATTTT
Source organism: Sambucus nigra (assembly GCA_949130495.1). Classification (NCBI taxonomy): domain Eukaryota; kingdom Viridiplantae; phylum Streptophyta; class Magnoliopsida; order Dipsacales; family Adoxaceae; genus Sambucus; species Sambucus nigra. The sequence continues at coordinate 542,235,894 of OX422216.1, read as the reverse complement.
CCTTTCTTTCTCTCTCTACCAGCTTTTCTTTAAGGATGACAATGGTGGTTAAGGTTGCCCTAGGAAGCTCTTTCAAAACTCATTCCAATAACCCCCGTAGCCCATTAAGTCACAAGGTGTAGTTAGTGGGTTTAGTGGATAAAGTCCAAATCAGATTTTTAAATTCCTAATTTTCGTGGGTTTTAATTCCTAAAATCCCAAAATTACCAAACTACCCTTTTACGTTACCGGTATGGCCTAAAAATGCCCCGGGACCCAAACTAAACCCCAACTAGTGTTTTCTGACTATTTCGACCCTTCCGGAAGCGTTGGCGCACTCAAATTACCATACGGTTAATAGAAATAAAATTTACTTTTTAATTAAAATAATATATTCCTGACGCGACTGTCACACGCGTCCCAACAAAATTTCCAAATTGCCGTATTTCAATTCTCACGACAAATTTCATGATTTAATATTCATAGATAGCCATATATACTCATTAAAATCAAATACCAACTCGCATCTCGCTAGTATTTTTATCCGGATTAATTTCCAATTAATACACATTTAATTCAATTAATCCCATAAATAAATATCATAAAAATGCGGGGTATTACATACTTCTCCCCTAATAACAGAATTTCGTCCCGAAATTAGGAACTAGAAAGTACCTGGTAAGAACAACTCTGGATAACGTTCACGCATCTCATCCTCGCGCTCCCATGTGGACTCCTCGACATTATGATGTCGACACTGAACATGCACTAACAGAACTATCTTTGACCGCAGTTTCCGCTCACTTCGGTCCAAAATAGCAATCGGTCCCTCCTCGTAGGAGCTATCAGGCTGGAGATCGATGTCCTCCAAAGCAATGTGAGAATGAGCCAAATCGTCTCTAAGATATTTCCTTAGCGAGGAAATATGAAACACATCATGAATCCGATGCAAATGCTCCGGTAACCCAAGTCTATATGCAACAGACCTAATCCGCTCGATGACAGGGAATGGCCCCACGTATCTCAGTGCCAACTTCCCCTTATTCCCAAATCGCATAATCCCCTTCATAGGAGATACTCTGAGTAAAACCTGGTCCCCCACTTGGAATTCCCTGAAGAACCTCTTCGCGTCAGCATAGCTCTTCTGCCGATCCTGAGCTACCCGAATGCGACTCCGTATCAATTCTATCCTCGCCGAAGTATCCTGAATTACTTCCGGCCCAAGTAGTTTGTTGTCCCCCACCTCTAACCAACATGCTGGGGAACGACAAGGTCTACCGTACAACGCCTCAAATGGAGCCATGCCAATGGTGAACTGGTAGGAGTTGTTGTAAGCAAACTCCACCAGTGGAAGATACTGCTCCCATCCACCCCCGAAATCAATTATGCACATACGCAACATATCCTCCAACATCTGGTTTATACGCTCTGTTTGCCCATCGGTCTGCGGGTGATACGCCGTACTCAACTGTAATTCCGTGCCCATGGCCTCCTGAAAACTTTCCCAAAACCGTAAAACAAATATCTTGTCTCGGTCAGACACGATATTTAGGGGCACACCGTGAAGTCTCACTATCTCTGCAATAAAGAGATGGGCATACTGTCCCGTAGTGTAGTCTGTCCTTACGGGTAGAAAATGAGCGACTTTGGTCAACCTGTCCACAATTACCCAAATGGAGTCGTGACCTCTCTGTGACATAGGCAACCCCTGATAAAGTCCATGGTATGCTCTCCCACATCCACATCGGGACCTCCAATGGTTGTAGAAGTCCTGCCGGTCTATGATGATCCACTTTTACTAGCTGACAAGTGGCGCATTTAGAAACAAACACGACAATATCTCTCTTCATCCCGCTCCACCAATACTGTCGTCTCATGTTTTGGTACATTTTGTCCCCACCGGGATGTACCGCGAACCATGAGTCGTGCGACTCTGCCATCACCTCGTGTCGCAATTCTTCCCCTTCCGGAACTACCAATATCCCATTGAAGCGTAATCCCCCGTCTGAGCTAACGGTATAGGACTCGGCTCCCTCTGCTAGTAATTGAACTATCTGCTCCTGACAGAACGAGTCATTTGCCTGGGCCTTTACCACCTTCGTGATAATCTGTGGCGTAACAGTCATCACAGACATGAATGATCGGACCACTGCATCCTGGTGTCCCAACTCCTTCCACTTGGCCTTCCACACCCCTGCCACCTCATCTACTGGCCTACAGCTCAACGCGTCCGCTACCACGTTAGCCTTCCCCGGGTGATATTGGATATCGAATTGATAGTCCTTCACAAACTTAAGCCACCTTCGCTGCCGCATATTCAACTCCTTCTGCGTGAATAGGTACTATAGGGACTTGTGGTCCGTGAACAATCGAAACTTCTCCCCCAAAAGGTAATGTCTCCAAATCCGAAGGGCAAATACTACTGTCGCTAACTCCAAGTCATGAGTGGGGTAATTCTTCTCGTGAGGCTTTAGCTTACGGGAAGCATAAGCTATGGCATGACTCTCCTACTGCAATACACCTCCAAGTCCTTGCAAGGACGCATCGGTGTAGACTAGATACTCAACTCCCGGTCTCGGCAATGCTAACACAGGTGCTGAGGTCAATTTGTCCTTCAACTCATCAAATGCCAACTGACAGGCATCACTCCAAATGAACGGCACACCTTTACGAGTCAGATGTGTCAAAGGACCTGCTATCTTCAAAAATCCCCGAATAAACCTCCTGTAGTATCCTGCTAGTCCCAAGAAACTACGGATCTCCGTTGGTGCCGTGGGCTGTCCCCACTCCCTCACCGCGGACACCTTCCCCGGATCAACAGATATCCCCCGGTCGGAAATAATATGCCCCAAAAACTGAACCTCCTTCAGCCAAAACCCGCACTTCTCATATTTTGCATACAGCTCGTTCTGACATAGGGTCTGCAAAACCTGCCTCAAATGCTCGGCGTGCTCCTCCTCTGTCTGGGAGTAAACCAGAATATCATCAATGAAGACAATGACGAACTGATCAAGGAACTCTCTGAACACCCTATTCATCAAGTCCATAAACACGGCTGGAGCATTGGTTAAACCAAAAGGCATAACCCAAAACTCGTAGGAACCATATCTCGTTAAGAATGCAGTCTTCGAGACATCCTCTTCCCTGATACGCAACTGATGGTAACCAGATCGCAAATCAATCTTTGAGAAGAAAGAAGCTCCCCTCAACTGGTCGAATAAGTCATCGATTCGGGGCAATGGATACTTATTCCGTATCGTGACTTTAAATAACTCCCGGTAATCTACACACAACCTCAACGATCCATCCCTCTTCTTCACGAACAACACAGGGGCACCCCACGTCGAAGTACTCCTCTGGATAAACCCCTGTCCCAACAACTACTCAATCTGATCCCGTAACTCTCTCATTTCAGCTGGAGCCATACGGTAAGGTGCGTGGGCAATAGGCCGAGTGCCCGGCGTCAAGTCGATCACAAAGTCTATCTCTCTACTCGGAGGTAATCCAGATATATCCTGAAATACATCGACAAACTCTCGAACAACTGGAATCGAATCAAGTGGTATCACCACTTCCTTAGAGGTCTCCTCCTCTATATAGTACAAATGAGTGGACGATCCTCCCTCAGGACGAGGCATCGCCACTAAAAACATCTCCTGCCCGGGAATGGCAAAGATAATACATCTACTAAAATAGTCAATCATGGCTCGGTACGCAACAAGCCAATCCATACCAATAATGGCATCATACTCGGTCATCTCTAATACTAACATATCCGCGGGTAAAGTAAACCTCCCGATCTCTATACCCACGCCTCTACATACACGTGAAATCACGGAACCCCTACTCAACGGCGAATCTACACATGTAACCGTGCTCTCGGTGGTGTTTAACAACCCAATGGTGCGTTCAAATCTCATAGCAATAAAACAGTGTGTAGCCCCCGTGTCAAACAAAATACTCCCCATAGTCCCTTGAATAGAGAACATACCCTCAATGGCTGGTGGATCCTGTGGGACTGCGGCCTGCTGAAGCTGGTATACTCTCCCATACTGCAGCTGCCCCTGCTGAACTGGGATCGCTGGAATGGGTGGTAATGCAGCCATCTGTGGTGGAGCCGGGAGGGTGGCGGGAAACACGGGTCTCTACGGCTCCTGTCGAGCACCCTGCTGCTGCTGCGGGGCCCTGCCCCTATCAGGACAGTCCTGGCGTTTATGGCCAGTCTTTCCACAAACGTAGCACTTCCCCGGGAAGTTCCCCCCTCTCTGTCCCTGCTGCCCCCGGCCCTGGTGGCCGTTACCGTTCCTCCCCTGGCCCTGCTGGCCCTGCTGAAAATGCTGTTGACCATTCTGACCCTGCTGGTTCTGATGGCCGTTCGGACCCTGATGGCCCTGCCGGAAACCTCCTTGTCCGTGCCTGAAATTCCCCGATCTGAACCTCTTATGATCCCCCTGCTGGGAACCCTGGTCACCCTGTCTCTGCCCCTGAATGGATTGTGCCCCACTGGCACCATGTCCTCCAGTCCTTCCCTGATGGCTTGACTCTCCCGATCTCTTGCCCTCAGCCATGTGAAAGCGATGATCCTGGCAGTGTAACAGTGCAGCGTTAACCACATCAGAGTAAGTGGCCAACGATAGATTCCCCAACAAATGTTGACGGATCCTCCAAGTCAACCCGTCTCTAAATTTCTGTATCTTCTTCTCTTCTGTCGGTATCTCATCCGGGACAATATTCAACAGATTTGTGAATTCAGACTCATACTCGGCCACAGTCTTACCTTCCTGTCTGAGATTCATCAACTTCCTCCTCATTTCCGTGTGAACAGCTGACGGAAAATACTTGCGGTCAAACCGCACCCAAAACTCTTGTATAGTGAGAGTATCTCTCTCCTCCACGGTGGTAATAGACTCCCACCACTGCAGTGCAGACCCCACTAGCTTAAAGGTAGTTAGTATCTGCTTCTGGACATCGGTGCACTCATACATCCTCAGGTGCCGCTGAATGTCCTTCCTCCACTGAATCGAAACCACAACATCGGAGCTACCTGCGAACTCCGGTGGGTGTGCTTTCTGAAAAACATCACGTACACGTTCCCAAGCAGACGGGAATGCATGTGCCTGAACTGGCGCGGCTACTGGCGCCTGAGGTGGTGCCTGCTGAACTACGGCTAGTGCGGCATTTACCGCCTGGGCCACAATGGTTGCAACCTCGGCGGCATTCATCGTGCCCTGAACTGGTGCGGGCTGTGGTTCTGGCGTTGCATCCCTGGGAACCCGTTGTGCACGTCGTGGAGGCATCTGAAATAAGAATGAAGTCTATAATTTCGCAGTTATAAACTCAAAGTAGCTGAAGAACGTAGCATATACAAAAGAATACAACAGTCCTAAAATATAGGGCTCTACATCAAAGAAAGCTCAGTGAAAACATAATAAGCCATACAGATCCTAAAGGACACTAGAACCTGATGCTCTGATACCACCTGTGACACCCCGACTAATTAAATACCGGGTAGCTACTCCTTTATTAAATTAATACAAAATGCCAAGTTGGTCTAGTTAATAGCATCATTGTCGAAAACATTTTAATGATTACTAACCACCTAGTATTTAAAAAGTGAGTTGCCAAATTTTAAGTTAACTCTGATTAACATGCAATAAGAGGATAGTGAAAGAATAACAACCATTCACCATAACGAAGCAATAGAATAACCAACAAAGTAATAATAAGTCCGGAGGAAAACTCCTCACAACAATCCCACAACTGAACTAAGTAAAACAATGTAACCTGAATTAATTACATGCCAAAAGTCTGAAAATCTGAAATAGGAAATGTTTCTAATAGAAATGGGCGACATGCCCTACAACTGGTAAAATCTGAATATAGAGTCAAGGTAGATGAAACGTCTACTAGCAAAGTCCTGTAACTTCCACAAGCAGCTACAGCTCGTCACCTGAATGAGGATCCTAAGCATGGTGTCCTTGTGGCTGGGCACCTAAAATGGTTTTTACAAAAAAATAGATTTGAAAGAAAACGGGTCAGAGCCCGAAAGGGGAGAGTATTTTAAAAATAGCAAGTGCTTTAATGACATTAAAACAATGAATGCAAAATACATGTTAGGACGTGCACTCACATGAAATGCTCACCTCTCGACTAATTGTGCACTCCTAACGTACTGTACCCATCTAAGTAACATACATATCTAACCAAACCGTAATAAGTTCTACCCCTTACTACTCGATTCTTATTATGCATTCTAGCATTATCAACTAAATAGAGGACTTTACTTAAACTCGGATTCTCGATTATTAGCAATACAATTCATTATAGGTTATCCCTTTATAGTTACTCAAAGCGTTTCTATATTTAAACTCACAATACCAACATGAAAGTTCTCATTAATTTAAGTGTATATTAGTCACGCCATAAATATACAATACAAGCACCCGAGACTAAGCTGTGGTGCACACATACTCTGCTATCCATCCCGGTACATCACGTACATAAGGATCACGCATTCCGAATCTCTCAGGAATCGTTCTCAGATAATAGCAAATCACAAACAATGGAGGCGAACACAGTCACATCACATGGGTCACGCACATACCTACGCTCCCACGATCAGCAGACTTATTAACATCCCAATAAGTCCTTCTCTGACCTATGTTCTCGAGTTACCAATCTAAATCCGGGCAACACAAGGAGTAGATGGCCCTAAGAGAACGTAAACCTCCCGTGATAGCAAGTATGGTAGGTATGTCATACACATACAATCGTATACATATACTAAGTATACACACTTCTTAGTAATCACCGTAATTTATTTGTGGTACACTTCTCATTCTCGTACCGACTTATAATGTTACACAATTCATATGTTCCCGGTTAATTCAATTATTTAAGCCGTCAATAATTCTCGCATCGTAATAGTCACTCACATCCTATTCCACAATTTCCATTAAATTCAAATTACACTTCTATGTTTTACTCCTCAATATATATCCCAAATAACCCAACTATATCAATTTATCATCAAGGGAATGTTATCTATTACACTTAAACAAGGTTACGGGACACGCGAAATCAAAACTGGCCAAAAAGGCCTAAACTGTCAGCTCGTTAGAAGTCTCGTTCGAACGAGGCTGGTTCGAACGAGAGTTCGTTCGAACGAACTGGACATCTAACGAGATCTCGTTCGAACCAAAGGCATCGAACGAACATCTCTCTCATTAGAAGGCAAACTGTCAACTCGTTAGAAGCTCGTTCGAACGACCTGGGCAGGACTTCTAACGAGGTGACAGTTTGATCCCAGAAAATTCCTATTACGTTTTTCCAACTTTTCTTCACCTCTAATCTCATCTAAATGGCATTCCAACAAGGTTTCTAATCATCCCTAAACATATTAATTTCGTATTACAACCTTTATATGGGGTCTAATCATCCCAAACAACACCAAATTATCAAATCTCTCCAATATTCCCCAATTTTCAAGAACATGAACCCTAGAAATTTAAAGTCTTCCATAGTTATAATTAAATCCGTTTTATTGATAATATAAAAGATGTATTTCTATCAGAATAATCACCCTACACAATTCTACATGCAATCTTACATTAAAATCTGAATTCATAACTTCCAATTTCATGGGTTTTTATAAACCTCCCAAAAACAATACAATTATATGGATTTCCTACACATGGAAGAAGCATTCTTTGCAAAAACGAAATTAAACCACTTGCCTCTAATCTTTCTCTGAATTTGGTGTTGGATTGATGAAGGTTAATTTGTTCTCTCTCTCTCTCTCTGCATAATTTTCCTTTCTTTCTCTCTCTACCAGCTTTTCTCTAAGGATGACAATGGTGGTTAAGGTTGCCCTAGGAAGCTCTTTCAAAACTCATTCTAATAACCCCCGTAGCAAAGTGGGTTTAGTGGGTAAAGTCCAAATCAGATTTTTAAATTCCTAATTTTCGTGGGTTTTAATTCCCAAAATCCCAAAATTACCAAACTACCCTTTTACGTTACCGGTATGGCCTAAAAATGCCCCGGGACCAAAACTAAACCACCGGCTAGTGTTTTCTTACTATTTCGACCCTTCCGGACGCGTTGGCGCACTCAAAACGACCATACGGTTAATAGAAATAAAATTTACTTTTTAATTAAAATAATATATTCCTGACGCGACTGTCACAGGCGTTCCAACAAAATTTTAAAATTTCCGTATTTCAATTCTCATGACAAATTTCATGATTCAATATTCATCTATAGCCATATATACTCATTAAAATCAAATACCAACTCGCATCTCGCTAGTATTTTTATCCGGATTAATTTCCAATTAATACACATTTAATTCAATTAATCCCATAAATAAATATCATAAAAATGCGGGGTATTACAACATACTCGTTAAAAGTAACATCTCTGCTCATAACAATTTTCTTTGATTCGGAGCATTAGAGTCTATATGCTTTTAAGCCAGCACTAAAGCCCAAGAATATAGCTTTCTTGGCTTTAGGATATAAGTTTAATTTGGTCACATGATAATAAGCAGGACAACCAAAAATATGTAACCAATCATAATCTCTAGCAGATTTACCAAACCATACCTCCATAGGAGTCTTCCCACCAATTGCGACTGTAGGAATTCTATTGATGAGGTGAGAAGCACAATTCACTACTTCAGCCCCGAATGCCTTTCCCAATCCAGCATGGGACAACATAAACCAAACTTTTTCCACCAAAGTACGATTCATACGTTCTGCAACTCCATTTTGTTGTGGCATTCTTCATACGGTAAAATGTCTGACAATTCCCTCATCTTGGCAGATTTTAAGGAATGAGTCTAAAGGGTACTCTCCACCATTATCTGTTTGGAGTTTCTTGATCTTCCAACCTGTCTAAGTTTCTATCATCTTTTTCTTGTTAGAGAAAATCTCCAGAACTTCATCTTTTCAACGCATCGTGTATACCTGGACTCGTCTGGAGTAATCATCAATGAAAGTCATAAACCACTTTTTACCTCTAAAAGTTTCATTTTTGGTAGGTCCGCATACATCTGAGTGAATATAGTCAAGAATTCCTTCGGTGCAGAAATCAATCTTGACTCAGGCCTTCTTACCCAAGACACAGCGTTAATAGAAATCAATCTTGTCTGTCTTAGCTCCTTTTAACAGTCCTTGCTTTATCAAACTAGCGCATGTGCTATAGTCTGGATTCATCTGAATCGTCTAAGCTTTTGGATACTGCTGTGACACCCCGACTAATTAAACACCGGGTAGCTACTCCTTTATAAAATTAATTCAAAATGCCAAGTTGGCTCAGTTAACAGCATCACTGTCGAAAACGTTTTATTATTACTAACCACCTAGTATTTAAAAAGTAAGTGCCAAATTTTAATTTAAAGTCTGATTAACATGCAAGTATAATGAAGAAGTAATAACACCATTCACCATAATGAAGTAATAGAGTAACCGTAACATGCTATAAATAAAACTGGAGGAAAAACTCCTCATAATACAATCTCACAACTGAAGTAAGTAATGAAATACTGAATACTGAAATGAATACATGCCAACGTCTGAAAACTGAAATGGAAATGTATCTAATAGAACTTGGGCGACATGCCCTACAACTGAGGAATAATGAATAAGGAGTCCAAATGATATAAGCGTCTAAAAGCAAGTCCCTGTAGCTTCCACAAGCAGCTACAGCTCGTCATCAGAATGGAAATCCTATGTATGGTGACCTTGTGGCTGGGCACCTAAAATGGTTTTACAAAAAGATAGATTTTAAAGCAAACGGGTCAGAGCCCGAATGTGGAGATATTTTAAAAACCTGCAAGTGCTTTAAAAACATTTAAAACAGTATATGCAAAGTACATGTTAGGACGTGCTCTCACATGATATACTCACCTCTCGTCTAACTGTGCACTCCTAACGTTCCTGTACCCATTCGTGTGTTATCTCATAATTATCTAAAGAGTTTCTAACACTTCTACTCGGTTCTCGTTAAATTTCCAACCTTAATAATTAAATAGAGAGTTCTACTTTAATTCCCGGATTCACAATTTATTAACAATACCAAAAAGATCTCTTTTTATCTTTCAAAACATTACCATAATTATACTCACAATTTATTATAGTAAATTCCTTCTCGATTAACCGTATATTTTCACATCATAAATATACAATACAAGCACCCAAGGGCTAAGCTGCGGTGCACACATACTCTGCTATCCATCCCGGTACATCACGTACATAAGGATTACAAATTCCGAATCTCTCAGGAATTGTTGGAATCAACACCACACACATAAATGGAGGCGAACATAATTCAATCATATCCATGGTCACGTACATACCTACGCTCCATAGTCAGCTGGCTTATTAACTCACAAATAAGTCATTCTCTTGAACTATATCCTCTAGGCACCAATCTAAATCCGGGCAACACAAGGATAAGAAGGTCCTAAGCGAACGTAACCTCCCGTGATAGCAAGTATGGTAGGTATGTCATACACATAAAGTTATCTACTAAGCATTCACACATCTTAGATATTTCAATATTAAAAGGGTATTCTCTACATCATTATACCATTATTCCCAATTCATATATTTCAAGTGTCCCGACAATATATAAATTAAATAGTCGACACGTCTCACGTTGTAATATCTTAAACTTAAAACCTGTCTCGAATAGACTATTAAGTTCCCATAATTCCCTCATATAACATCGCTATACCTAAGGTCCTTACTTCTGCCCCAAACCTTATTTCATCAAATTATTCAAATTTATACTATTAACCCAAATATTATCTCACATAACGAATTTCATTAATTTAGAATGATTCCTCAATTTAAATTCCAATTAATGTCCAATCTCAAAATCATGCCTATTGGTCTTCCTTAAAATTTAGGGTAATCACAATGTCTCCAATAATATTATCCAAGGGTTATCATCATTAAAATTCAATTAAGGAAAACTTTATTCATTCTGGGAAGGTCGATCGATCGACCTTGACCTTCGATCGATCGATTGTGGTCGATCGATCGACTTATGAATGTCTATCGATCGATTACACAGGTCTGTTACGGGCTGCTTCGTTTTGCATTTACAGTTTCGTCCCAATTCACCATTTTTAAGCATGAAACTTCAAGATAAGGTCACTATAACGTTATACTAACATCCTATATCAGTAATAACATTCTAAATCCCATAATTCATCATTTAAAGGATTACTTTGGATTAAAACTACATCAAAAATTTCCCAGATTTCTTCCATTCAAGAACATCATTAAGTTTCTTCTAATTCTACCTTTTGATCATCAAGGTTCTGTTTTCAACATATAATTTCGTCCAGAATATACTACATGCAAATCCTACATAAATCATGGCTTTTATCTTTCAATTCATGGGTCTAATTTAACTCCAAAAATCAATTTCGAAAATTCCTAAACATGGAAACATATCTTGAATTAAAAGGGTTTAAATCACTTGCCTTAATTATCTCAGAATTTGGTGTTGAATCTTGATAGCCAAGTTGTTCTCCCTCTCACTTTTCTGCAGTATTCTCTTCCTTCTCTCTCTTTCAAGCTCTTCTCAAGGTTTCCTTCTCTCTCTCTCTCTCTCAAGCTTTTCCCAAGGTTGAAGATAATGGAATATGGAGGTGAGTAATGGTTTGTGGAAGTTGAAATGCTATATCAACTTCTCCCGTAGCCCATAATGACATATAGTGGGGTTAGTGGTTTAAGTGGGTTGAGAAATAGTCAGATTTTTAATTCCCATTTTCGTCACTTTTTAATTCTCCAAAAATGTAATTTACCAAAATGCCCTTTATGATGCCGGTATGGCCCACAAATATCCCGGGACCCAAACTAAACTACCGGCTAGTGTTTTCTGACTATCTCGACCCTTCCGGACGCGTTGGCGCACTCAAAACGACCATACGGTTAATGGAACTAAAATTCACTTTTTAATTATGTAACACAATACCATGACGTGGCGGTCACACGCGTCAAGCAAAATTCCCAAATTGCCGTATTTGTATCTCACGACAATATCAATATTACCAATATTCATATAATGCCAAATATGCACATTATAATAAAATACTAACTCACATCTCGTTAATATTATTATCCGGATTAATTTCCAATTAATAAACATTTAATTCAATTAATCCCCAAAAATAAATAACGCAGAAAATACGGGGTATTACATACTCCCCCCCTAATAACTGAATTTCGTCCCGAAATTCGGAACTAGAAAGTACCTGGTAAGAATAACTCTGGATAACGTTCGCGCATCTCATCCTCGCGCTCCCATGTGGACTCCTCGATATTATGATGTCGCCACTGAACACGCACTAACGGAACTATCTTTGACCGCAGTTTCCGCTCACTTTGGTCTAGAATAGCAATCGGCCCCTCCTCGTAGGAGCTATCCGGCTGGAGATCAATGTCGTCTATAGAAATGAGAGAATGTGCCAAATCATCTCTAAGGTATTTCCTAAGCGAGGAAATATGAAACACATCGTGAATCCGATGTAAATGCTCCGGTAACCCAAGTCTATACGCAACTGGTCCGATCCGCTCAATAATAGGAAATGGTCCCACATATCTCGGTGCCAACTTCCCTTTCTTCCCGAAACGCATAATCCCCTTCATAGGAGATACTCTGAGTAAAACTTGATCCCCCACTTGGAACTCCCTGAAAAAATCTCTTCGCATCAGCATAACTCTTCTGCCTGTCCTGAGCCACCCGGATGCGACTCCGAATCAATTCTATCCTTGCCGAAGTATCCTGAATCACCTCCGGCCCAAGTAGTTTGTTGTCCCCCACCTCCAACCAACATGCTGGGGAACGACATGGTCTACCGTACAATGCCTCAAATGGATCCATGCCAATGGTGAACTGATAGGAGTTGTTGTAAGCAAACTCCACCAGTGGAAGATACTGCTCCCATCCACCCTCAAAGTCAATGGTGCACATACGTAGCATGTCCTCCAACATCTGATTTGTGCGCTCGGTCTGCCCATCGGTCTGCGGGTGATACGCCGTACTTAACCGCAATTCCGTGCCCATGGCCTGCTGAAAACTTTCCCAAAACCGTGAAACAAATACCTTGTCTCGGTCAGACACGATATTTAAGGGCACCCCGTGAAGTCTCACTATCTCTGAAATAAAGAGCTGGGCATACTGTCCCGCAGTGTAATCTGTCCTGACGGGTAGAAAATGAGCGACCTTCGACAACCTGTCCACAATCACCCAAATGGAGTCGTGCCCTCTCTGCGATGTAGGCAACCCCGTGATAAAGTCAATAGAGATGCTCTCCCACATCCACATCGGGACCTCTAATGGCTGTAGCAGTCCTGCCGGTCTCTGATGATCCACTTTTACGAGCTGACAAGTGGCGCATTTTGAGACAAACTCGGCAATATCTCTCTTCATCCCGCTCCACCAATACTGACGTCTCATGTCTTGGTACATTTTGTCCCCTCCGGGATGTACCGCGAATCGTGAGCCGTGCGACTCTGCCATCACCTCATGCCGCAATTCCTCCCCTTCCGGAACCACCAATCTCCCATTGAAGCGTAATCCCCCGTCTGAGCTAACGGTATAGGATTCAGCTCCCTCTGCTAATAATCGAACTATCTGCTCTTGACAGAACGAGTCATTTGCCTGTGCCTTCACCACCTTCGTGACAATATGCGGTGTAACAGTCATCACAGACATGAATGATCGGGCCACTGCATCCTGGTGTCCCAATTCTTTCCACTTGGCCTTCCACACATCTGCCACCTCATCTACCGGTCTACGACTCAACGCGTCTGCCACCACGTTAGCCTTCCCCGGGTGATACTGGATATCGAACTGATAATCCTTCACGAATTCAAGCCACCTCCGTTGCCGCATATTCAACTCCTTCTGCGTGAATATGTACTGTAAGGACTTGTGATCCGTGAATAGTCAAAACTTCTCTCCCAACAGGTAGTGTCTCCAAATACGAAGAGCAAACACCACTGCCGCTAACTCCAAGTCATGAGTAGGGTAATTCTTCTCGTGAGGCTTAAGCTTACGAGAAGCATAAGCTATGGCCTGACTCTCCTGCTGCAGTACACCTCCAAGTCCTTGTAAGGACGCATCGGTGTAAACAAGGTACTCAACTCCCGGTCTCGGCAATGCTAACACAGGTGCTGAGGTTAACTTGTCCTTCAACTCATCAAATGCCAACTGACAGGCATCACTCCAAATGAATGGCACACCTTTACGGGTTAGGTGTGTCATGGGACCCGCTATCGTGGAGAAACCCCGAATAAACCTCCTGTAGTAACCTGCTAGGCCCAAGAAACTACGGATCTCTGTCGGTGTCGTGGGCTGTCCCCACTCCCTCACCGCGGATACCTTCCCCGGATCAACCGATATTCCCCGGTCGGAAATAATATGCCCCAAAAACTGAACTTCCTTCAGCCAAAACCCGCACTTCTCATATTTTGCATACAACTCATTCTGGCGCAGTGTCTGCAAAACTAGTCTCAAGTGCTCGGCATGCTCCTCCTCTGTCTGGGAGTAAACCAAAATATCATCGATGAAGACAATGACAAACTGGTCTAGGTAATCCCTGAACACCCTATTCATCAAGTCCATAAATGCTGCTGGAGCGTTGGTCAAACCAAATGGCATAACCTGAAATTCGTAGGAACCATATCTCGATAAGAACGCAGTCTTCGAGACGTCCTCCTCCCTGATACGCAACTGATGGTAACCAGATCGTAAATCAATCTTTGAGAAGTAAGAAGCTCCTCTCAACTGGTCAAATAGGTCATCGATTCGAGGCAACGGATACTTGTTCCGTATCGTGACCTTGTTTAACTCCCGGTAGTCCACACACAACCTCAGTGAACCATCCCTCTTCTTCACGAACAACACAGGGGCACCCCACGGTGAAGTACTCCTCCGAATAAACCCCTGACCCAACAACTGCTCAATCTGATCCCGTAACTCCCTCATCTCAGCTGGAGCCATACGGTACGGTGCACGTGCTATAGGTCTCGTATCTGGTAACAAGTCTATAACGAAATCTATCTCACGACTGGGGGGTAGGCCTAGTATCTCCTGAAACACATCAGAATAATCCCTGACGACTGGAATCGACTCTAAAGGAATCACAACCTCCTTAGAGGTATCCTCCTCAATGTAATATAAATGCGCGGTCGAGCCTCCCTCTGGGCGAGGCATCGCCACAACAAACATCTCTTGCCCCGGAATGGCAAAAACAATGCTCCCACCAAAGCAATCAATCATGGCCCTATGATCAGCGAGCCAGTCCATACCGATAATAACATCGTGAACATGCATATCTAGTACCAACATGTCCGCAGGTAATACCAAACCACCAATCTCTACCCCCACTCCCCGACATATAAAGAATATAAGTGACCCATTCCCCAAAAGTGAGTCGACACACGTAACTGTGCTCTCCGCTGTGGCTAACAATCCTAACGCCTTTGCAAAGTGTGTAGCTATAAAACAATGTGTAGCACCCGTATCAAATAATACCCGACCCATAGTGCCATGGATAGGAAACGTACCCTCAATCGCGGGCGGTGCCTGTGGAACTGCAGCCTGGTGGACGTTGTAGACACGTCCATACTGTAGCTGTCCCTGCTGCACAGGAACTGCTGGAATAATCTGAGCTGGAGCTGGAAGGGCTGGTGGAAAGAGTGGCCTCTGTGGCTCCTGTCGAGCACCCTGCTGTTGCTGCTGTGGGGCCCGACCCTTATCAGGACACTCCTGACGTTTGTGGCCAATCTTACCACAAATGAAACATTTCCCCGGGAAGTTCCCTCCCCTCTGCCCTTGCTGTCCCCGGCCCTGGTGGCCGTTACCATTCCTCCCCTGGCCCTGCTGGCCCTGCTGAAACTGCTGATGTTGGCCATTTTGACCCTGCTGGCCCTGATGACCGTTATGACCCTGCTGGCCATTACGGAATCCTCCCTGACCGTTCCTGAAACCTCCTGAACGGAACCTCTTTTGATCTCCCTGCTGAGAACCCTGTTCTACCTGTCTCTGCCCCTGAAAAGATTGTGCCCCACCGGCACCATGTCCTCCAGTCCTGCCCTGATGGCTAGACTCTCCCGACCTCTTGCCCTCGGCCATGTGAAAACGGTGGTCCTGGCAATGTAACAATGCAGCGTTAACCACATCAGAATACGTGGCCAACGAAAGGTTCCCTAACAGATGCTGACGGATCCTCCATGTCAACCCGTCGGTAAATTTCTCAATCTTCTTCTTCTCTGTCGGTATCTCATCAGGAACGATATTCAACAGATTAGTAAACTCGGCCTCATACTCGGCCACGGTCTTGCTTTCCTGCCTCAGACTCATCAATCTCCTCCTCATTTCCGTATGAACAGCTGACGGAAAGTACTTGCGGTCAAACCGCACCCAGAACTCATGTATAGTGAGAGCATCCCTCTCCTCTACAGTGGTAATAGACTCCCACCACTGCAATGCAGATCCAACTAGCTTAAAAGTAGCTAGTACCTGCTTCTGAACATCAGAGCACTCATACATCCTTAAGTGCCGCTGCATATCCTTCCTCCATTGGCTCGAGACTACTACATCTGAGCTGCCTGCAAACTCTGGCGGATGCGCTTTCTGAAAAGCGTCACGTACACGCTCCCAAGCAGACGGAAATGAAGTTGCCTGAACTGGCGCGGCAACCGGCGCCAGAGGCGGTGCCTGCTGAACAACGGCAATGGCGGCATTTACCACTTGGGCTACAATAGCTGCAACCTCAGAGGCGTTCATCATGCCCTGAACCGGTGCGGGCTGTGGTTCTGGCGCCGCATTCCTGGGAACTCGTGGTGCACGTCGTGGGGGCATTCTGAAATAAGAATAAAGTCTATAAGTTCGCAGTTATAAACTTTAAAATAGCTGAAGAACGTAGCATAAACAAAAGAATACAACAGTCCTAAAGTATAGGGCTCTATATCAAAGAAAGCTCAGCGGAAACATAATAAGCCGTTCAGATCCTAAAGGACACTAGAACCTGATGCTCTGATACCACCTGTGACACCCCGACTAATTAAACACCGGGTAGCTACTCCTTTATAAAATTAATTCAAAATGCCAAGTTGGCTCAGTTAACAGCATCACTGTCGAAAACGTTTTATTATTACTAACCACCTAGTATTTAAAAAGTAAGTGCCAAATTTTAATTTAAAGTCTGATTAACATGCAAGTATAATGAAGAAGTAATAACACCATTCACCATAATGAAGTAATAGAGTAACCGTAACATGCTATAAATAAAACTGGAGGAAAAACTCCTCATAATACAATCTCACAACTGAAGTAAGTAATGAAATACTGAATACTGAAATGAATACATGCCAACGTCTGAAAACTGAAATGGAAATGTATCTAATAGAACTTGGGCGACATGCCCTACAACTGAGGAATAATGAATAAGGAGTCCAAATGATATAAGCGTCTAAAAGCAAGTCCCTGTAGCTTCCACAAGCAGCTACAGCTCGTCATCAGAATGGAAATCCTATGTATGGTGACCTTGTGGCTGGGCACCTAAAATGGTTTTACAAAAAGATAGATTTGAAAGCAAACGGGTCAGAGCCCGAATGTGGAGATATTTTAAAAACCTGCAAGTGCTTTAAAAACATTTAAAACAGTATATGCAAAGTACATGTTAGGACGTGCTCTCACATGATATACTCACCTCTCGTCTAACTGTGCACTCCTAACGTTCCTGTACCCATTCGTGTGTTATCTCATAACTATCTAAAGAGTTTCTAACACTTCTACTCGGTTCTCGTTAAATTTCCAACCTTAATAATTAAATAGAGAGTTCTACTTTAATTCCCGGATTCACAATTTATTAACAATACCAAAAAGATCTCTTTTTATCTTTCAAAACATTACCATAATTATACTCACAATTTATTATAGTAAATTCCTTCTCGATTAACCGTATATTTTCACATCATAAATATACAATACAAGCACCCAAAGGCTAAGCTGCGGTGCACACATACTCTGCTATCCATCCCGGTACATCACGTACATAAGGATTACAAATTCCGAATCTCTCAGGAATTGTTGGAATCAACACCACACACATAAATGGAGGCGAACATAATTCAATCATATCCATGGTCACGTACATACCTACGCTCCATAGTCAGCTGGCTTATTAACTCACAAATAAGTCATTCTCTTGAACTATATCCTCTAGGCACCAATCTAAATCCGGGCAACACAAGGATAAGAAGGTCCTAAGCGAACGTAACCTCCCGTGATAGCAAGTATGGTAGGTATGTCATACACATAAAGTTATCTACTAAGCATTCACACATCTTAGATATTTCAATATTAATAAGGGTATTCTCTACATCATTATACCATTATTCCCAATTCATATATTTCAAGTGTCCCGACAATATATAAATTAAATAGTCGACACGTCTCACGTCGTAATATCTTAAACTTAAAACCTGTCTCGAATAGACTATTAAGTTCCCATAATTCCCTCATATAACATCGCTATACCTAAGGTCCTTACTTCTGCCCCAAACCTTATTTCATCAAATTATTCAAATTTGTACTATTAACCCAAATATTATCTCACATAACGAATTTCATTAATTTAGAATGATTCCTCAATTTAAATTCCAATTAATGTCCAATCTCAAAATCATGCCTATTGGTCTTCCTTAAAATTTAGGGTAATCACAATGTCTCCAATAATATTATCCAAGGGTTATCATCATTAAAATTCAATTAAGGAAAACTTTATTCATTCTGGGAAGGTCGATCGATCGACCTTGACCTTCGATCGATCGATTGTGGTCGATCGATCGACTTATGAATGTCGATCGATCGATTACACAGGTCTGTTACGGGCTGCTTCGTTTTGCATTTACAGTTTCGTCCCAATTCACCATTTTTAAGCATGAAACTTCAAGATAAGGTCACTATAACGTTATACTAACATCCTATATCAGTAATAACATTCTAAATCCCATAATTCATCATTTAAAGGCTTACTTTGGATTAAAACTACATCAAAAATTTCCCAGATTTCTTCCATTCAAGAACATCATTAAGTTTCTTCTAATTCTACCTTTTGATCATCAAGGTTCTGTTTTCAACATATAATTTCGTCCAGAATATACTACATGCAAATCCTACATAAATCATGGCTTTTATCTTTCAATTCATGGGTCTAATTTAACTCCAAAAATCAATTTCGAAAATTCCTAAACATGGAAACATATCTTGAATTAAAAGGGTTTAAATCACTTGCCTTAATTATCTCAGAATTTGGTGTTGAATCTTGATAGCCAAGTTGTTCTCCCTCTCACTTTTCTGCAGTATTCTCTTTCTTCTCTCTCTTTCAAGCTCTTCTCAAGGTTTCCTTCTCTCTCTCTCTCTCTCTCAAGCTTTTCCCAAGGTTGAAGATAATGGAATATGGAGGTGAGTAATGGTTTGTGGAAGTTGAAATGCTATATCAACTTCTCCCGTAGCCCATAATGACATATAGTGGGGTTAGTGGTTTAAGTGGGTTGAGAAATAGTCAGATTTTTAATTCCCATTTTCGTCACTTTTTAATTCCCCAAAAATGTAATTTACCAAAATGCCCTTTATGATGCCGATATGGCCCACAAATATCCCGGGACCCAAACTAAACTACCGGCTAGTGTTTTCTGACTATCTCGACCCTTCCGGACGCGTTGGCGCACTCAAAATGACCATACGGTTAATGGAACTAAAATTCACTTTTTAATTATGTAACACAATACCATGACGTGGCGGTCACACGCGTCAAGCAAAATTCCCAAATTGCCGTATTTGTATCTCACGACAATATCAATATTACCAATATTCATATAATGCCAAATATGCACATTATAATAAAATACTAACTCACATCTCGTTAATATTATTATCCGGATTAATTTCCAATTAATAAACATTTAATTCAATTAATCCCCAAAAATAAATAACGCAGAAAATACGGGGTATTACAACTGCCGCTCTCCTAGTAACTGTTCTCCCATCGAGGAAATAGAAATTTACTTTTTGGGTACCTTTAATGGTTATAAATGCTCCTCGAACCACCTTTAGGACTCCACCTTTGATGATAATAGAATATCCTTTAACATTAAAGGTTCCAAGTGAAATGAGATTCTTCTTCATGTCTCGAATGTATCGTACATCTGTTAGTACTCTGATTGATCCATCATATATCTTCAATCGGATCGAGCCTATCCCTTTTGTTTTACATGCATTGCCATTGCCAATTAAAACACATCCCCAGTCAAGCTCTTGGAAGCTTGAAAACCAGTCCCTGTTGGGACACATGTGATATGAACACCCTGAATCAAGAATACATTCCTCAGAATAGTAGGTTGATGATGAAGCGGTCAACGGTAACTCCAAGCCATCTTCTTCATTTTGTGCAACATTCACATTTGGCTACTTTTTCTCGTCTCTGTTCGGACATTTTTTCTTCCAGTGCCCCTTTTGATGACAGTAGGCACATTCTTCATTAGCAAGTTGTCGTCTCTCAGATTATTTTTCCCTTTCAATTTGAGCAGAATTTTCCTCCTCGTCCTCTATTGGGTATCCTCCCTCTTACTGTCAACGCTTCTGATGATGAGGAGTCTCGATGGACATACTGATCCTTCTTTCGTACCTCGTTGTTCATCAAAGCATTGAAAACATCGTTAAATTTTACCTCATCTTTTCCATACAGTAAGGTAGTAGTAAAGTGATCATACGAATTAGGCAATGAATTTAGCAATAACAGTGCCTTGTCCTCATTAGCAATTTCAACCTCTAAATTTTGCAAATCGGCTACAAATTTATTGAAACTATCTAAATGAGTATTCATAGATGTACCACGCTTAAATTGAAAGAGAACAAGTTTCTTCTTGAGATAGAGCCGTCTTTCTATGCTTTTCGTCATGTACTTGTCCTCCAGCTTCTTCCAGAGACTTGTTGCCACAGTGTCCTTCATAACAAAATACTTCTGGTCTTTGGCCGCTAAGTTGTACAACAAGCTTGACAGTTTACAAAATCCAATCTTCCTCCTAAATATCCTTGAGCTTGGAATCCAAGGTAGTATGTGACCCTTCTCGAAATAACAAATCTAAAACTTCACACTGCCACATGCCGAAGTTATTTGTATCATAAAATTTTTCGACATCAAACTTTGCATTTGACATAGAACTTCTTTTTCAAGAGCTACTGGTGGTCGTCGGAGTTTTTACTTCAATTGAATCGAAAAAAATTTCACCTTCCATTGTTCCTTAGACTCCACAAAAAAAATAGATTCAACGCCTAGAAGTGCCTTAAAACACCGCTATATGTCCTTCTTAAGTCAATACAGCAACTTAAGAGCGGAATCAGCAGAAACGGAGGGCACGTTGCGTCCGAAATGGTCGAAATAGCTAGGAAAGGATCCTACTCGATCGAAAACGGGTCCAAAATGGACTGAGTTGGCCCAAAAAAATATTGTTGGACCTAGTTGACTCAAGGGGAATATTCTGTTAAAGTTAATAGAATATTCCTCTTCTGTTTGATGACATCAGCGGCTCGGTGAAACAGTTTAACGGCTTGGTCAAACGGCTCAGTGACTTGGTCAACGACTCAATGTCTTGGTCAACGACTTGGTCAAACGGTTCAATGGCTTGGTCAACGGCTTGGTGGCTTGGTCAACAGTTTGGCTGATTTTTTTTTTTCAGTTGGCAAATTTGGGAGCTTCGGAGCTCCGTTTGGCCTCCGGTTTGTTCCGTTGGACTCGTATCGACGATACGCTCCTCCGGGTGTGTTCAAATTTGAGATTTGATTATTTTGATTCCTGGCTTAAAAAAATGAACAAAGCGCCAATAACAGCTTTGTTTGGCTCTGATACTAATTGTTGTGCCAAGTAATAATCTAGAAATCAAACTCACACTCAATAACAAGAGATTTACGTGGTTCGGTAATTTGCCTACGTCCACGGGGACAGTGGAATTGTATTATCAAAAGAGGAGAATTACGAAAAATTACAAACACACTTGCTCTTTTGATTCCCTCTCAAACAAGACTCTCCATATGCTTTGTTCTCTCCTATTTGCTGGTGTGTTTTTCTCTCAATACATGTGATTTATTTATAGGTGAGTAAGAGGAATAATGGCTACATAAAATGGCTTTGATGATTTCCACCTAGAGCACAATTTGTGGAGCAAAATACTTCACCACCAAAATGATGAGAGTCTTGTCACTAACCAATTACTCCACCAAATGATGGAGTCTTGTCACAAACCAACATTTTCTACGTGTTGCTAACAAAATTACGTAATTTAGATTCTATGAGATGCAGTGCCGGCCCAAGGGGTAGGCCAATCAGGCAACCGCCTTGGGCCCCCAAATTTAGTTAATTTTTATAGGCCCCCAAATTCTAGTTTAATGTTTATAGGACACATAGAGAAATCTCTTATAAACAAACTCTTCACTTGATCGGCAGCTTCCATTTCATCCCTTCCACTCCTTTTATCTTAAAAACCCAACAGCGTCTTCACCTTATCAGTTCCAAGAGCACTCACCTAGTCTAGATTAGTTTCTCAAAACCCAAAACCCAGCAACCTTTATAATTCAAAATGACTTAAACACTCTTAAAGCATTTGGATATAAATTTATTGACCCCAACACTCTCAAATTTGAACCCAAAATATTCAGCACTCAACAGGTTTGTCTTTGATTTTTTTATCTATACTATAATTGTAGTTGTAATATTTTTTTTAATCTTCAACTTGGTTGTTAATTTGTTGGCTGTAATTATTTGTTATTAATATAATGTTAATTTTTTTTTGTTAATATGTTTTTAATATAATGTTAGATTGAAACTGTCAATATGCTGTTAATTTTTTCTGTAAAAAGTTAGCGGCAAGAAATTTACTACAAAAAATTCACATGAACTAGATAACAACAACAAATTTAGTACAAAAAATTAACCTGACCTTGTTAATTAATTTCTCCTTTTAATGAGTTGTTATTTTTTTATGTTACTGTCTTTCCGTTAATTTATATTCTAAGTTATGTGTTTTTGTTTCAATATTCTTTTTTGACGCGAAAGGCCTTTTACATTGTGGCTGATACTTGATATGCATCAACTTAATGATTATTCGGTTGCGTTAGTGAATAAAAAAAAACATTCATTATTATCTCATAAAAATACGCTATTTTTAGCAGAAAATTCATATATAAAAGGCAAGATTTTTACAAGTTTGGCTTATACCCCCAAACCATCCGGAGGCCCTGATGAGATGTCATGCAAAAAACTGTTATGCATATCTTTTCTGTTCAAAACATTGTCGGGTGTTTTTATTTAGACCCACAGATTCTGTTTAGAGCCCTCAGAAGAGTTAAAAATTGCTTACCTTTTAAAAATATATAAAAAAACTTTTATACCCATTTTAGAAAACCCCGGCAGAATTTTTGGATATTTGCTTGAAGATATGGCT